>CM052453.1:18622655-18656815 GCA_028533085.1 Varecia variegata
GGCAGAGCAGCTTTTTCTGCATTCAGGTCTCTGGCAGGCTGGAGGCCACAGTGTAACAAAGCCAGGGCAAGGTCAAAGGGAGCTCCAGAAAGCGCTTTCAAGTTGAGTAATGAAAGGCAATGTTAATTACTGACATGGCCATTTAGAAGGAAGAAAAATGCTATCTCTTATTAATTTTGCTGAAGTGGACACACTCTTGTCAGTGGCTAATGGTTAACAAAGCTGGTCTTTGCTGAGGACAGAGCAGGAAAAGCTCAGTTAGAAAACGACCCGACCAGCCCCCGAACAGAAACTTCCAGCCCCTACACGCCTGCACGGGCCAGAGATAACGCATCTCACCATTTTTTTTTTCTCGTATAAAGTTAGGCAGAAAACCATCCATGAGAGGTTAAAAGGTTCATTTCTACCAAGAAGCCAGGCTGGGAAGGACACAGGAATCAAGTTTACATTTTAATACAGGGAGGAGGGAGGCAGGAGGAGGAAAGAAATCAGCCTGTGGAATGGGGATTCCTCAACTTAGCCGGCAGCGCTGAGTTAATCAGGAAGAAAGCGGTTGTCGGGCAGGCGCTCACCCCAGGACTCCAGCCCGCCGGGTCATCTCGGTGGAAGCTCGGTCTGAACACGCGGCTTGGCAGTTGTGAGCTTCGAGTGGGCCTATTTAAGCTGATCAGAGGAAACAGGCTGACAGCGAGCTGATTAGAAAGCTCTTAGAGACCCCTCTTTAAAGAGGGAAAGGAGTCCTTAACTTTTCTCCAGCGGCTGCAGAGAGGGCCCGGGGGTGGGTAATAAGGAAAGGTTGGAGTGGGCTGCGGGGGAGGAAAGTGTCCATTTTAGAACACGAAGAAAAACAACCGCCTTGCCAGACCTTTGCCAGCCTCCTTGCTCTTGTCAAGTCCTGCTTGGAGGGGATGTTTGAAGATAACAGAAAAGGAAACCATGAAATGATATGGCAAGGACAGGCGAGACTTAAAGAGACGAGCGCAAGCTGTTTCCTTGACCCGGCCTTATCTCAAGCCTGCCAAAAGATAGCCATCCATCAGAGACCCATAAATAGGTTAGCAACATGGGTGGAAAGTGCTGCTTTTCACAACGAAACAACGTGAGCTAGTTTAGAAGACAATGGCAAGCGCCCTTGGAGACACAAAGGAGGCGCACAGAGGTGTGCTTTTGTCTCCAGGGATGGAAGGTGAGGGTGACTTATTTAAAAAGCTGCATGTTTATTAGGAGGGAGGAGCTCCAGTTGAGAAATGTTATAAACATATTAACATTCACAGGGAACATTTCAAAACCTCCCTGGGGAAGTAGGAGTTGCTGACAATAACACACATGGAGAAAAAGATTCCACTGCAAAATCTAAATAAATGAGCAAGTTGCCTCCTTGCTGTCTACAGAGCTCTTATCAGCAACAGAAAGTTCTGGTTAAGAACTCGCTTTCCAAACTGATAGCCCATAGCTGACCTAAAATAGAGCTCAGGAAAAGAAACCTGCAAACCTGATCATTGTTTTTGAAATGCTCTGGGAGAAACCAGCTTCTCCGGTTGCTGCTGCCTTTAAGATCAGAATAGCAGTTTCGATTCCAGACCTTCAACTGAAAATGAAGTTTACAAATTAGCTTTGAATAAATATTATCCTTCCAGCCTCCAGTGAAGAGCTGCAGACCCGAGAGAAGCCAAATTAGAAAAAGACGCAATTCAGCTCCTAAATACACAGAACCAAACCCAAACCGACCTAACCTGGCATGTTTCTCTTGCTCTACCAAAATAGCATGGTGATGTCATCCTTTCATTCGGCCCCCAAAACCAGCCACCCTGCCCTCCTAAAAATAACTTGATACAGTTCTAAAGGGAAAAAAGGGGGAGTCAAAATATTTTTTAAGAAAATTTTTTTTCACTTAAACCATCAAGCAATAAAAGTCAATCTTTTCTTTCCTGTTTACTTCGTCTCCCTGACTCTGTGTGTGTGTGTGTGTGTGTGTGTGTTTCCCAAAGTTCCTCTGAATATCATGCAAGAAGGAAAAACCTTTTCCAAAATAATTCATGTAATCTTACTTCTGGGGCCTTCTCATTTTGATAAATTTTCCCTTTGTTCTAGTAAAGGCACTAGAGTTAGGATTAGCCAAATTCATGTTTTGGAGCTCTTTGAAAAATATAAGCATGTTTGTAGGGAAGAGGACCACCTTTAGGGGGACTCCAGACATCAGCAGCTAGATCAATGGTTCTCCACGCAGGCTAACCCTGGGACAGATGGAAGGCTTTGAAATACTAAGACCTAGGACTCACTGGAGACCTGCTGGATCATTAAGTAGGGTCCAAGTATCTGCATTGTTCAGAAGGAACCCAAGTGACCCTGAGGTTCACTCAGCATTAGGAATGGCCGATCGGACTCGGGATGAAAGCCAGTGATCCAGAGAGTAAACTCACATGTCCTTGTCCCCAAACCAAAAAGCTGTACCTTGTCCCAGCTTTTCTGGACATAGCAGACACCAGCTATTCCAGAGAGATTCACGATTTTAAAACACCCCTTAAAGTAACTTAGCATCTCTCTCCCACCTCTTCCGTGTCTTATAAATTGCTATAGGCTGTCTTTGATCTCAGAGTAGAGCTCCCTGTAAACAGGAGGCAAAGTAACTGAGATGAACAAAACTTTACCCAAGAATCCAGTAAAAGATGAGTGAAGAGGGCTCCTGCCAGAGGTCAGAGATTCAGTTCAATAAGTCCTGACCTAAGACGGGCAGAGCAAGGACAATGGTTAATCACTTGTTTTGGGCCAAACTTACCCTCTAGTTCGGAGGACTGACTGTCATTTATTTACCTGATGGTTACATTAGAGAAAAACCAAGTCCCAAAAAGATGATTTCTAATAACAAAAATCTCTCTCGTTTGGGACTTGTTAACTTTATCAAGATACATCCACATGTATTATCTGCTTTTATAACAAATTTCACAAATAACCATATATTTGTATAAGACCTATTAACCAAGCAAATTTTAATATTGCTATCATTTCCTAGCTTGATGAAGAAAGAGAAATATAGGAAAATTTTCATAGGTTTATGAAACTGATTTCTAAAAACCAGTATGCTTATGATTTTTTAAACTTAATTTACACTTTATCAAGTTAAAGTTATTTTAAAATCATTAAGTCTTTGGGTTAATGGGAATGGAGCATGTTTTCAAATTTCTGTCTTTGGTCAGTGCCTCTCCTAAACCATCACAAATGATGGCCTCACCAACCTTAAAGATACTATACAGTAAAGGAAGTTTTACTACCTCTCCTGGCAAAACTATTCTATTTTCCTACACTAACTGTCAGTGGAGAAGTAGACATGATAGCAAATCCTATACTTAGATTCTTGTGAAATTAACTTCTATGTGGTCTCCTTTGATATGAAGTATCTCCACTTCCTCTGAACTTCCCCAGCCATCTTAGTTTCCAGCCTTTAATTCACCTCCTTGGGTTCCTCAGACGCCCTCCAAGTTCTATCAGACTCCTGCAGGAACTTAGAGCTCAATGCAGTGCCTGATAGGAACAAGGGCAAGACTGTGTCACGGGGAGGACCGCGACTTGGAAAATCAGAGGAAGGAGAGCTCCCTCCAGAACAGCCTCACCAGGAAACCTTAATGGAAGAGAGAGGTCTTGATCTGGGTAGACCAGGATAGGGGGAAAGATCACTGGCTTTGCATCAGAAAGTATTCCAGGTTTGCCACACAGCAGTGCTAGGACAAGAACAACCACAGGGTGAGGTGGGGGCAATTAGAAGACTCTTTTCACTCAAGAGATATATCTGTGGGACACTCCTAGAAATAATGTTGGAAGGAAGAGATGGCAGAAAACCCAGTGAAGTCTGAATGCCAAGCTAAGGGCTTTGGAAATCATGAGAAAAGCCATTGAGAGCCACTCCAAGTTTTGAAGGAGAGTGACATTTAGGAGGTTTAAGCTGGCAGCCCTGTGCGAGATGTGTTGGAACAGGGCTAAACTAGCAATCTGGGTGAGAGGCCAAAGAGCTTCAGCCAGGTTTATTGATAAGTATGTTGCCCAAGACTGGGTCAAAAGTCTCGCTAAAGTCAAGCTCGGTTAAGTCTGCCCCTTGCCTTTAACCTGGCAGGCCAATCGAGGTCTCCGAGGAAGTTCCTCTGGGGAGGTCTTGTTTCTGAAGCCAGGTGAGCTGTTACTCCCAGTGTCACGTCTCTCGGAACAGCACGCACGCTGCCTATTTCCCTCCTTCCACTGCCAGCCGTTTCCCGACGACTGTCTAAAAACAGGAGAACCGAACCGCGGTATGTTAGCACCGCACGTCACCTCAGGAATTGCACGGTTTGCATTACGCACTGGGACATCACTTTGCACTGAGGGCCAACCACGTGCCAAGAACTGTGCTGCGGGAGGGGAACTGGTACTGCCCAGACAGATGGGTTCGTGTGCTCGGCGGGTAGCTGCGAATAGACACAGGCCAGCCGGTTATCGTACGGGGGCCTCATTCCTGGGCACAAGTACGGAGCACACCGGAGATGGTTCCCAAAGCACCGTTTCCCCAAACAAGAGGCTTGGGCTGGTGTTATAAGCACAAGGTAATGAGGCATGATCTGATTGGTTGGATCCTGCCATGAGGTGATACCAAGGCTCTATCTGATTGGATCCTGGATTCAGCCAGGCCGTGTTGGTGTCCACTTCTTAATTCAGTCCCCACTCCTCAGGCCAAGCACTTAGGTTCCGCCCATGGGTGCGGGCCGGGTTCATCTGGGCACGCTCAGATTACGTGCCCTCCAGTTGAAGGTCCCTGGCAATTGAAAAAATGACTTACAACTTTGTTACGTAAATGCTAAGCCAGATTGGCCTGGGGCGGTTACAGAATGGAATAGAAGCATGGCCCCACTAAGCCGCGGCCAGTCCAACTCCTTTATTTTACAGATGGCCAAACTGAAACACAGAGGCATTAAGTGACATGTCCAGGTTCACACAGGCATTTGCAGAGCCAGGTTAAATATGCAGACACATAGAAATATACAAGGAGGTAATTTATATTAATCTATATGTGATATATGTGTGATATACACATAGGTGTATCTGTGTATTTATACGTGTATCTATGCAAAAGGCTCTATGGTAATTGTGACTATCAAAGAGTTAATTAATAAGTGCACAACCTAACCCGGCAGACATATGATGCAGATAGCAAAGCTTCCCTTTGATTCAGTTACTTGCAGGAAAAATATGAATGATCTTTATCACTGGGCTCCCTGAGGAGATGTAACCTGGGGGCAGAAAGGGGTGGACTTTTAAGTAGCACTCTCATTTATGAACACCCTCTGCAGCCCCCCCACGTGCCAGCAACTACAAAGCATTCCACTCTCAGAGTATGCTTTCCCATCCTGGGATGTTTTCACTTTAAACAGGCAAGAATCAGTTGCATTCTGCACCGAGGGGCAGCCCTGCTGAGTTAGGTCCTGCGGTTTGTTTCCAAGGTATAGCCTCCAAACCTCTCCACTCACGGGATCCTGTGGATTTGACTTTTTCCCAGGTCAAGGGACCAGGCTCTTACAAGCTGCAGAACTAGCCATCTTCTCCTAGAATAATAAGAAGATTTGAAAAGCCACTTAGTAATAACTCTATCGACCAATGTTCTTCACCAGTGGGCGAAATTGCCTTCATTTCTCCCCGGGCTTGGTGGGTGCGTGCAGCTGACGGGGACGCCAGTGGTGTGTGCGTGGCAGGACATTCACACCAAGGGCTTGCAGTTGACAGGGCTGGAGTTGCGACCCTGAAGGGCTTAGTGAAAATGGTTAGTTGTGTTTTAGCTGTGAGCAAGACCAAGCCTAGAGGTGAAAAGACAATCAACAAAGCCACAACGTTGAAACTCCTAAAATGGAGAACAGCTGTCTCCAAAGGAAACTTTGGAGGCCCCTCCACACCACGGTGGCCATGTGGCAGCCACCCTCCAGCCTCATACCTCAGCAGAGGATTGGTGTTTGTGAGAGAGAAGGGAACGAGACAAACCCAGTGACAGACCAGGCAGAGGTTACCTGGGAGGAAGCAAAGGCAGAGTGGGAAAGCAAAAAGAAGAAACAGAAAGAAAGAAGAAAGAGCAATTATCAGCGAGAAATGCTATCAACTTTAGTGGAACGAGGCAATCATGGCTAGCATGCTCTTGAAAGAATGATCTGGAATTTGGTGATGGTGATCTCTTAAAAGACCTCGGAGAAATCAGTATAATTCCAGCCATATCCTAAAGGAATTTGGTCGGTTATAAAAAAGGGTCTTTGGCAGAGTGAGGCCAACTGCAGAAGTATTCCACTAACAGGCATATGGTTTGGATGACTTTCAGCTGAAATGAAAATTTAGGATTTCAAGGTATACTTAGGAGTTTTTTTTTTTTAACCATCCCAAAATATAGCTTAAAAGGAGGGGGGAAACACACACACACAATTATGCCAGAAAAACATAGCAGGAATGGGTCAAGAAAGAAAATAGAGAAGAGAGAACATGATGCGAAACTCAAATGATATTACAACATTTACACTAGGAGAGCCCTGGTTTGAGTTTTTCATGCTTAACAAATCTTTCTGTATCAAAAGAGCTCTGAGTACAAAAAGGTTGACGGAATCAGGAGGAGTTCAAGAGTCCAAGAAAGTAACCTTCTGTGTGGTTCTAGTCTTAGAAAAGAGAGACTAACTCCTGGGCACAGAAGCACAGAGAGCCAGAGATTAACATAAGGCCACAGGCTAACCCCCAGTCCCAGAGGCACACGGTGAGCCCACTCTGGTGACGCCGTTGCAGAGCAACGTGTTCCTGCATTATATTTGTGCACACACAGCCTTGATTGTTACTCGTGGCGTCTCAGGATGAGGAGGAACAAGATGCATTTGTCCTTTTGTGACAGAGGGTCACAGAAACAAGGAGCCAGGGTGAGGCGGGAATGGAGGAAAATTATATGTTTGAAGGAAGAAGCTGGAGAGGCAGCAGAGATGAACATTAAAGGAGGGGGTGGGGAGAGAATACAGATCTAGAATTTCTAAATTATCCTTGGCTCAAAGATCTGGTTTACCACTGAAACAGTATAATTATAAAGTTGGCATAAAACAGACCGAGGATCTAGTTACTAATTTCTTACTAGCAATAGCATCCAAACCTTCTCTGCTAGTAGCTGGTCTCTTGACAAAAACCGTGTGTCTCATATGTGATGTAACCTATAGGGAACTGGTTTTAATCAGGCCGATCTATAAAATGGTATGCAGTTGTGGTCTTGCTTCTCAGATGTCGATCTGAGCAGAGGAGAAAGTGAGGGCTGGGATTGTCAAAGTAACTAAGGGGAAAAAAAAACACAACATTTTACATAAATGCCCCCTTGTCTTGTAGATGTAGTATATAGGCTAAGTTTGTCAGAAAATTCAGTTGGGAACCCTCTGGTGGATTTGAGAAAAATGACCAGAAACATTCCTGTTGTGTTCATGTTTTTGGACCAGATTCTGCCTGGCCTCAAAAAGGAAATTCTGGCCTGGTTACAGCCTTAAATGGGTGCTCAAATCCCCCAAACATTTGCTGCAAAAGTAGTTTCATTCTTACCCCGTTTTAGTTAGTAAGAACACCAGCCAGCAAAGACACACAGATTTAAAAAAAAATAATAAATGACAACTACAATATGATAGCCCTTTTTAGAATTAGGACACCTAGTTGTATCCCAATATAACTAACCAGTCAGTAAGTCCTCAGGATTAACAATCACCCCCTTTTCAATGCAAATCTTCTGTGGGAGGAGGAAGTCACACCGCCCACAGAGTGGGGGGCGCAGGGGAAGCGAGCAGACAGCACATCTTGTCTAGTCCAAGGGGTGCAGTGGTTGAATGCCGAGGGGTGGGGAGATTGGGACAGGAGGCTCTAAAAGAAAGAGAACTTCATTCTGTTTTTCCTAGACCTCAGATGATGCTAGTGTCCTGCAGGAAATTGCAAATAATCCTGTCTCACCATTGTGTTAGTGTAGATGCCTAGACCAGAGACCACGAAAAAACCTACAACGGCACTGTTAGGTGAGCAAAACCAACTGTGCTTGTGTCTGAGCCAACACCTGTTCATCTATCTGTCACGCAGTTGGCCTGCGTACCTAAGTGCTGAAGGCACAGCGCATGAAAGGACACTCAGGCGCTAAGGTCCATGGCACATTCAAGGAGGGCCAGGAGAGGTAGCCCATAAGGCTGGGGAGGAAAGTCTAGGGCCAGATCATGAGTGACATGAAAACTGTGTTGTGACTTCTTCTCATAGACCTGTGGTTCTCAACCTGGGGCAATTTTGCCTCCCAGGGAGTACCTGTCAATTTCTGGAAACATATTTGGTTGTCATACCAGGAGTTAGGGGTCCACCTTAACCCAGTCAAGTTAACACAGAAAACTAACCATCGCATTGGAATTTCAAATACAGTTATGAAATAATTTACATTTAAATATTACTATATATACACATGCTCTGTAATACAGTGATTTCACTTCTAAGAATTAATTCTACAAAAATAATCAAATGAGTATTAAAAAACGTGTGCTGCACACATTTACTGTAACTTTGTTTATATATATATATACACATATATATATATATATATTTTTTTTTTCACTCTGTTGCCCGGGCTAGAGTGCTGTGGCATCAGCCTTGCTCACAGCAAACTTGGTTTATATTTTATTGGAAACAAATGTCCATAAATTGGGAATTGGTTAAATAAATGATAGTACTTTTTGAACTAATGGGATACTATGCAGCCACTAAAAGTGATAGCATTTGTGAATGAAAAGAGATTGACAACATTAATAATATTAACAAATTAACAATATTGAAGTGAAAAAAATCAGATTATTAAACAACCTGTATAGCAGGATCCCTTTCATGTAAAACTATATGCATCTAATAAGAATAGAAAAATTTAAATTGATAGGTTAAAAAAGGTAATAATGGTTGCCTCTGGGTGATGGGTTTGTATGTGATTTTTACTTGGTATATTGGCATGAGATTTTCACTTTTTAGTTAAACATTTTTTGTTGTCTGATTATCTCGTGAGCATTTTTTTCTCTAATGCAACAGAAATAGCACAAGTCCTTAAAAATATACATAGACTTTCTCAGCCCTCCCCGTACCCTCCCAAAGAAACAAAACAAAGGATTTTCTATTTCATTCTATTCAAAGTGGAAATCTACAAATGTATCATTACCTAATCTGAATCCATTATAAACTGTTTCTCCGACTCATAGAAGTTCTGTGTGAGTTTCCACACTTCTCAAGCTTCTAGTCTAATGATTTTGTGTATTATTAATATGGAAAGAGCACAGCTAAAATATCTTACCCCTTTGATTTTCTCAGCCAGCTGCTGAAAGAATTTATCTTAGCCTTTGCTGAAGACAAAATCGTATCATTAAGACTTTGGTCTAAGTCCCGCTATTTTGACATTTTGCCTGGCCTTGCCCTCTGTGGTATACAAAGCAGCAACAGTTTCTACAATGAACAACTGTATTTGTTCACCAGAAATTCTTCCTGTTCCTCTGACTTTTTTTTCCAGTTTCCTAATGGTAGGCATTTGAAAATTTGAAAAATTGCCTGGCACGGTTTGAGTTTAATGGGAGCATTTAAACATACTTTCCCTGCAAAGCTTATCAGTTAGTTACTTAACCTTTATGAATAGGTTAAATATTTCCACTGTATTTATATAAATATGATACCTGGTTTCAAGTTCAACCTAATAAAAAGGAAGTTATTCTTGACTTAAATTACTCCCATTTCTTTTCGTTTGTTTTTATCTTCCCTTTTTATGACCACTTGACTAAGAAAGAAATTCAGGAGGCAGATGTGGAAATGTCGCTTCATAAATGCAAGATGCAGCCAGTATACTGCTGTTGTCCTTGTCTGAAGCAAAGAAAAGGTAACTCTTGTTCCACAATGTATGCTTTGGCCGTGAAATTGAGGTCTAAAATGAAGTCAAAGGGTTATGTCGAGTTTTTTTTTTAGAAATCCTGGAAATAAAACAACCTACGTGTTGAATTCAGAGTGGTGATGCTGAGCTCGTGTGACACACAGAAAGCATCCCAGTGTTCTTCCTGCTTCACAAAGCGTCCCTTGTTCCCCGATCTCCCAAAGGCTCCGAGCGCACATACACCGCAAACTCTCTGCCAATGGGGAAACGCTCTGCTAAGTGCTTCATTCATTCCTACAAGCTATATTTATTCATTTGCCAACAAAAAGTGGCACATTGAATATGTATTCCTGGAAATCACCTGAAATCCATTCATTAGGCTTTCAGCTAGTTTCTCACACACCTCCACGTCCCGGGAGCCACCCCCTCAGACCCCTGTCCCCGATTGCCCAGTGCCTTAGGACGCGAGCGGCCAGACCAGAAGAAAGCCACTAGGCCAGGTCTGCATGGTTTTAAGGAATCAGCCAGCCCTACGCAACACCTTTAACTCTCAGTGAAACACAGTCCATGACACCACCCAAATTACTGCCCCAGCCTAGGGCCTATGCCTCTGCCTTCTGCTTGTTTCCCTAGATTCTGAACAGAAGATTAAACCAGCGTAAGACTAATGTCGTATTGTGATCTGGGGCGGCCCCTGCAAGCAGGCAGGTGGTTAGGAAAAACTTCAGGGCAAAGGGTCACCAGTTGGCAGTCCAAACCTGAACCATTTCCCGAAGCCCTTAAGACAGTGCGACATTCAGAGAGTATACAGCAAAGACCGCAATAAAACAAGTGCCACCTCGTACCCAGCACGTTTTACTTTTAAAACAAAGAGCTTACAAAGTTCTCAATAAATGGGGACAGAAAGTCCCTCTGGAAGCACATCAAAAAATGTCCATAGCTTCAAACAAAAGTAGAACTAAAAACATCAACTTTTAAAAAAATTATCTTTTTTCATTTTAAAAAGTTCTAGTTAGGAAAGACGATGGTTCTTTCCTATAGGTTTCAATTTACCTATAAAATCAGAGATGCCACTAAATATAGCTGATAAAAGATATGACAGCTCAAAGAGAAGAGGCTGCCTGAAGTCTGGAACAGCGGGAGGCACAGGCTTACTAGGAAAAAAAGTCTAGAGACAAACGAATTATCCAACCAACAAAAAAGAAGAGGGACGATCTGGGCATCGTCATATTAATGCCTCCATGAGGCGGGGGCTGGGGGATCTGAGTTTCAAGTCCTGCCCTGCGAATCATTAAATGTATGACCTTGAACTAGTAATTTAATTCTTCTGGGTTTCTATTTCCACAACTGTGAAATTCACATTAGATTTCATAATTTCTAAAATCCTTCTGTTCAAAAATTATTTTGTTCTATAAAACACTGGATTTTAAATATAAACCTCAGGGCCGGGCACGGTGGCTCACACCTGTAATCCCAGCACTCTGGGAGGCCAAGGTGGTGGGATCATTTGAGCTCAGGAGTTTGAGACCAGCCTGAGCAAGAGGGAGACCCCGTCTCTACTAAAAATAGAAAAATTAGCTGGGCTTGGTGACACATGCCTGTAGTCCCAGCTAGTGTGGAGGCTGAGGCAGGAGGATCGCTTGAGCCCAGGAGTTTGAGGTTGCTGTGAGCTAGGCTGATGATGCCACAGCACTGTAGCCCGGGCAACAGAGTGAGACTCTGTCTCAAATAAATAAATAAATATAAACCTCAGGAAAATCTCTGTAGCGTTTCAGGGAACGGTGAGGCACAAGCCTCAGGGATATATTTTCCTCGTCTTCTAATCTGGAGCTCCCAGAGCTGTTTCTTCCAGCTCCATCCTAGGGGACAGCAGTGGTGGAGCAGGTGGAAGCCGTGTCCCAGTGTGAAGGGCAAAGGACCAGATGGAGAAAGCAGAGGATCCACAGAGGGACGCAGGGGCAACGGAAAGCAGCCCACTTTCCTGGTCAGTAATAGCAATAGCGACAATATCACTAACAATCATTGAGTTCTCACCACACACGGGGCTCTGGTCTAGAAGCTCTAATTGCTTTAACTCATTTAACCCTCAAAACAACTTGGTAAGGGCAGTTGCAATGAAAACTCCCACTGCACAGATGGGAAAACTGAAGCCTGGAGAGGTCGACTCACTGCCCAGATCCCTCAGCTGGTAAGTGATGCAACTGAAGCTCGAGCCCGGGCAGTCCGATTCTGGATTCTGTTGGCTTAATCCTGAACTGCCCCCAACACAGCCTCCGAAAGATGACGGCAAAACATCCGTGGGCGTGAGGGCAATGTCTGAAAATAAATACCGTGTACTTTTATGTGGGTGGCTCTAAAAATGTCATGTTTGGCTATTTGTCCCTCCTCCTTTTCTTTAACACACGAGACACATGGAAAAGTGGCCACCTCTGCAACTGGGGCACAATTGGGGGAAACTGAGGCCGGCACAGATGAGAGTTGATTAACACCTCCTGAGCCCTTATGTCACCAACTCACCTCCATTGCCTCATTGGATCCTCACATTGCCTGGAACCCCTTCTTGCTAGTGGGGAAACAGAGGCTCAGAGGAGATTAGTGACTTGCTCAAGGTAAGTGCCCCAATTGGCCTGACTCCGGAACCTTCTCTTCCAACTCTGAGCGACGAGGAGCCTGGGAGTGGGAGTGACATCGGGGAGGCCCAGAGTGCTGTGCTGGGCTCCCACAGAAGGTCATGGCTGGCAAGGCCGTCTGGGACTTCCACGGGCCCCTTCTTCCATTAAAAGAAAATATTAAAAATTATAATTGACAACTGTATTAGTACAAGGGCAAAAATATTAGTATTACATATTAAAACATTTTCTTTGATCTAAAAGTTAATTTTTTTCCTTCTAATGTTAAAAGAAATTAAAACCTCATCACAGGCCCCTGGAAACCTTGGGCACTGTGCCTCCTAATGGAGACATCGCTCTGACTGCTGGCTCACAGGGGCTCCATTTGGGGTGTCGTCCTGTCTCCTTACCTTAGGGAAGCTTAATCCCAGAAACAGGGAAAATCTTCAGCTATGTTCCTAGGGAGCAGTGGGCTGGGGTGGGAGGAGGTGAGACCCTAAAACAACACAAATCTGGGCATTGTAACTAATATTCACATGCCTCGACAAATCCTTTGATGACACCTAAATAAAATGCATCTGGATATACAACGACCCAAATTGGTGACAAATGGCCTGATGAGCACAGTTGAATCCTGGTGCCATGATCCAGTCCTGGGTAAATGCATTAAAGTCTCTACGTCTGTTCCTCATTTGTAAAATGACATGACAAAAGTCTGTAACTCAGAAGGTCCCCTGTGACGACGAAATGAAATAACATGAATAGCAAGCTCAGCCCAGTGTCTGGCATAAGGTAAACACTGGACACATAAATGTCAGCTAAAAATTGTCACAGCTGCCGTCATCACTAGCGTCCCTCCTGCTCCACAATGACTGTCCCAGAACAAGAGAACAAAAAGGTCCACTCTGAAATTTACCTGGTAACCCAGAGGGCTAGTGCCACACTCGCACCGTCTCAGGTAAGGGGCTTAAGGCTCGAGTATAAATATCTGACTCTTCTGTTTGGATATATTCATAAAACAGTTAACCGATGACACCAGTGACAACAAAACACACAAACAGTACAGAAAATAAAGAAAAACGCAGACGACAGAGCCACCGACCGAAGCCTCCCTGGGAAAAGGAGGAAACAATCCCCGTGGAAGACATTGCTGAGTGTTATTTCAGGGGGGGTGATCACGTGCCCCCAACGCCAAGTTACCTGGGCAAGGACCAGATACAATATAATGGGACCTGCACCCCACCACGCACAGCTGAAGGGAAACCACTTATATCTCCAAACTCAGCACCAAATTTTTATCAAGTAAAATAGCAAAAGAGAGGAAAGTAGACAACCAAGCTTGTTGTCATATCTTGAAGTATTTGGATAGATACATACTAATTAGAATAACCAACCACTATTAAAAAAGTAACTCAAAAAGTTGCAAGAAAGTATTCGAGAAGGAAACCGAAGGGCATGAATTCTACTCTGGGAACTGCAAGAAAAACCTGAAAAAAAAAAAAAGTATTCATGCCCTGGGGGCAGATAACCCTGAGGAGAGGAGAGAGGCACTGACAGAGAAACTCACAGACAAGGGAAGGGAGGGGAAGCGGCAATGAATGGCGTAAGAAATCCAAGTGACAAAAACACTGAAAGGGATGTACACATGGCCTGTTGGGAGGCAGCCCCTTTCCCACGAGAAGGGACGATGTAATCAGCGCTGAGCTGAGGATAAGAAACGACTGAGCCCCTTTTCGCAGCCCCATTTCGCTGCCCTGTCTTAGACCCTGAAACCGGACACCCTTCTTGGTGGCAAACAAAAGAAGTGGGTGAAAAGCCTAACACCCGAGCTGCCCGGCTCCCTGGGCAATCAGAACAAAGTTAGAGTAGACGCCCAGCCCTGGAGCTGGCAGATGCCATCAGACCCTACGTGGAAATGCTTATTGGAGAGGGAAAATGAGACTCTCCGGTCCCCAGGGACAGGAGAGCCGGCGTGTCCCAGACTGCAGAGCCAGAAGGCGGCGGGCTGCTGGGCCTTCCCCGGGGGGCGGGCTGGGTGGGCCTGTGGGACGCTGGAGTCCCGCTCGGCGACTCTGGGCTACTCCCCAGGTGAACACCTGGGCAGAGGGGCCCTCAGCTAACGGCCCCCTTCCACCACTTGTCATCCCCACCCCAAGTGGACAAGAAGAATGTCCCCGGAATTGGTGGGAAGGAAGAGGGGAGAGAGGTGACCCATTATATATGGAAAGACAGCCCAGCTACCCAGACCTTTCATAGCTGCCTTCAGCATCTCTCCCTGAACTTTCCCAGTAGCCTCCTTGCCAGTCTTCTACTCTCCCGACACCCCCAGTCCCCCCGCTGCCACCACAGTGAGCTTCCAACGCTCAAATCTGACCATGTCATTTCCTGCTTAAAGGTCTCCGGCGGCATCCCGTCACCCACGGCAGTCAGCAAACTATGACCTGTGGGCCAAATCTGGCCTGCAGGCTAAGAATCGTTTTTACATGCTTACAGTGTCGAAAAATAAAATAAAACAACAACAACAACAATATAGAGGAATATGTGACAGGGATGTATGTCACCTGCAAAGCCTAAAATATTTATTATCTGGCTCTTTTTAGAAAGTTTATCAGCCCTTGTGACTCCAGCAGAGAACAAACAAACCTAAACAGGATGGAATATGCAAGATCTTTCACAGTCGGGCCTGCCTTCCAGCTTCCTGTCCTCTCCCTCCTGCCGGCTCCTAAACAACAGAACCATATGCAGTCCCCAAAATATGTTAGGCATTCTGGATTCTTAAGCTGTTCTCTTCTGTTGTCCTGAATGCCCAGCTCCTCACCAAGGCTAACCCACCTGGCAGGCTCGAGCTCACAGGCCACACACGGTGGGAGACTTGCCATTTATATACTTAAGAATTCGGGCTCTGGAACCAGGAGGGCACTTCGTCCCCCCTTCTCGACAGCAACTGTAACTGTCTCTGAGCGCCAGCCCAACTGGAAGCTCCCGGGGACCAAGCCATGACATCGTCTCGTCTTTGCAGCCCAGCACTAGGCCTGGCATACTGTCCGTAGACAATAATAAAACAAAATAATCCTTACTATCCAGCAATCCCACTACTGGGCATCTACCCAAAGGAAAAAAAGACATTCTGTAAAAAAGACATCTGCACTAGAATGTTTATAGCAGCACAATTCACAATCGCAAAGATGTGGAAACAACCCGAGTGCCCATCAATACATGAGTGGATTAGTAAAATGTGGTATATGTATACCATGGAGTACTACTCAGCCACAAAAAACAATGGTGACCTAGCACCTCTTGTATTATCCTGGATAGAGCTGGAGCCCATCCTACTAAGTGAAGTATCACAAGAATGGAAAAACAAGCACCACATGTGCTCACCACCAAATGGGTACTAATTGATCAACACCTATGTGCACATATGGAAGTAACATTCAGAGCGTGTTGGGCAGGTGGGGTGAGGGGATGGGTAAATCCACACCTAACAGGTGCTGTCTGGGGGATGGGCACACTTGCAGCTCTGACTGGGCGGTGCAAAGGCAATTTATGTAACCAAAGCATTTGTACCCCTGTAATATTCTGAAATAAATAAATAAATCATTATTAAAATATAAATAAATGCATAACTGTTAAATAATAAATAATATTTATTGCATTTCATCTGCTGCTTTTGTTACCAAAAGTGAGTTCATTTCATCTGTATCAATCTCTTTCAATCTCAGTTTCCTCATCTTTAAGAGAAATTCAAAGCTGATGATTTTTAAGCCCTGAAATTATATTATTCAAGGAACAATGGATTTTAAAATGGAAGGCTAGAATTAAATTCCTTGCCTAGGTCTCCTCAAAAAATTTTACAAAGCAGTGCTGTCTCGGAGCTTAGGAGACAGCTGTCTCTGCCCTGCTGAGTCTTCGCCAAGAGCGTTTGCTTAAGAGCAGCCAGAGACACGTGGTCAGCATCTCCTGTGCAGGCAAGGGCAGGTCCATGGCCAGCTGTCCCGGTGTTGTGAAGCTAATTCGAGGATTACCACGGAACCTGATTTCTCCACCTTTCTTTTACGTTCTTTCACTTTAACATGATAGTTAAGGTTTTGCTAGTGGAAGCTCTTGTGAAGAAAGAGAATGACACCATGGCCTGAACTTTCTACAGTAGACACCTACTCTACTTTGAAAATAAAAAGCAACAAATTGTAAGTTCCCTTCCCATTCATAACCCTAACCTGCCCCAAATCACTGTCACCAAGTTCCTGGGGATCTTTCCAGAGATACCCCATGTGTATATTAGTATAAGAACACGGATTGGAGATCTATCCCTTTTTCTTTATGGGAATGGTAGCATTCTATTTACGCTGTGACGTACCTTCCAGTGCTTGCCTAAAAGTGTATTCTAGTGTGATAGACTGAATAATGGCCCCCAAAGATGTCCACATCCCACTTCCCAGAACCTGTAAATCTTACGTGGCAAAAGGGACTTTGTAGACATGACTGAGTGACGTATCATGAGGGGGAAAGATTGTGCTGGAGTATCCGGGTGGCCCAGTGTAATCACGAGCGTCCTTATAAGGAGGCAGAAATTAACATGTGACGATGGAAACAGAATTTCAGAGGGTCAAAGATTTGACGACGTGCTGCTGCTGGCTTAGGAAGCAGAGCTGCTGGCTTCGAAGATGGAGGAAGGAGCTAGGAATGGGCAACCTCTAGAGGCAGGAAAAGACCAAAAAATGGATTCTTCCCTAGAGCCCGGCCCCAGAAGGAACCAACCCTGCCAACATCTTGACTCTGTGAATCAGTAAAGCTGATTTTAGACTTCTGGCCTCCAGAACTGTAGATAATAAAATTGTATTGTTTTAACCCACTAAATTTGTGCCATTTGTTACTGCAGCAATGTAAACGAATACACCTACAGATTGTTCCATAGCGGCACAGAGATTTATTCCACTGTCCACGTACTGTTTATTTGTATGAATAAACCACAACCGATAAACATTGAGGTTGTTTTCTGTATTTTACCACCACAGGTAATGCCGCAAGGGATGTCCCTGTATGTAAGTGTTTGCATGTACGTGTGAGAATTTGGGGAGGAAAAAGCGAAACTGCAGGATCAAATTTTAATAAGTATCATCAGGCTTCTTTATTCGGCATTTTAACATCATCTATTGCTTTCCCCTCTCTGTGACTTGCCTGACTCCATTCACGTGAAGCCCCGAGAGCACAGTGGCCAGATTTTGTGTCTTGTTTTTACTTCAATCATAAAGAAGCATCTTTGGGGCCTGTTTGTTGGGATTGTCCCAGAAAAGTCACCTCAAAGCTGCAGCCTGTCACTATCCCTCCATGCAAATCCTCTTCCTTGAACTAGAGACCCCCTGAGCAGTGGAAATCAGACAGACAGCAGTGCCGGCAGCCGGTGGTCCTTCAGCCTTGTTGCAGAAAGTGTCCTCCTTGGGGCAGCCTCGCTTTTCCAGGTCACAGTCCGTGGGGTCAATCAAAATCCCCCGGCCAGCCCTCCCTGCCAAAGAGGACCCCAGAGCTTGTTCTGCACTAGCTGAGCTCCTACTTTGAATGCATATGCACAAAGGACTTCATTAACAAACAGAAAATAATCCCTGCAAATTCAAAATGAAAAAGAACCTTTTTTTTCAAGTTTTGACACCTATTGACTTAGATATTACAGTAGACCGCAAAATAAATATAAATTCAAAGTTGTGCTTTTAAGAAAGATTTCTGGGATATGCAAGATAATATAGTATCTATAGAGGTGGTTTTGAAGTCTAAGAAAAATCAGCTAATTCACCTTTGTATAATGGTTAGAAAGCTAAGGCTTACGGAGGTTAAGTGACTTATTGAAGATCATGTATTTAGTTAATGATAGGAATGATGTTTTATATGTATACAGCTGAGCCCTGAACAACGTAGGTTTGAACTGCATGGGTCCAGTTATACAAGGATTTTCCTTCTGCCTCTGCCACCCCTGAGACAGCAATACCAGCCCCTCCTCTTCCTCCTCCTCTTCAGCCTGCTCAACATGAAGATGATGAAGATGAAGACCTTTATGTTGATCCTCTTCCACTTAATGAATACTAAACATATTTTCTATTCCTTATGATTTTCTTAATAACATTTTCTTTTCTCTAGCTTACTTTACTGTAAGAATACAGTATAGAATGCGAATAACACACAAAATGTGTGTTCATCGACTGTTGATGTGATCGGTAAGGCTTCCGGTCAACAGTAGGCCATTAGCAGTCAAGTTTTGGGAGAGTCAAAAGTTATACATGGATTTTCAACTGCAAGGGCTTCTTGGAACCCCAAACCCCATGTTGTGCACGGGTCAACTGTATTTATATACATAACACTCATATAATCCTAAGCCACACCAGGCTGCCTTTAAGGAGAAAGACATGGCTGAGTTTTCTCTAGTATGCCCACTGGTAAACCTTTACTAGGTACTAGGTCTGTCTCTGAGGAGCTTACTTTAAACGGTACATGGAGAATGTAAATGAGGTCCCGAGGTAGGTGATGATCTTTGATAAACTCGTGGACATGCAGACATCCCTGGCTATCTGTCCTACTGGCAGAGACGTCAGTGCAGATGACTAAGAGCAGCAGAAGTTTCAAAGGACAGCAGTGGCTTGGGCTGGGCAGCAGGGAGGAAAGCCAGTCCCAGGATCAGGGAGGGCCGTCCGGACCGAGCTGGAAACTGGTGGGCTCACCAGCCGTCACTGCTCGTGAAAGTTACACACAATTAAGGAGTCGACACTGAAGTGCTTTTGTGGTTTTTATTCTAAATCACCCCAGTCCTCCACCTACAAAAATGTCTAAAATCGAAGTTAATTTACACAACACAGGGGGAACAAAATGAACAAAAACTGTACGGTATTTTCTTTGATACAGAAAGATGGCTCCAGGAAACAAGGTCTCCAGTGATCCTGTCTGGCTGCTGAGGCTACTAACCGGGAATGGGGTGCTCCGCAGTGGGGGCCGAGAACCAGATTATCTCCCGGGGAGAATGAGAAGTTGCAGACGTTTTCCATAAATCTCCTCCTCTGGCAGTCTAAAACCCAGAAGGAGATAAATGAGTGGCAGACCCACCCATGCCTGTCTTCACCGTGACTAAGCCGTGGCTACTGTCCCTGTAATCAGCGGGAGGTAGTCTCCTTTCTCTTTTAATGAGGTCTCCATCATTAGTCACTTCAGTATTATCGTCTGACGTCACTGTCATTCTGTGTCAGGCAGAGTTTGGGTGTGGCCGGGTCTCGCTCTGCATCTGACAGACAGACAGTCCCAGTGCTTTCCTGGGTGAGCATCCTTGGACTCAACCCCGAATTCCAGCTTTCAGATGGGCAGCAACCCCCACCCCATGGAACTGAGGACAGTGTCCTTCCTTGTGCACCGAGTCAGAGGGAAGCAGCTGGACCCATCAGAATATTCTTCTCACTCATCCCCCATCGACCCTCAGAAAACGTCCTGTGACGGCCTCAGTGGTGAATAACTGCTCCAGGATCCAGGACCCAAAGCCAAGTTTCCCTGCACATCTCACTCCCTGGCTGCAAATGTGGTCCGTCTCCGCTTCTCGGCCTTGAGAGGAGGAAAAGATGAAGAAAATTCGCGTCCTGTTCCAGCTCATCCTCTCGGATGACTCCAAAGTCAGGTTTTCCATCCTGCATATAGAGTGCATTGAATCTGTCGACTGCGTTTTCAAAGTTAGTGGGAATTTCTTTTTTGAGCTGGACCCTCATCTGTCGCAATTATTGAACTTGAGACATTTTCAGTAGCATTTTCAGTGCCACCTGCAAAACAAAGCATCACGGCATGCATACCTGAAAATTAGAGTTTGCTCTTTGAAGAGCTACTTGCCTGCATGATTTTCAACAGTGACTTACCTCCTCAACCTCTGGTTAAGTTTAAACCATGCTGTGTTAATTTCATCTTCGTACCTTTTTAAAGCATTTTTTCTACTATGTGTAAGGAGGAAGGGGGGTAGGGGAGAGAGGCAGGGGGTGGTGGGAGATTTTCCATCTGCTCTCGACAATCCCACCTGATCTTCAAGTGGCTCCTGACTCTCCCAGACTATCTGTGGACAGTCTGATCACTCATATTACCTGTGCCTCCTAGCTGTCCCCTGCCTGCCCTTTCACGGCACTATTGCATGAGGGTCTATCTTACCTGAAATTAGATTATAAATTCCTTGAGGACAAAAATGTTCCTTTTCCACCTCTTTCAGACCTGTGTCCCTGCTCATCCATGCCTGCTTCCCATGGCTTACACATACCCTCTGTGCCAAGGAAGAGTAGCACGATACACAGTGACAATTTGTTGAATTAAATTGATGGTGGGCACAGACCTTGAAAGAGAGAGACAAACCCAGATGCCATGTGTGGGAAATTACACATTCCTCTTCAAACTTGAAATTACTCCAAACAAGAGAACAAGAAACACAAAATTCTTCTACAACCTCCCTTTGCAATCCTTTTCCATTTGTATTAATACTTCATTCCTAGGAACATGATTTAGAGGCAGTCATTTTTTTTTTTTTCTGCTGGTCCCATATTTAGGGAAAATGTTATGCAAAGAATGAGCTCTAGAAAACTTAGGGAAATGACTCAAATTCTATTTTCCTAGCAGCTGACATTCTATCCCAGTCTCTCATACCTGATCAGCCCTTAGCAAGGTATGATGATATCTTAATTATATAAACATTTAACTGACTTCTGACTGTGTGCTAGATCCTGTGTGCTAAGTGTATTCAAGACGATTATCTCATCAAATCCTTACAAGACAGAAACAATACTAACCCTCATGTTACAGATGAACAAAAAAAATTAAGGAAATTGTCAAACATCCTACAGCCTACAGTTGGGAAAGCCAAAATTCAAATCTAGGTTTGTCTACCCCTTGCTACTCAAAGTGTGGTCCCTGGACCAGCAGCATGGGGGACTTTGTTAGAGGTGCAAAATCTCCAGTCCCACCCTAGACTTACTGAATCAGAAGTCCTTGAGTCGGGGCCCAGCAATCTGTGGCTTAACAAGGTTTCCAGTTGCTTCTGATATACCACTAAAGGGATCAGCAAACTTTTCCTTAAAAGGCCAGCAAAAGCATCCATAGAAAATACATAAACAGATAGAAGTGACAGTGTTCCAATAAAACTTTATTTACAACAACCGGATGGTCAGCCTGCATGCTATAGTTTGCCAACCCCCTCTGAGAATTATCTAACAGGTGTCCTGAGAGTAGCTAGCACAAAACTTAACCTTATTTTTAAAAATAAGTAATATTCTCAGCATAAAAGCTTTAACAAAGGTTGGAGTGGTTTAGGAAAAGTTTTATAAAATTGTGTCAGTTTTCTTTTAAATTAACTTGCCCAATAAAAAATTATAAGAATGTTTTTGACAAATCTTTACTACAAGTGACAGGTTAAAACTTTCTAAAAATTTAATAGCCTTTAAGCTTTAAGTCAATTCCATATAATAAGGTCCTAAGCCCTAAATGAATTTTCCATAGATTTCTTTGAAATATTTTTGTAAATTAAGGTAATACTTGGATGTGTTAAGAAATTCAAACCAAAAAGAAAGAACCAAAAGTTCAATTCTTCCAACTGCCCCACTTTCATTCAGGAGAGGCAATGGTTGTCGCTTTTTTTAATGTCTTTTCATGATGGTCATTATGATTCTAAACAACATACGTCTACTTGTATTTTTCAATTCCACTGTTTATCAAAGATAAATTTTTGTGCATCTGCACTACTTCCCACCTCCCTCCTGCCTCAGGTGTCCAATTTTGTTAATTGTATTATTTTTATATTGTCAAGGTTTATGCATTTATTTTATTTAATGATTATAGCAATATCATCAGTGATTCATCCACTGATTCTGAAATTTTAATCTCATAATACAGCATTTATGTTATGATTATATAAGTATTCCATGGCTGGGCGCAGTGACTCATGCCTATAAGCCATCCTTGGCACTTTGGGAGGCCAAGGTGGGAGCATCGCTTGAGGTCAGGATTTCAAGACCAGCCAGAGCAAGAGCAAGACCCCATTTCTACAAAAAAAATAGAAAAATTAACCAGGAGTGGTGGTGCACACCTGTAGTCCCAGCTACTGAGGAGGCTGAGGCAGGAGAATCACCTGAGACCAGGAGTTGGAGGTTGCAGTGAGCTACGATGACACCACTTCACTCCAGCATGGGCACTGAGCGAGATCCTGGCACGCACACACAAAAAAGTACTATTCCATGCAGAATTAAATAAGCTCATAGAGAAGGAAAAGTAATCAATCTTATGTCATAAACCACGGCCACTTTAAGGAGAGAATGTTCCAATCTTCTAGGTGGCACTCAGTTGCCACTGTTTCTTCTGCCTCATGTCATCCTTATTTTACCTTTTTTGTTTTGCTCAATTTCCTTCCTGGGGATTATTTTTTCATATAGGGGGCATGATTGTTAAACTTTCTGAGTTTTTACTTGCCTGAGAATGTCTTTATTTTGCCCCCATCCTCAGTGGATAGTTTGGCTGGATATAGAATTCCATGTTCTAAAGCAGGGGTTGGCAAACTAGGGCCCATTGGTCAAATCCATCCGACCACCTGCTTTTGGAAATGAGGTTTTGTTGGAACACAGCCGTGCTCGTTCATTTGTATATTGCCTACAATTGCTTTCATGCTGCAATGGCAAAGCCCAGTAGTTAGTTGCAAAAGAGACCACATGACCCACAAAACCGAAAATATTTATTATCTTGCCTCTTACAGAGAAATTTGCCTACCTTTTTTAAAAATCATTGTATGACAGAACATGGGGACTCTGTTCCAATGTTTTCTTACCAATGAGAAGTTTAGGAGCTCTGCTGGTATCAGTTTGATTATTAAGCATCTCTAAGAAGCTTACTTTTTTCTCTCTGGAAACTGTTGAATTTTTTTCTCTATCCTTGTACTACTCAAGTATCACTGGTTTTTTTTGTTTTGTTTTGTTTTGTTAATTTACCTGTTTTAGCATCTGGTGGAATTTTTCCAAGTAAAGATTCATGTCTTCCTTTATATAAGGCAATTTTCTTCTACCAACTATTTGATTTGATCATTTTCTCTGTTCCCTATTCCTTTCCTATTAGATGGTCCCATTCTTTATGCTTGCTAACTTTTCTCTCATTCACCTTTTTTGTCTTTTTGCCCTATATACTAGAAGACTTCATTTATTTTTCTTCCAGTACTTTTATTTGGTCATGTCCAATATATTTTTCAATCCAGCTGTTGAATTTCTTATTTTAACAATATATTTTAATTATCAGGAGCTCTTCTTGTTCTCTGATTACTCTTGGGTCATAGCAACTTGTTTTATTTCAAGGATATAATATCATCCCGAATTGTTCTGAGAAATCTAAAAAGACAATTTTTTAAAATTCTTTTTAGTTATCTGAGTTCTATCTATTTTCTTCAGGATCGGTTGTTTTATTTATTCATAGTAATCCTTCCCTTCATGAAATTGGCATCATCAGATATCTGGTGTTATATCTATGACCGAAAGACAAAACTGATCAGGTCGGGTAACGGCAGTTTCTCAGGACTCTGTCTTAGATAAGGGAGTTCTGTGCAGACAGCGGGTGAGTGAGTGGAGTGGTTGACAGGCAGACCCCCTGTCATCCAGAGCAGGCAATCTGGAGACCCCGAGATTGCTTGGGGTGTGAAGAACTAGGACAAAGTTCACGCCTGGGCACAGCTGCCTTCCCCAGTGTGTGCCGTGTAGGCTCAGGCTACTGTCAGCATCTTCCTCTAGGCCCAGCTCCTGCATCCCCTGACCTTTAAGGCTTAGAGTTCTTTACAAATTATTTGTTTTGATCTACTTGCCACAATTTCCCCGTATTTGCTTTGAAATTGTGCAGTGGTATAAACAAGGACCAGAGGGGGGAAACCCTAATTGAGGAACTGTCTCCCAGAGTCCTGAATCCAGAGCTTTAAACTCACACTCTGCAGAGTGCCCCTGACCCATTCGTGTCCTGTGTGTTTGATGACGTCAGGCTCGAAGTTTCTCCAGCCCTCTCTTGTCTCTGGAATCCCTTCTCTACTCTTCCTTTTGTTTGCTTTGCATATACGGGCATCTGCTTTCTACCTACCAGCGTTGATTCACACTCCGGGATTCTTCACTGATGCCCAGCCCTGCCGCGGTTTCACTGGACAGATTCATAGGTGACAAACAGACAGTGGGCAGGCAGTAATTTCAGTCATTTCCATGCGACCTGGAGAAAGCGTGCGGGTTGACACATATGCTCAGTCTGCCACTTGGAACAAGAAGACACTTGGCGAAGTTGACAGTATATAGAATTTGTCCTTTTGAGAGCCATCTTTACCTTTAACTCCTTCCGCTCTATCAAATTATGTTTTCAGGAAGTTATCTGATAAATACATATACGATAACTATATCATCTAAGAAATGCTTCTTTTGAATACATATACATGCAGACACACAAAAGGTAATGGGAAATGATAGAAGGCAAATTTTAACAGAAACAAAAACCTAGCTTAAAAAAATTAGGTTATCATTTGAGAATTTCAGGTATCATAATAGTACAAACATTTAGACATTTTATGGAAATTTTCCTTTTATGGGGAATTTAATTGTCTAAAATCAGTTAAGGCTCAATCTAAACATCTCTGAATCCCAATACGTCTACCAATCAGATAAACTAATGACCTTTTGGTGATATTTGTGATCAACTAAGAAAGCAATGTAGTAATTTAAGAAAGACCATGGACCAGACCAAACTAACCACATCAAGGTAATTCTAGACATCTCATTTTTCAAAATGTCTAAGACTGCAGGAATCTTTGAAAGTTCATAGAAAGGAAGTATTGATAAATCTACATGCATTTCAAAGAAACTTCTAAACCAAATATTTTGCCTCGTCATAAATAATACCTTATCCAGATGTGAAAAAAAAACAGAACAAGAACACATAGTTACAACTGGAAAGGACAAAAGTGGGTAATCCATGTAAACAAACAATTCTAGGATTATGACGAAAAGAAAAATGTTTGGATTTTTAACTCTCAAAACTATTATTCTAAACATGAAAAAAGCCAGATAGACTAGCAGTACTAGTGGAATCTCTATAGCATCATCCATTACTCAAAGTATCCTTCATTTTATTGTGATAGACACGTATTATAATGTAGCCCTAGTGTGTGTTATTATACGTGGTAATTGTAGAACATTTAAGGTATAGGGACCTTTTTAAAAGTTGACATTTGGCACTTTCTTTGGTTCCCTTCATTTTGCAAATAAACAGAGAGAAAATAATTTCTTAGCTCCCAAATACTCTGAACCTTTTTGACTTTGAAGCTGTTTTTTCTCTTTCTTTTTCAAGTATGCATGTATACATGTGTGCACGTGTGTGTACACACATGCCCCTTGCTTTTCATATCAGCGGTCGTGTGGACCAGGCCCTTGGCCAGATCCAGCCATGCTCTACAGTTATCAGGCATGACAGAGCTGGAAGAAAAACATCTGGTCCAAGGTTGCCGCTTGCCTTTGTAGCAGGGAATTTTCTTTGATCTCCAGCTAGACTTCTCTATTGAGTCTAGCAGATCAATTAGTTAATAGACCATTCCCTCTAGTAGTCCCACCAGCTGACTACATAGGATAGAAATAAGTTCTATTTATCAATCCTTCCCTTCCCCTTCTACTTGAGGCAGACCCTTTTTTCCCCCTTGAAATAACATAATTATTAAACCACTTCAGTCCCTTCTGTGGTTAATGATTCCTTCCTTTCTTCAGTTCTGCTCTCCTGCTGAAACCTCTTGATGGGTTTTAAACACACCGCTCCATGGCTACGGTCTCACTCCCCACTCCAGTTAAGGTTAAGAGCAGCTCGCAACACCATTATTAAAACCAACATCTTGTCCAGGCTTCACTACTTCTCTCGGGGAACTGCAATAATCATCTTTGTATCTATGTCTCCAGAAATTCAGAGACGTAATATAACATGAACATTTTCGCCTGCATTTTATGCTAGTACGCTTGGTTAATTTTCCTTGTATTATGAAGATCAGTTCCAGAATTTAAAGAAAAATAAAAATTTTTGTATCCCATTTACAGTGATGTTGCTGTCAGTGCTATTTAGAAAAGAATAATGATATGCCCTGGAACCAAACTGAGTTATTTTGGAACTGGTATGCAGAATTCCAATTAGTTTTAATGATTTTAGTTTGGTCAAGACATTGTATCTGAATTCTATGTTTCACCCGCACACAAAACCATTATTTTGTACTATATTTCCCTATCAAAAAACTGCTTTAAAGTAGTTCTCTCTTTTTTTTTTTTTTTTTAAATGGGATTAGCCAACCGACCATACTGCTCAGACAGCCCAGTAAACCAGCTGTGCACAGGGGACAGCCAGGGACAGCACAGTGTTCCGGGGAGCTGGCGTTTGATGCCTGCTCAGTGCTCTCGGCAGCAAGAGAGCCCGGTCTGATTCACACGCTGGGACCAAACACACCGTGCAGTGCTAACACCGGCCACGCCTGAAACACCCAGCTGGGGTGCGACATGGCGACTATTTCCCCGGGTGCAGCAACGCCCGGGCGGTTACCAGCACTTTGCCCACGTGGCACTGCAAAGGGCATTTCAGGAGGCAGAGTGTACGACCCCTTTGGAGTTTGGCGTGGACATGCAGACTAACAGTGCTGCCCTTTGTCCCCACAATAAACCGTGCCAGGCAGGGCTCTACAGCAGACTGGGCCAAGACACGAGGAAGGAGCCTGGAGTCTTGTTGGGTTCTGACGCCCCATCGTTCACCTCCCACAGCACCAGTTCTTGTGTTCTCAGAAAACTGGAGCAGTCGCCAAGGTGACCCTTTCTATGGCACGGCACTGCCACTCTGAATGCTCTTCCAAAGAGGCCAGAGCAAGAGGCCAGGTACGATCACCGCCCCTATCCCGAGGCCAGATACGAATGTTCAGTAAGGTCCCTCTAAGCCACTGTCCCTGTGGCTCAATAAAAATGAAGAGCTGCTCAAAATGCAAGCCTCCAAGGTTTGCCTCCCAGAAAGCTCTGCCCAGGCTTTGATACAGAACCTTCCAAAGGCCATTTTAGGTGGTAACTACTCGTGTAACTATCCTCAAAAATTGACATCAGGCAGCCGCACGCTCCAAAGGGTCTCTTACGCCTCTTTCCATCAAGTTTGTGATAATTCACATTTGTAATTAGGTTGGTAGGACGTTAACCACTGACGCAGGTCCCGGCTGGTGGGAACTTGCTTCAGAGAATCACTGGGCTCGTGCCGAGGACCCCCACAGACGTGGGGGGCTGGGACAGAGTGGAACTCACAACCTGCCCATCCTTGGGTGTTTACTGGACTCTGCTCTCATTCTTTTGTTTAAGGCACCCTTGACATGACCTCCTCCCACTCTCCCCTTCCTTCCGGCCCTTCTGAGAAGGCCACCGTCCAAAATGACTTATCCCAGGATCTGATCCTAACATCCTTTTTGTTTGTTTTTTGTGTCATTTTTTTATTTTTGAGACAGAATCTCGCTCTTCATCCTGGGTAGAGTGCAGTGGCATCATCATAGCTCACAGCAACCTCAAACTTCTGGGCCCAAGCAATCCTCCTGCCTCAGCCTCTGGAGCAGCTGGGACTATATGTGTGGGCCACCACGCCTGGCTAGTTTTTTTATTTTCAGTAGAGACAGAGTCTCACTCTTGCTCAGGCTGGTCTTGAACTCTTGACCTCAAGCAATTCTCTCGTCTCTGCCTCCCAGAGTGCTAGGATTGCAAGCATGAGCCACCATGCTCACTCTAACATCTGTGGACATGATCTTCATAGCATCCCAGTGGTGACACACCCAAGGCCCATGGCCCTGACTGAAGGCACACCTGGCTGATAAAGGCCAAGACGGAATTCTAAACTCCCTGAGCTCAACTCCAGCAAGTGCCTCCATGCTGACTTTGAAATCCATTGGTTTCCAAAAGGAAAAATTTTCCACGTTTTCCAATCATGGTTAGTCCTGAGCCACCTAATACCAATGCATTGTAGTCGACTGAGTGAAATCGCAGTCAAACCTAGACTCAGTTCTCTAAGGTGGCATGCTTTCCTTCAGTGTTTGCTCTAGATGACAAATATCCTCTCAAGGATTGAACTAGTGAATTCTTCTTTCCCAAGAGCCACACTTCATCAAGTGGCCCAGGTCAAATTTTATGACGTGCAAACTTGGTAGGGAATAAACATTACCTAGAAGTCAGCACATTTCTTACTCATGCAATTTTGTCACCTCCAGTAAAAATCTATTGGGATTACCTTCCTATGATGGAGGATTAAAAAAAGAAGAAAAAAAAAAAGAAGAAGAAAGTGTTTTGGGTCATTTTCCTACAAGAAGAGTAGAAATCAGTTTTTTGATGACTGTAAGTTAGTCCTAAGGTCTCTCTTTCTGATCTCTTTCTGGTCTCTTGGGTAAACATTTTGTTGCCCCATTTTGATTCTTTTTTTCTAGCAAAAACATTAACATTCTTTTATCTGAAAAACTAAATGCTAATAATAAGCAATAGATAGAATGTTTTCTTTGTGATGGTCCCAAGTGTGTTTGACTCTTACAATAACTGGATGTGTCCCCCAAAATTCATATATTGAAACTTATCCCCCAGTGTGATGGCTTCAGAGGTGGTGTCTTTGGGAGGTGACTAGGTCATGAGGGTACGGCCTCCATGAATGGGATTTGTGCCCTTATATAATAAAAAGGACCCCAGCGAGACCCTGTCTGTACTAAAAATAGAAAAATTAGCCTGGCGTCATGGCTCACACCTGTAGTCCCAGCTACTCGGGAGGCTGAGGCAGGAGGATCGCTTGATCCCAGGAGTTTGAGGTTGCTGTGAGCTATGATGATGCCACTGCTCTCTACTCGGGGCAACAGAGCAAGATTCTATCTGGAAAAAAGCGGAGGGGACCCCAGAGAATTCTCTCCCCGCTTCCACCGTATGAGGACTAAGCAAGAAGCTGACCAGGACGCAGGGCCTCCCCAGACACGAATCTTCAGGCACTTTGATCTAGGATTTCCCAGCCTCCAGAACTGACAAATCAATTTCTGTTATGTATAAGCCACCTGTCTGTGGCTGTTTGTTGTGGCAGCCTGAGTGGACTAAGACAACCGCAACACCCAAGGGCTTCCCTCCCCACTGCCTGCTGGGGAAAGCCTTTCAAAGGATCCTTGACCGGTGATTAGAAGAACTTTACTCCTTTCCATAAAAAAACTAAAGCTGGAGTCACAAAGTGAATGTGAAACAGCTACACACATGTCCCCTTTGTTCTGCAAGGACAGGACGAGGTGGAGCTCTTTAGGGAGGCCGAAGGTGGCCGGAAAGCATGGCCAGACATCCCGCTCTGATGGAACCAAAGAAGCAGCCACGGGACAGCCACGTTGTGCCTGAAGTCCTGTCCCCACTCTCTCCTTACTTTACCTCCAGTCAGGTCTGAGCTTCCAAATGTTTTCATTCCCTGCGTCCCTGAACATTCCACGTGCTGCTTGTTTCTCGCAGACTTCAGAGGATACTCTCAGAGCGTTGAGTTCCATCGCCTAGTACTAGGCTGAGAGACCCGAGTAGCAAACTCCCTTTGCTAAAGCTTTGCCCCAGAAAGCCCTCTGTGGAAGCAGTCCACCGAGAATGGGATCCCTACTTTCTGCCCAGCCAAAACCAGGTTCCCTTCCCCTTGGCAGCCATAAAAAGGGGTGTTTTCTTCACCCAAAGTTTACAATGGGTTAAGTTTCCTTTTCAAACTTGCCCAAAATACTTGTCTGATCTCTGAGTAGGGTTTGTGATTTGATGACATGTAATCTAAGTAAATACACTCAACTCTAATTTATGGGTAAAGGAGGACTCAGATTTAGAACAAGCCACTAAAGGAAGAGCAGGGCCTCCCGGGTCTGCATCCCCGGAGCTTTGCAGACAGTTCTCCGCAGGTCTCCGGGCCACCCTCAGGGGACCTCCCACGCAGCAGGTCCCGAAATTAAAACACACCTCCACTCCAGCCAAACTGATGGGCCACTTCCAACTGCACCTTTAGAAAGTGGGCGGATCTCACCTGGCAAACAAGGCTCAAAGGGTTAAATATTTGTCCTTCGAGGCCTATGTCCTGATGTTCTCAGTTTCAACAGAGGCTCATAAGTTAATTTGTGTCTAATGCTTTATTTTATACACATCAATCATTGGCAACTATTTAGCCCAAGCACATAACCTAGGCTGAAAGCTGGCGACTTCCGGGAAACCCAAACTTCCAGACTCAAATCTGATGCTCACTACCCGGGTGTCCTTGGGGAAGTGACATAACTGATCTGGAGCTCAGCTTAATTATCTGCAAAAGGAGCCTTTTAACAGTATGATGGCCAGGTGCCTATGCCCTTAGGAAAATGGAATGGCTCTGTGACAACTGTGACATCTGCCAACCCATGACCAGTGCAAAGTTATGTCTCATGCTCCACTGAAAAGGTACAGGCCAACACAGGCAAGAATCCCAGCAAGTCTTCAGGCAGCCACTGCATTTTTAATCTCTATCATGAGGTTGTGACTACCCCTTGTAACAACAGCACCAACCCCAGACACAGAGGAAATATAGAATGCGGGTCCTTAAACGAAAACATCCACATGTAAAAGCCTGCCTTGGAAAAATTAAGGTAAACATCTTTTGGACTTGTTGCTGTTGACAGCATGTTTTCAATTTGCAATGCAAATTCATCGGAAGCTTTTCTACCAGGGAACCGGATGGCCCAGGGAATTGGGAATTGCTAATGAGTCGTGCAGCCTTTCAGGTCTCTGTTACCCTTCCACACAGAGCCCAGCTCAGGGTGAATTACCTGATACTGCTGGAAACCTTTGCAACAAGAGCCGGCCCCCTGCATTCCTTCCCTGGTTTCAAACATGAGCTAAAACAGGGGAGAGTGAGGAGGGAGCCCTGGATGGGGCGAGAGAATGAGCTAGGGGTTCCGTCTCTGTGTCTGAGGTTTTTCCCTGGAATATTCCAAGGGAAGTTTCCAAGGAATGTCAGGCCTAGAGAAGTGGAATTAACATACACCTCACATTCCTAAAGGGTCAGAAATTCCAGTCTTGGAATTTTTATTCCTTCCTAATCACTCTCCCAGTCCAGAGGATCAAACTACTTTTGCAGCCATGTTCAAGGTGAAATAGATTCTACTACTTATTATTTGCTCGGGGAGCACACACGTTCTGCAGGAAACAAAAGAAATTTATCATAAGGGCTTGCAAAGCAACCAAAACGATGAATCTTCTTTTCCAAGAGTTACCAAAACGAATTTCTACGTTATGATGTGGTCTGTCGCATTTTATTTTCGATATTTTCAGTCTTCCTAGGGGAACCCTTTAGCAGAAAAAACGGAACTTTGACATTACTGGCATTCCCTACCCACTCCAGTTCCATACTTATATCACTGCTTTTCCTTTACACTCTTTGGTTTATAGTAGCAATAATTTTCCCTCATATATAGTCCACCAAACAACCAATTAACAAACGCCCAGAGTAGTAAAATATTCCTGGCTGTCTTGCCTAGTCAGTCATTAATTTGGTGAAGGAAGGGCTAACAAACTCATAAAGGGTAACTTGAATTTTAGAAGTTAGGTCAATTTTACATTATTAAAAAGGAAAATGTAGTAAAAATAATAAGAGCTTTGCCAAAACTCTACAGCAAAGTCAATTAGTCTCACAAAGAGCCTGGGAGTCTGTGATATGGACGTGCATTTGGAATCACTTAGCCTATTAAAACAAGCCCAAACATCATCTCTTGCAAATCATATTTCAGTGCTCACGGCTGGAACTTAACAGAGTAAAATTCTTTTACCCTCCTTGATGCAGCACAATTGAAAGTATTCCTTGTGTCTGCATATTTCAAATACACACATGTGACTTCATATATGCATATTTTTATATGTATAAACATACCTCCCATAAAAATTTCATACACTAAGTATAGTCTTATACACCATATAGTAAAATACACGCCGCATTATGTGTTGCCATGCTATATACTTTTAAGATGGCTTTAAAAGAAAACTAGTTTCAAATGGAAAAATAGCAACACTGGCATTACAAGTCTGTGGCAAAAATAAATTGTATTTTACTCAGAAGAGAAATCCTTTTTTACAATTTTCACCATATTTCAAGTATGAGGAATTACTGTTCCTTTAATCAAAAAATTTGGCAATTGACTAAAGACATATCATTTGTTCATTAGCATATTATTAAGGGCAATTAATATTTTGTTTTGCTCTGATTGATCAATGGGGAAAAAGTTAAAATGCTAAGTGAAATTATTTGCATAGGTAATTCTTGCAAAATAGTGTTTTTCAATCAACTATTAATCCTTCTCGTTAAAAGAAAAATTCATATATTTTTTTTAAAAAGAAAAAATTTATCTTATTTCATTAAAATCTAACAAAAATCCTCTAAATTTCTCAAGTGAAAAGGAAGTCATACCTTTTCAGACCAGTAGCTCCCAACTCTCAGCCTCTATAAAAATCCCAAGTGATTTCTATAGGTTTTCCAAGGAAGATTCAGTACTAATTAACTGCAATTTTGTCCATATTTTGTTTTTCTACTACACTGAAAGAATAGCAGGGGGTCAGCCCTGCAGAAAAGAAGATTATTAAAACTTTAATAACCCGAGCCTTTGAACCTTTCCAAATTCTTTACAATTTTCTCACATTTCCAGCCCAGATGTCTGCTTGTAGTTAGGGCACCAACATGAACTTTTTGTTTACAATTTCATTCACCTTATTTATTACCTCCTTTGAAAAAAAAAGAAAAGAAAGAAAGAGGAACACACAGAAATTTTATAGCTCTTCCAAGCAAAGGAATTTAGTTATTCTTAAAAATAAATGTGCAAGAATGATTTTTATCCATTTTTAAGCTAAGTCTTTCCAACAACACAACTATTTCTTTCCCGCTGCTAGAGGTGAATTGTCAGGAAGCCCAGCGATGTGGCCAAAGGATCACAATATTCTTTTCAATAAAGCCACTAAGCTTCAAAAGACTGAAATGAAAGTTCACTTTGGAAACTTGAACTCTTGAAGTTGTTACAAAAGAAAGACCAAAAAGGAGGCTTCCCTTGACATAATTAGCCACTTGCTGTTTCACCAAAAAGAGGAATATTTGCATACAAAGGAGCCCATAGAATTGCTTTTCATAGAACTCAATGTGGCACTTTTATTACCCCAAATCCAGGCACTCATAACCCCATAGCCAATTATTACCTCTCTTTTAATTAAAAAAAATTATGCAAGCGAACCTATTGTCACCTAAATGATTGCACTTCACAAACATCTTTGCTCTGTAATCAAATGCTGGCAAATGAAATATGAAATGTGTTGAATGGTACTTTCAGGGAGTCTCTGGAAAAGGGGAGCAAGGGCACCTTCTTCTTCCCTTCCTCTTTCTGAGAATGGAATTTTAGTGTGATGACCGGAACTCGAGCAGCCGTCTTGGACCATATATCTAAGGAACAAAAAGCTAAGGAAGACAGAGCAATGCGATAGCAGGGTCCCTGGTGATCACGGAGCTCCCTTTCCAGCTATGGAAGATCTACCTCCAGAATTATTTTATATGTGAAAGAGAGATAAACATCTTTATCATTGAAGCCACTGTTATTTTGGGATGTTTGTTTGCATAATGTGACAAAACCTAGTCCTACC
>CM052453.1:18657315-18672937 GCA_028533085.1 Varecia variegata
TCAGTGAGGCCTGGGGCGAGCGTCTCTCACCCTGTGTGAGAAGAACTGAGAGCCTGTTGCCAGTGTCTGATGTGAGGTGAAGGTACCATTGCTGGCAGAGGGGCGATACTAATAAAAACATGTATTTGGAATTTTATGTTGTTCCTGAGCTCCCCTGCTGGGCGGGATGTGAGTTAAATTTGCTCTTCTGTATTAATGAAAAAAAAAAAAAAATGCACCGGGGAGGCCAAGCAGCAGAGAGCCAGGAAAATAAAAGGTAGGAGACGAAGTTGAGTTTCCTCTGATCCCTCTGGGAGCTGCTGTCGTCTCATCAGCCTCGGTTAGTTGCAGAGGCAGAAACGGAGCCACTGCCAAGACAAATGGTACCGGCCACACACGCGGCCTCTTGATAAGGCTGCTTGTATCTGTGAGAAGCTTAACTTGGGACCTTTGTAACCACGTCCACAAAATCTGGGGCTTGTTCCGGTGTCTGCAGCTCCTTGTCCCAGCAAACCTTTTTAATGGTGCACATTGTGTTTGTCTTCCCAAAGCAGGGAATGGGAGGGCTGTCCCCTGCACCCTGGAAGCAAAGTGTCATACGCATGTCCTGGCTTAGATGGAGTGGTACTGTCCTTTACGTTTGTAAAATGCTACGTAACCATGGCTCTGCTGTGTAGAACCATTTTCCTCTAGATGGGGAATTTTGGCTTGAAGTGTAGGAGAGAAATGAAGTGAAGAGAGTTCACTATTACTGTTGGTAAGTCTGGATTCGATCTTGTCTGTTGTATTCAAATTCAGTGCAAGACCTTTTGGGTGCATAGCACAGAGAGAAAGGCTGCCACGTGCTGCGGGGTTTCAAAGAGAATGTGTTGATTATAGCTCACTGCAGCCTCTGAACACTTGGGCTGCAGTGATCCTCCCACCCCAGTTCCCTGATTAGCGGGACTACAGGCGCATGCCACCGCGTCTGGCTAACTTTTGTTTTTCTTTTGTAGAGATGGGGTCTTGCTATGCTGCCTGGGCTGGTCTCCAACTCCTGGCCTCAAGCAGTCCTCCCCCTGCCCCCGCCCCCAGGCCACCCAAAGTGCTGGGATTACAGACGTGAGCCACCATGCCCGGCTGAGAAATATCATCTTCTGATAGATTTTTGAACACATCCTTAGAAATCTATTGAGAGATTATTTTTATTCCATAAAATGAGCTTTAAAGTGACTCTTTCATTCAAAAACGGGAAAGAATCAATGCCTCTGGTATTATCCCTTGTTGGGCCCTGGGCAGAGTTCATCGAGTTAAAATGGAGGCTACTTATCTGCTTTACTTTAGAGTGTGTGCAGTGTTTTTTTTTTTTTGCCTTAATGATTAAATTACTTTTCATCTCTTGAAGGCTCCAAGTTAGCTGCCTGTGGGCAGCTGAGTGTTTATCTTTTGCTGCTTCTGGGCAGCATGTCCTCCGGCTCTCCGTGCTTTCGAGTGGTCTGAGAAAGTCATTAGTGTTCCCATCGAACATTGACCCCATGACCTGCTTGTTTGTATACCTACTGTAACCTGGTTTTGCTTGAATTTCTGAGATTAGTCAAAGCAAATATATGTACAGTCTTGAGATGACTGTGTATAAACTAAAGCATCTTTTGTCAAGATTGCTGATAATACATTCCTTCAGACAAAAGCCTTAAGGAAAACTAGCACTCATATTAATGGAAGGAATTTCTTAAAAGCTTAAGAGGAACTATAGGACTTTTGTGCTACCTCCCACTTACCACTTGATCCTGAAAGATGTGGGGTGGGGTCTTCCCCCCTCAACTTAAGTGCACCACAGGGTAGTTTGCTGCTATTGTATGCAAACTCTAACTCTAGTGCTTTGTGTTTGTTAACACTTAAATATTCTAAAATAAGCATTACTTGAGTTTGCCCATCAGATAGTGCATGTGGCATCATAAAGTAGAAATATTTGGTTTTAAATAAATTGTATATGCTAAAAGTTTCAATACATATGTGAATCTAATTATCAGACCAAGCTATATAAGGCATTTAACAAACTGTTTTCTAGGGATGGTATTAGGCAAAACTTTAGAAAATCACACTGATATTGTTTTTTTACTTAAAAAAAAAAAAACTTTTGGCTTTGGTAACATAATACCTCTATTTCCAGAATGGATTGCTCATAGTTTAGGGTGGCGAGGAATCTGATCTAAATTAAAAGGAAGTCCAACCACCACCGATTCCAGAAATCATATAAATAGGTTGTTGCTAGTGGTTGGCTTCAGTATTTGGAAAAAAAAAGTTAAAAACATTTTTTTAATAGGCACTGTCCCTTCCATAGCAATTGCTCATTACAACAGTTGCCGTGTTGTGGAAGACAAAGTCATTCATTCTAGGTCCAAGGCTCTGTCAATAAAAGCAAGGCCACATTCTCCAAGGTGCTCTCTGCTTTTGGAGGTCCAGCGGACTCAAGGACCCCTGTTCTAATCCCCAGTCTCTCTTTTTCTTAGGGATTTCTCCCTAGCTGCTGCCAGCATTTCCGTGCCAAGGAGTAGGTGGAATTTCCTTAGAGATCTTCCCACTGACACGAACTGTCAGACAAAGCTGTCGGGTCGAGCCTCTGCTCCCCTCGGCAGAACCCCAGCTTACCGCTCAGGGTCCTCCGCGTTGCACCTGCCGTTCTGTGGGTCTCGTTTCTCTAGGGTGCTAAAGACAGGATTTTTGCACCAAGTCAGCACAAACTGCTGCCAGGGAAGAGAAGGTCCCTTCTTTATTTGCAGTTTGGTAGCCGGGGTGCTGATTTAGCCTTGTGCAGGATAGAGAATTTCTTCCTTTCTTTTCTTACTACATTTGCTTATGTTCCAATTATGCCAATTTTCTACTTCATATTTATAGTTATTTGTTCTCCTTCTTCCTCTACTATGTTCTAACACCTTCAGGATGACATAATTTCTTTCTTTCTTTCTTTCTTTTTTTTTTTTTTGTTGAGACAGGGTCTTGCTCTGTCACCTGGGATAGGGTGCAGTGACATCATCATAGCTCCCTGCAACCTCCAACTCCTGGGCTCAAGTCATCCTCCTGCCTTAGCCTCCGAGTAGCTGGGAGCTAGGACTATAGGCATACACCACAACACCTGGCTAAGTTTTTCTATTTTTAGTAGAGACGGGTCTTGCTCTTGCTCAGGCAGGTCTCGAACTCCTCACCTCAAGTGATCCTCGCGTCTCAGCCTCCCAGAGTGCTAGGATTACAGGCATGAGCCACTATGTCCGGTTGATTTTTAATGTTTTTTTGTAGAGATGAGGTCTTGACATATTGCCCAGGCTGATCTTGAACTCCTGGGCTCAAGCAATCCTCCTGTGTTGGCCTCTCAGACTGCTAGGTTTACGAGCATGATCCACCATGTCCTGCTAGAGTGACATAATTTCTATTCAGTTTCAAATCTTTCATATTGTGACCACAGTGTTTTGCACACAGTAGGCTCTCAATAAATTTTGTTGAATTCAAATGTGCATTAAAAATGATTGCCTAAAATTAGTAGGCTTTGTTCCTTATTAGTAATTTTAAAAGAGGGTCATCCTGTTTTGATACTTTATTACATCTGGAAGGGGTGTGTTAATGGAAAGAGGCTTCTTTTCCTCAGGGGTTGGGGTCCAGAGAATCAAGCCAGAAGTTTCTTCTCTGTTCTGAATAGGTCATGGTTTACTTTTGTTCCGAACACAATCCACCTTGAACTGATATTCCAAGCCCCCTCTCTTTAGGATTTCTACCCCTTTTCCCTGCCCCATCTGCCCTTCCTCCACCATACTCCTGCTGCACCTTGTGATTGGACCCACTCTTGGCTCTATCAATAGATTATTACAGTCTTTAAATCAGAGCTAAAAAAAAAGGCTGCAATTTTTTTTTCTGTTAACCTGGTAATCTGCAGCAGAATAGCTTCTATTCAATATTATGCTTAATGACTATCTCTACTGGGAAGTGGAGGGGAGGAATTCACAATAAATATAATAAATAATGAAGTTAATGAGTAAATTATATAGGATGTTAGAAGATAATGACTGCTATAAAAAAAGAAAAAGAGAAAGGAAAAAGCGAAGAAAGAAGAAGTGTAGGGCAGGGTAAGAGGTGTGTTTGAGGAAGCGGGTGAGAAATCTGCTGGTTTAAATGGGATGATGAGAAATTGCTCCTGACGATGTCGGATTTGAACAAAGCCGTAAAAGGAGAGAGGAACTGAGCCCTGGGGTCTCTGAGGGCAGGACATTCACAGGGGACGACAGAGCCTGAAGGATGTGTTTGAGGAACAGGGGCAGTCGCTGTGGCTGAGGCTGACACAGTAGGATCTGAGGCCACGGTGGTCAGGAGCCCAGATCACATGGGATGGAGGACAAGTGGCAATGTGCCAGCAGGGAGATCTTTCAGGGGACCAGGCAAGAGACAATGGTCCCTGGATCAGAACGACAGCAGCAAGGTAGGGAGAAGTGGTCAGAGTCAGGATGTGCTTTGAAGAGAGAGACAGGAAAATGATGGATGGAACGTAGGATGTGAGAGAAATAGAGGAGTCCAGAATGAGTCCAGGAAGACTTAAAATTTAGGACAGGGTGGCTGCATGGATGGAATTGCCACCAACTAACATGGGAGAGGTTGTGGGTGCAGCTGGGTGGGTGGGGAATCAGTTCAGTGATGGATGTGTGAGTTTGAGAAGTGTATCGGACACTCAAGTGAAAATGGTGACTGAACTCTTGGATACGGGAGCCTGGAGTCCAGGACAGAGGAGAGGACTAGAGGTTGTCATCTGGGAGTCATTGGTGAGTGGGTGGTATTTAACGTCATGAACTTGGATGAGATCTCCAAGAAAATAAGCAGAGGCAGAGGTGAAAGGAAGACCAATTCCTGAGCCCTGGGGGTGCTTTGGGACTTAGAAGTTAGGAGGGACAGAGGATTGCGGTGGCTGTTGATGACTAGTCCTGGGGTGGCCGTGGGGGTGGGTGGCTGTTTCTGTGAGGGTGGAGCTCAGGGTGACCGGAGGAAGAGAAAAGGTCGATGGCGTGGATGGTGGGGCGTTGGGAGGGTCATCACCCGTGCACTGAAAACACTCAGGAAAGAGGACAAGTGCTGGAGAGGGAGGTTCCCCCGGGGCTCTGGGGTGATGTTGTTGAGACAGATGGAGAGCAATGAGGGGCGCCGGGCAGGACGTGAGGTCTGCAGTGGGAGGGAGGGGAGGCTGCGGAAGTGGCCAGGAGGATCCAGCAGGCCCCGCGCACCCCCAGGTCTGGCGTAACGAGGGTGTCGAATGGGAAACGGCTGGGATGGGAGAGGAGGGGACGCGGTGTCCTCAGGAAGAGATGGGCTTTGTCAGAACAAGGACAAGGGACTGTTTGGAGCTTCGATTTGGGATATAGGGCATTTTGTTGTTATGGGGCCAGGGCAATGGCACAGTGGAAGGGAGTCAGGAGTCAGGAATAGGTGGAGAAAGTTCAAAGTGTGGGTTGTGTGAGCTGTCTTGGCGTGGCCAGGTGGATGCAGAGGTGACTTGGGGACAGGGACGAAGAGCATGAATACAAACACGTCTGCCATGTCATAAGCTCCCAGAAGACTTAGCTTTTATTCGTTCAGTCACAAATCCATGAATTATTGAGGTAAAGGATATATTAGAAAAGAATCAATAACAATACTTCTAATTTCCTATCTGTACCTTAGCTTTGCATTCAATCAATGTTAGCAAAACCTGCCTTAGCTCCAAGGATGAGATAAAACCATTTTCTGATGTAGGTAGCATCCTAAAAAGAGCTGAGAGCTATAAAATTCAGGCAAGATTGGATTTTCAATAATGCTTATATATGGACTTGCAAAACCAATATTAGAACATTTAAAAAATGCACACATTATCCCCTTTGGGTGAGGGACAAGGTTTTATTTTTGCATTTTCCCTTTGAGTGGACATTTTTTTTCCTAAACTCACAACTTTACAAGGTATTTGGAAGAATATAAAGGTAAGAAACACATAGTCTCTGTTCCTGGTCTTTTACAGAGACGTCCTCTTGTATAGCAAACAATATCTCACTGTAGTTAATGTTATGAGAAATAGAACAAATATCTTACTGTAGTCACTGTTATGAGAAATAGAACACCTCCCCAGAAACCTTCTCACACCCTAGGCTCAGAGTTCCTGGGCCCAGAATCTCATCTGGCATATTTTGCTACTTAGGTAAACTCGTAGCCTCCAGAAGGATGAGAATGAAGTGTTTTGAGTTTAAAAATGGATTAAAAGGTATTCTTGAGAGGGTTAAGCCTGTCTCTGTTCAGTAAAAATTTTAAGCTATTTTCAAATCTCCATGACAACTGAGATATTCTCTTTCCCCAGTTATGATTTTGGATTGCACATGGGTATCCGGCTAGGGCCTTGCAGAAGAGGGCATCACTCAGTCACACAGTCCAGTGACGGCAAAGTGTCACATCCTAGTTGCAGGAGCAGCATCTTCCTTTGGAGGGACACCTCACATCAAGAATGTCTTGATGGGGCTCACACTGAATCTGTAAATTGCTTTGGGTAGAATTGTCATTTTAGCAACATTAATCCTTCCAATCCATGAGCATGGGATATGTCTCCAGTTTTTGGTGTCCTCTTCAATTTCTTTCATCAGTGTTTTATAGTTTTCCTTGGATAGATCTTTCACTTCTTTGCTTGAATTGATTCCTAGGTATTTTATATTTTTTGTAGCTATTGTAAATGGGATTGCCTTCTTGATTTCTTTTCCGGACTGATTGTTGTTAGTGCGTATAGATGCTACTGATTTTTGTATATTGATTTGGAATCCTGCAACTTTACATAATTCGTTTAGTAGTTCTAACAGTGTTTTGGTGGGGTCTTTAGATTTTTCTAAGTATAAGGTCATGCTGTCTGCAGACAAGGTTAACTTGACTTCTTCCTTCCCATTTGGGTGTTCGTTACTTCTTTTTCTTGCCTAATTGCTCTGGCTAGGACCTCCAGCACTGAATAAAAGAGATGAAAGTGGGCATCCTTATTTCTTCCAGATCTTACACGAAAGGCCTTCAATTCTTTTCTCTCATTTCCTTTGAGGTCTTTGCTCAACGTCCCCTTCCCATCGAGGTGTGTCCTGACTGTCCCGTTTCATTTAGCAAGCCGACCCCTGGCCACAGCCCCACTCCCCTTCACGCTCCTGTTCTCCCCTAATGGGCTTTTCTTTCTCCCAGAGCACGTAAAATCTCCTGACCTGCATTAGACCGGGGTGCTTGTCTGTCTGCTCACTGGGGCACCGCTGGCACCCAGAGCGAGCGCCCGACACGTATCCGTGAATCTGTGACTAGAGGAACCGGCCCACACCTGTTGAAGGGCAAGGGAGGGGCCTGGGCCAGAAAACCCGCAGAGGGGGCAGCACCTGGGAAGCTGGTCCGATCTTGTGCGGGGGATGTACGTGGAGAGAAGCCAAGGGAGGAGCTCAGTGCAAGCTCCAGGATTTGGATTTTATCTTGAAGGCCCAAAGAGCCTCGGAGAGGCCAGGAGCAGTGGCTCATGCCTGTAATCATAGCACTCTGAGAGGGCAGGGAAGGGAGGATTGCTTGAGCTCAGGAATTGAAGACCAGCTTGAGCAAGAGAGAGACCCCGTCTCTACTAAAGAAAATAGAAAAAATAGCCGGGCCCGGTGGTGCCCACCTGTAGTCCCAGCTACTGCGGAGGCTGAGGCAGGAGGATCGCTTGAGCCTAGGAGGTGGAGGTTGCAGTGAGCTAAGAAGACATCACTGCAGTCTACTGGGGGCGACAGAGCAAGACCACATCCCCCCCCAAAAAAAAGACGCCATGGAGGAAGTTTTCCAGGGAAGCAGCAGGAACAGATCAGAAGACGGGCAAAACGATGCTGGCAGGGACGATGGGAGACAGGAGGACTGATGAGGAGGCTGTCGCAGGAACCCAGGGAGGCTCTGTGCCGGGAGCCTCCCTCCACACTGCTCCCAAAGACGCCATTCTGAAGCCCCGGCTGGCAGCGTCCCCCAGAGCTTCCTCCCTCCTGTGGTTCCCTTGCCCTCACTGGGAATTCCAGCCACCTTAGCGCGGCCTTGGTGACTTGGCTGGCCTCTCTCTGTCTCTTCTGTCTTGAGTCTCCCATTTCCTCTTTTCCTAGACTCTGGGATCCAGTTAACAAACAAACAAATGCAATCAAACCAATCAACCAAAAACCCCTCAACTGGCGTTTACAGAGAACGCATCAAATCCATGTGATGGGTCAACGTTCTTACACTATCTCACTTAAATCTTCAATGCATCCTGCCCAGCCAGGGGCTCTTAGTGTCCTCTTGCAGGAGATCTGTGTGGCTGGGTAATCTCAGCACAGAGAGGTTAAGGAATTTGCCAGAGGTCACAAAGCTAGTCAGTGGCAGAGATCAGATTCAAGTCAGGTTTGTCTGACACCAAAAGCCTTGTAATTCTCAGAAACCGTGGAATCCGCTGAGCCTTGTATTTACTCTTTTCTTGTGTCACGCTAAATTGTAATAGATTCATTTACGTGTCTACCTTTCCTTCTAGATCGTGAATTCCTTGAGGCCAAGGTTGTTTCTTGTTCACAGGGTGATCGTACATCCCAGAATGATCCAAGCTTACACCTGTGGTTCCAGCCTGAGCTCCCTCTCCCCTCTTAAAAGTGTCCTGGGTTGAATGACAAATTGTCTGGCTGCCCACTTATTCATCCTTGTTCCCCCAAGCACACATACATGGCTCCTGGTATACAGTAGGTGCTCAGGTCATGTTTCTGACTACAGATGATGAGTCTGTTATTCCGTGATGACCGCGCGGGGACCAGATTCTTCTTTTAATCACTGGAGTCTGAGCAGGACAAAGAGGATGGGAAAAGATGAGACCACGTTGATTTCTTTACCTGGCAGAACTCACTCAGTGGAAAATCTTGTCATCGTCCCTGTCCCTGCTCAGTCAGCCCCGTCTCCTCGCCTGGTTGCCAGACCGGTCAGTAGAGGTACGTCAGTGTCACCAAGCCGGGAATGTTACGGCAAGCTGGGAAGAGATCAGACCTCTCCCAGATCGTAAAACATCAGCTGTGACACACAGGAAGGACTTGGGGCAGATTCTGAGGATGCTTGGTCGAGGGGGACTGGTAAGGGGCAGTGTGTGGACTCAGGAGCACTTTCCCAGGATGGGGAACTTAATGCCCGGCAGAGGCAACAGAGGATGGTGCAAAATTGCTGCTTGGGTGGTTCCATAAGCCTGGGGGCAGGCCCATGCTGGGTGGGGTCGTAGGGAAGGGTACAAGGCTCAGGGAGGAGGACGCACTGAGAGGGTGGATCACGGGAGGACCCGCCAGAGAAGTACGGACGTTGTGCGGGAGACCCAGAGAACACACCACTTGCAAGCCCTCAGGATGCTGGGTGGTGGCTGTCCTCCGCAGGCGACGCCTGGTGCTGGGAGAGGCTGTCCCCAGGCTGAGTCAGTGGATAGCAGTGGTGATGGGACTCTCGTGAGCATGCTCCTTAATGCATCCAACCAAATGCCAGAGTGGATGCCCAGGGGGCCGAGGGTGGTTGCTCTGCTAAACATTCACAATCGCTTGTGTAGTTTCAGAACCCAAGACAGTTTCAGACCCGGAATCTACTGATTGGAAAGGTGGCCAGGCCCCCAGGTGGAAGGACCCAGCAACACCACGGTAGGTGCATAAGAGTGTCATGCCCTTGTTCTTCCCCAACGTCCAGGTGGCTGTACTCTGGGGGAAGTTCCCAGACGTTTCAAAGATTATTGGACATAGGTTCATAGGTTGATCAACTTCATTTTCTATGAAATGCTGGCAACCCTTTGTTGTCCTTTCAACAATGTTCACAGCACCTTCGCCCGGTTCCATCCCAAGACAGCACTTTCTTTGCTCATCCATAGGAAGCAGCTCCTCATCCGCTCAAGAAGTTCGATGGTGAGACTGCAGCGATGCAGTCACACCCTCAGGCTCCTCTTTGGATCCTAGTTCTCTTGCTGTTTCCACCGAATCTGCAGTCCCTTCCTCCACGAAGTCCTGAGCCCCTCAAAGTCACCCATGCTGGTTGGAATCAACTTCGTCCAAACTCCCGTGAATGTTGGTACTTTGACCTCTTCCCATGAATCACAAATGTTCTAAATGACATCCAGCACGGTGAATCCTTTCCAGAAGGTTTTCAATTTACTTTGCCCAGATCCATCAGAAGACTCACTCTCTAAGGCAGCTATAGCCTTACAAAAAAAGTGTCTTTCTTAAACAATAAGACTTGAAAGAGTGAGGGAAATTTAAAACAGCTAATGAAGGGGAGAGCAGAGGGGTACCTGTGGCAGACCTGAGACCAACTGCAGTGACAGGGGCTGTAGATTGTCCCACTAACTTCCTTTTGTAAGTTTCTCCTAGGAGGAGAGCCTCACTGGATCTCCAGAGAAGCGGCTCCAAAACTGTGCTCGGAGAAGGACATCCACGTGGCGCAGGGGCAGAGGAGGCGGCATTAAAGCCAACAGCTCAGGTCTTCACTGGAGAAAGAACTTTCCTGGCAGCTGCAAGGTGTGTGGGCAGCAGACACAACCTCACTGCAGTGTCTAGAGGATCTTCCTTTCTTCTGAGCCAAGACCACACTTTTCCTGGGCAGCTCCCAGCTAATGACTGAGCACAGTGACGGTCCCAAGGCCATGTCTGTCCAGTGTGGGCTCCTCCAACGGGCAAGCTTTGTTCTAGAGCTGCCGGTCAGGGTAGCCTGACCTTTGCCAGGCTCACCAAAACCTGAAGCTCCCTCTTTTCTGTCTGTCTTCTACCATTGTTCCTTTTATAAGCATCAGACCTGCACCGTGGTCTGAAGGCTTTCCTTGCCTGGGCAATCTTCATTCCTCTTGATATGTTGTTTTTACAAATGTTACTGCCTCCTCCTTTCCAAGATCTCTCATGCTTCTAACTCAAATTCGTGTCTGCTTTCTTAGGATCCAACGGACAGGATGCTCTAGTGAGCTGGTCGGAGTCCGCTTAGCCCCAGATAAGGCGGCAGGATGCATGAGTGGCTGGCAGGGCATGCGGACACATGGAAATATTTATGCCCGTTTGAAAAGCTGATTCACAAAGTAGTACCAGATTTTCTCATTACTGTTTTTTTTCTTTTAAATTCAGGGGCTTTTGCAGTTAAAATATTCTGGAAGTTGAACAGGAAAACTAAATTGAAGATAAATCTAAGTTAATTACAGATGCAAAATTTTTGTTTTAAATGTAAGCATCTACCCTGCTTTCTTTACCCAGAGTTAGGTTAGTGTTCTATGAATGGCACACAGATTCTTCTTGCTTATTATGGAATTTGCTTTTTATATTTCTGAAGCAGCCAGATTCAGGGGCAGCAAAACCAAACAGGTCTCACATTTAGGTTAAGTACCTCCCGTGGCTGAGCCACTTCCTCTTGGGTGCTTGATCGTTGCCTCAAATCCAAGACAGGCGTGGGGCACACTCCTTGCAGTGTCCTCCTGCCCTGCTGGCTTCCTAGCAGTGTGTGGCACTGCGACCTCTTAGGCTGACAGGGCTCAGACGACGACATCATCTTGGCTGCCGCGATTTTCGACATTTGAGATCCTTAGCAACAGCCCGATTCTTTGGACTTTCGGAAGAAGTCACGTGGCTCCTCGCAGGGCCCGGGACAGGGCAGAAGTGGCAGCTCTTCTCTCTGCATCCTGGCACTCGGTGAATGAAACCCATTCTCCGAAATAACTTTTGTTCAAGGAACATAATTTTGTTTCCAAGATTCCTTACTTGGATTCCCATCACCCAATCTTTTTCCCCCCCTTTTAGAGCTTTAAGCCATTCACTTTCAGATTTGTTGCATCTTTATCCGCATCGCTCCCCTTTTCTTTAATAACCTGTCTTCTCAGGCTTCGGGTTCCAGCCCAGACAACGTCTTGCGCACACCCGGCCTCCTCTCTCCTCCCCGGGAGTGGGGTGTCACCAGACTGTTCCCCAGTCATCCTCGTTTCATCCGTGTCGCCTTCGATCTCAGATTCCTTCTTACGAACATTTCCCCCTAAAGTTCTGTTCTAACAGCCCAGATGACTTCTTCTTCTGCAGTCATCACCCTAACGCTGCCTTTGTCAGGAGCTTGTCTGTGAAGTGCGATGACACACGTCGGCCGGCGTCACACGCCCACTCGACAGAAGTCACTGCGTGTGGACCGATTTCTTCTGTTTTATAGAACTGTGGGCAAAACACCCACCTTTGTCACAAGTGCGTGTGCGTGTGTATGCGAATACAGGAGACTATTGCAAATCATCACCTTAAATGTGAGGGTTGAGGGAATGGTTTGGCTTCTTTGTGATTTTTATTCTGTTGTTTGCTGTCGGAGCTAAGGGCTTCTTCTGAGCTAACACATAACTCTGCTGTAAGTAACAAGGGTGTGGACTCAAGTCGTGCTAACACTTTTCCTGGGCTGAAGGGTTAGTCGCTGGTTCCCCTTTGGTTCCAACACACCTGTGGGAACACACATGAGGAAACCGCTCCAGTTGCAATTCTTACCGAGCTGTGTGTGTGGACACGTTTACTTCTCATCCACTGAGCCGGCATCTGGCATCTTCTCTGTTGCCTTTTTGTTCCCAGGTCCTGGTACTGTTGAAATTAGATAAATGTTTATTTCTAGATTTTCATTTTTGGCCTTTGTTTCATGCAACACTGTCTAGTTCTTCACACCAGAACTGTCTGAAAGGCAATGGAGAGTTTAACAGCGATGAAAGAAAAGTAGATCACAGCACATTACTCATAGCTATCACATCTGCGTTTCGGGAACAGGAGGCAACAGTTTTAAACATTCTGTCAACTGCAATTAGAGGAAATGATCGGTTATTCATAATAAGACAGTGAAGCGAGGTATGAGTGCAATTCACACATTTCCTTGCCTGGTTTGTTCTCCTTTCAACAAAAAGGTCACAACCAGAGCGCCTTTTCGCATAAGTGCTAAAAGGTTATCTTTGCTTTTTTGTTTCTTATAATTGTTGCATTGGGCAAGGATGAAACTGGATTTGTATTTTGTGATCTGTTTCAGAGCAGGAGAGGAAATGTTTTGGTCTTTCCCGGAGTCACTCCTCTGTGACAGTTAAAACCCTGGTAGACAACACGCAGGGGACATCCCACAGAGAACTATTTTAATTGGTGACCTGCCTTCTCCCATCTCGATTATAAAGCAGATCTATATTTTGAAGCTTTTAGGCTCCAGACAACCTCTTTGCAATCTCAATCCCTAAATCCTAATGCGACTAATCTTTCGTTTTTGTAAGCATATAGAAGCTGTTCCAAAACTTTTAGATTTTGACTAGTACCTTTCCAAAAAATGTTTTGAATGCTTGCTTAGCGTTTTTAATATTTTTCTTTTTTCGGCTAAAAAACAGTTTAGGAAAAGATTGTCAAACCAATATTTTTTTCCTAGAAATATTTATTGTGGCAGGTATTATCCTTTCCTTGCTTTCTGGCAAAACTCCAGTTTTGTTTGGGAGTCTACGCCTCACCCACGAGAGCGAGAGTTAAACCCTGACTGGCCTAAGGGTTTGAGTCCGTACCGCTGGCGGCATCGGTCTTGGGGCAGGCGCAGCCCTTGTCTGGACGACGATGTGCATGGGGCCATCTGCTGGGGTTTATGCCGGTCAGCTCCCCTTTGCCCCTGTCCACCCAGAACCTGTCTCTGTCCCATCCTGCCTTTGCTGTGACCTACGGGGTTGCCCCTAAGGCTTGCGCCATGAAGCCTCCCTGGCCTCTGGTTTTCCACTGGATCTGGCTAACGGGGGCATTGCCAGGAGCGGAGAGTATCCATCGCTCTCCGTGCGGCTCCCTTCCTCCTGGCTGCAGTGTGGACGGGCTGCAGTGTGGACCGTCGCTGCGGTTCCTCTTGGGCCCTGCTCTCCTGCTGGGCAGGCTCTCTTCCTCTGTATGGGGGGGGGGGGGACTTCCGTTCTTCTTGCCCCTTGACTGTGTTTGTTGTCTTTAAATGATCTCTGCATTAAATTCACTTCAATTAAATTCCCTGAGTGTGCAAGCTCTTCCCTGCTCAAGCCCTGACTGACACGGGGGCTTTGGGAATGGCTCTCTGGAAAAGGGACACAGAGGAAGACACAGCCCCTCTTGCGCTGGAGCCGTCCTCGGCGAGGAAGGGACCTGGGTGAGGTGCCAGCACGCGGCGGGCGGTGGAGCTGAGAGGTGGCAAGCGCGTGTGTGCTGGAGGCCACTGTGCCTTTCAATGACCCAGTGTGGGAGCTGTCCTGCCACGGGGCAATGACCCGACACACTTTCCTTATCCTTCATGCCACTGTCAGCTGTGGTCTTGTGTCCTGTGAAGCCGAAAGTTTTCTTGAGTCTGACAAAGCAAACTCACAGGGCACAGTAAGGAAACAGAAGTGTGAGTGTGTGTCTGTGTGTGCGCGCGCGTGTGTGAAATCTACGTAAATAGAGTGGACAGAGACACAGTTCCACAGACCTGGACGGTGGGAAGTCCACCGAGAGGGGCAGGATGCAAGACTATCACTGCTGTTTCAGAAAGAAAGAGCATTTTAATTCCAAACATGCAGAAAGAACACAAACAGAGAATAAACGGCAGGCTAGACATTTTAATAGGGTATTCAGGACATTGCTTTTATTTTTTCTCAGTGTTTGGTAAGTGCTGGTTATATATAGAGTGTCTTTTTCCACAGTTTATGGTTTACAAGAAACTTCTCTGGTAGAGAATTTACAAAACACTCATTGCTGCTTGCCTATGTAACAGGGAGGCATTTAACCTGTTTTATTTATTTTTTTCTTTTTGAGACAGAGTCTCACTCTGTTGCCCAGGCTGGAGTGCAGTGGCATCATCATAGCTCACAGCAGCCTCAGACTCCTGGGCTCAGGAGATCCTCCTGCCTCAGCCTCCTGAGTAGCTGGGACTACAGACATGTGCCACCACACCCGGCTAATTTTTCTATTCTTAGAAGAGATGGGGTCTTGTTCTTGCTCAGGTTGGTCTCGAACTCCTGACCTCAAGTGATCCTCCTGCTTCAGCCTCCCAGAGGGCTAAGATTACAGGTGTGAGCCACTGTGCCCGGCCTGTAGAAGCTGTTTTAGACAACAAGGTTGTCTAACAGTGAAGGTTGGCAGAGAGATCCCGTGCCTACAGGACTGTCCACAGGAATCACACCAGGCTTCCCTGACCTGGTCCTTGGGGCCCCAGCTCCCCCCACCCACGAGCCTTGGCCAAGCCCCCACTCTGGTCTCGTGTTGCTCTGTTCTGGCCCTGCTCATGGGCCTGGCTTCTCCCCCTCCCTGACCTTCCCGGCTTCCCCTCTCCTCCTTCCTTGTCCTTCCATCTGGTTTTGCATCCCTGGAATTCTCTAGAATGAGTCCTCCCTCCATCCTTACAGCTCCATTGTAGTGATTTCGATCTTGGTAAGCCCTTTCTCTCAGAAAAATGTCTTAATTTTTTGTTTAAAAAGCCAATTTTCTCTCATCTATTTTAAGCTAATTTTAACTTTAAGAACTCGTGTGTGCGTGGGATTATTTTCTGCTGAGTTGCGGGTGCCGTGGCAGCCAGCGTGGGCCCACCCTCGCCCTCGCCCTGTGCCCATGCCTGGCCCCGGCTCTGCCCCGTCCTGGCTTGTGGTCGCCTTGTGCTTCCTTCTCTTCTCTGAATCTGCGTCTGCTCAATTCTGAATCCC
>CM052453.1:18673437-18690909 GCA_028533085.1 Varecia variegata
AGCCACAGAATTTGAGAGGAGGTCATTCTTCCAATTGTCATTTAATTACCAAAAACTCCCAAGTGATTAAATGAATCTCCTAATGATGGATTAAAACTCAGATCACCTCATTCAAGGTCAGTGCTGTCCTGTTCCGCTACCGGTGACCTAAGTGTCTGAGCCAGAGGTTGGACAGCAGTTACCCTAGAAGGAGATCTAAGTTCTTTTGGCCTCTGTGGATGGATCTGTACAGTCTTCGCTGGGGAGTTTTGAGGGTGGGGGTTGGGGTAAGGGGTACGGCAGAGTTTTGGGGGATTATAACATGCTGCAAACCCTACACAAATGCAAAAGGCTCTTGGAGGTTTTAGGAGTCGGTGGATGTTCAACGTGTTCTCTGTCGCCCTTGTCAAAAGCAGGACTGAGCCGGTCTGGGTTTGTGGGACGGGAGAGAGTGTCTCTCCTGTCCCCTGTCTGCATTCTGCTTCTTTGTCCGTGCCAGAGTGCTAGCAGGGGGCGGTGTCTCCAGGGCTCTCTTGCTCCCACCCCCTCCCTTTCACCTGTCCCTGTTGACTCGTCCCCGAGAGCCACGTCCTTGGCTTCCAGTGCAACCTGGCTGGCTGGACACGGTGCCGGCGGCATTCCAGCAGCACAGGCCACCACTCAGCCACGCGTGGGACAGAGCCTGCCTGGCACCGCTGACCAAGGCGGCGCAGGGCCTGGGACAGGGCGTGAGCAGGCGCTTTTGGCACTGCCCGTGAGAGGGACTGGAAGGCAAGAGACGCTGAGGAACAGGCGAGGAACAAGTGGGCACGACGGCAGTTCTTCACTGACACTCCGCTCTGGCCTCCTGGGGACCTTCCTCTGCGTGAGTTCTACGCCAGAAGCACCACGACTAGGTCTCGCCCTGCTGACGCTCTTAATGCTAAGCTTAGGAGGCGATGCCGCGTCCCGGAGAAAGGGGACAAAGGCACATATGGCGTTGCCGCCACCGCTTTGCTTTGTAACCTGGGCTGGGTGGCACGTGTGACGGCTGATGATGCTGTAGCTGCACAGAGAGACCCGTTTTCCTCCAGAATGACCACAATTAATATTCAGTTAGTATTAAACCAAAAGTCTGCTTGTGCTAAACATTTCCTTTTGAGATGGGTCCAGATTCTTCATTTGCTGTGACTCTTTGGCCCTGAAACTCTCATTTCATTCTCTTCCTCCCGAGCCCTGACACGCAGGATGTAGTGTGTCCTGCACTTGCCAGTTATGGTTTTTGAGGTAAAATTAAAAAATGAAACATGGCTTCCTTGAGACTCTGAGAAATTGAGCATATTGATTTGTCTTCAAAAGGCTTTTTGATTTATTTCCCCTTTTAATTTTGGCACAAAATAAAGGTGGCAAGAAAAATGAGCTTTGAAAGGACAGATCTGGTCCTGCAAGACAACCTGGCCAGGCGATTTTCCCTTCGTTTCTGGGCCGTAAGGAGGAAGGTCCAGGGGGAGCTGACATGTGCCCAGGGCAGAGAACAGGGACCGTCGGGACGGCAGAGCAAGCGGCTGCTCAGTCCTGGAAGGCAACTCATGGGGACACAGAGAAGGAAAGCCACTATGTCCCAAACTTTTCTCCTACCAAATCCAACAGGCTCTGAAACGCCAAAGTGTGAGTTTAAATCTTGTAAGTGAAGTACCTCTTTCCCTGGTCCTTACCAAAGGAGGAAAAAAAAAAACAACCCAGATATTGAAATACATCATTACTAACACTGTGGTGTAACTTTATTTCTCAGTCTTAGTAGCTGAAAACATCATGGAAAGCATTTATAAATTTGTCAGCAAGTGTAGAACAGCTCCCTGTTATTGTGAATAAAGTTTTACTGGGACACAGCCATTCCCATCGGTTTACATATTGTCCACGGCTGCTGTTGGCACCATGACCGCAGGGCTGAATCACCGTGACAGAAACCACTTGATTCGCAAAGCCTAAAATGTTTATTATCTGGCCCTTACAGAAAAGCCATGCCTACCTTTGTGCAAGGTTGTACTGTCTGATACAGTAACCACTAGCCATATGTGGCTATTCCAATGTAAGTGTCTTCAAAGGAAATATGATTAAAAACCCAGTTCTTCATTTGCACTAGCCACATTCCAGGTGCTTATGACTGGGCAGGGCCAGTGGGGAACACTTCCATCATTCAGAAAGTTCTATTAAAACCAATGTATGGATGAATAGCTTTTGTATTTATTAATAACATATATTGATCTTTTATTTTAACCCACTCACAACCTAAACATATCAAGTTCTTTGATCATTGTCACTTTTTTGTAATCAAAGATAAGAATGAGTTAGACTCACTGCCTATCTCTGGGCAGTAGGGTGTGCCTCTTCTCTGAGTAATCGTCCATGCAGAATTCTCTCCAGAAAAGTGATTTTCTTCTCCTATGTGAGCCTTAAAAGGTATAGGCATTCTAGCAATTTCCACATATTTCCCTTGATTCCTGCATTCACGATTCCTTGCTGGCCTCTTGGTGGGATGTGCAGGCTCCTTGGACCTTGGACTGGACTTCCCAGCTCAGAAGGAAGTTCAGTCACTCAGCATCACCAGCCTGAGAACCCTGGGTCGCGGCCGTAAGATGTCAGCAGCAAACTCTTCCAAAGGGAAGGCGGAAGGACATCACGGCTGCTCAAAGTGAGTGCTTTTCTAGGAAAGAGGTTTGGGGGGATCGTTGCCCCCCGTCTTGGCCAGGGTTGAGCTTTCTGCACCAAGGTATGTGATATACTGACAGCCGGCAAGGGAGGGGAGGACCCCTGGGGACTCCATTTCTGATTTGATTGAGAAGCATTTCTGTGTTGGGCAGGGAGAAGGCTGAGCTGCTGTAACAAAGAGACCCCACAGTGCACTCAGCAGCTTAAAAGACAAAGAAGCTTCCTTCATCCAATAGCCTAGGGTGAATGTTCCAGATGCAGGCTGCTCTGTTCCACAGTCATTCCAGGACATGGGTTCCTTCCAAGTCATTTCTATGTCCTCCCCACCTCCCTGTCCCTGGGAGAAGTTTCACGTGCATGGTAGAAGCTGTGATGGGCATGTCCAAGTTTCCACTCGCGAGAAGGGGAAAAAAGTGTGAGGGGTGTGTCCACTCCCTGCAGGCCGGGTCACTCACTGCGGTGGGCCCCAGGCTGGGCAGCCACACCTGGCTGCGAGGGTCGCTGGGGGCACAGTCCGGGCTTGTGCGAGGAGGAAGTGGGGAACCGATTTTGGTGGACTGATGGTGCTCGCCATTCTCCTCTGCCTTCCTGGGCTCTTTATGCTTCTCACCTTTCAAACACAGAGACTCCGTATCCACCAAGAAAGACTATTGCTTCTCTTCCTTCCCTCCCTCTCTACCTTCCAAAAAAAAAAAAAAAAATCCCAGGAATGAAAGACGATTGATTGTTTCAAATTTTTTGTTAATGCTTCAAAAATGACAAATCCCCAAACACATCTACTGGGTTGACAATATATAACATTTCTATAGAGAATGAACTTTCTCTGTCTAAATGGTAGACTGTCCCTCAATAATCTCTGGAATATTCACCCAAGAAAGGAGACATGTTTCCCGGGGCAGGCGTGGTGCGGAACACGACCTCTCATCAGATCTTCCACAGCCAGAAACTCGACACAGTGGAGTGTCCCTCGGGCCACTGAGTTGTGCACAGGCCCAGGGTCCCCCACCTTCTAGTCCCCTCTTTCCACTAGAGCAGCTCTGAGCCCTGACAACCGGTGGGATAATTGAGGTGACGTGCTTAACCCCGAGTGCCCAGACAATCGGGGACTGTCCGGGACCTGTTGGTGCAGCAGGCGTCATGCTGAGCAGTCGCCTGGTAATGAGCCAGCGGCAGCTGTCGGCCCCTCAGGTGGCTTTGTGTGACCGAGCGAGCGAGACAGGGCACTTTCTTCTCCTCCACTGGCGGGAAGACGGCCTGGCCCATGTCTGAATGGAGCTGACGCTTCTGTAAAGGGAACTAAGTGAATGTGGCCTCCGCTTCACACGCGCGCTTTGCAAACTGGCATTGAACCTATGAGCCTCGCATCCCGAGCCCGGTTCCCTGGTTCTAGGCCGAGGGGTGACAAGGACTCAGTGAAGCTCAGAGAAGGCACCGCAGGCTTGCGGGTACAAGCCCAGTTTCCTCTGTGCCTGAATGACGCTTAATAACCCCTGGAATGTTCATAATGTTCATCCAAAAAAGAAGAGTGTTTTGCGCTCCCTCAACACTGAAAGGAAGTTTGATATGTGATGGTTATAACCTTGACATTGGCTTTTCCTTTTTGGGGAAATTTGAAATGATGTGAGGTAGAGCCCAGGTAAGGCAGTGCTAGAACACTCCACCGCGAGGACTGTGTGTTTACCGTGATTAAAGTAAATGTACATTTTACGTCATCTTTTACTTGCTTTGAATGAAAACACACAGCTGTAAAGAGGCATTGCGCATTGGTGGGAAAAACAGCAGACGAGGAAAAACGTGGGTAGAAGTCATTTAACTTGTAAAGGCCTCAGCTGCCTTGCCTGTAAATTGGGAACATTGTTTATGTAATCTTTAGAATCGTATTTAATCGCAAATATATATGGAAAGTGTCTTTCACCAAATATTGTACTATATATAGTTATGTTCCTAAAAATCTCTCTTCTTGTCTCTGTATATGCATACATTAATATTTATATGTTTATATGTGTTTACAATATACAGTAAAGCTCTCTGTCTCTGTATATGCATACATTAATATTTATATGTGTTTACAATATACAGTAAAGCTCTATGCACACATTGATGCGTTAGGTATGTCCCATACACTCATACCAGTTAGAAACACGGGTGAGTTCGAAGCCCGGCTCCCAGTTTCTGAATTGAATGAGCATGGAAGTAGTAACTTACCATCATACATGTAAATATCCAAATGATCTTTGTTATTAATGTCAACATACTTGTAACTGGTGATCACGCTAGTACTATTAATGAGGTTTCTACAAGGCAGACATTTCTATTTGGCACTTTGTGTTGTGCTAAAGGAACTGTGACGGGACATCTTTTAAAAATAGAAAAATTCCCATTTAATTTAACTCTCACTGTAGCTTTGATCTGTAAAAAAAGCCTTTATCCAATTATGTCATGATAAAATTGGGGGAAAACATACAGTGCATAATCATACATTGTTTATTGTATTTTCCAAACTATGTCATCTCTTGGGTTTTAAATTGTAACCAGGTGAAAGGAAATTAAACCTAGGACATCAATAGCAGATGGGTACCTGTAAAATGGATTAGATATGGACATGTATTTGGGAATTTTGTCTATATTTCCCTAAATTTCAGATGAATAGCACAAAATAGTAGCTGCTACATGACCTCTGAGAAAACATTGGGAAGAAGAAAAATGTCTAATTTAACTTCGAGGCCCAATTTGCAGGTTAAAGGAATAAATGTTTATTTTTAATTACTGCACATTTTCTAATCTAGCCTTACCAGGGATGAGATGAATTAACGGAGATAGGAGATACGTCCTTGTATTATTTCTTTGCTTTTATTTTTTTTTCTATTGTATTCTCAGCTCATACCACTGTACCTGACACATGGAAAAAATCGACAAATATTTATTCAGTGGATAAATGAACAAACGTATGAATTTGGGAAGAGGTTCCTATAATGCCTTGGTGAATGTAATGGCTAATTTTATATGTCAGGTTGAGTGGGACCCAAGGTCCCCAGATATTTGGTTATACATTATTCTGAGTGTGTCTGTGAGGGTGTTTCTGGGTGAGGTTAACATCTGAGCTGGTCACTTAGCAAAGCAGCTTGTCCTCAGTGTGGGTGAAACTCATCTAGCCCGTGAAAGGCCTGAGTAGGACAGAAGGCAGGGAGGGGAGAATTTGTTCTCTCTGCTTTTGGCCTTGAGCTGGAACATTGGTATTTTATATATATATATATATATATATATATATATTTTTTTTTTTTTTTTTTTTTTTTTGTCACTCGGTTTGAGGAATCTTTTGATTTCCATCCTAATTTCATGATTGACCCAATAATTATTCAGCAGCAGGTTAATTCCATGACTGTAGAACTGAGTGTTTCTCTGTGAGTCAATTTCTAGTTTTATTTCACTGTGGTCTGAGAAGATACATGGTATGATTTCTGTTTTTTTGAATTTTTTGAGACATGTTTTGAGGCCTAAGATATGATCAGTCTTGGAGAAGGTTCCATGTGCTGATGAGAAGCATGCATATTCAGTAGTTTTGGGTGAGATGTTCTGTAAGTGTCTGTTAGGGCCCTTTGTTCTGGAGTCCCAGCTAAGTCCAGTGTTGCTCTGTTTGTTGTCTGCTTGAGGGATCTGTCCAGCTCTGTCCGTGGGGCGCTGGAGTCCCTGGCAGTTACGATGCTGCTGTTTATCTCTTTGCTCAGATGTGGCAGGGTTTGCTTTATGAATTGGGCGCTCCCGTGTTAGGTGCATAAATATTTAGGATCATTGTGTCTTCCTGTTGAATTGCTCCCTTTACCATTATATAATGACCATCTTTGTCTTTCTTTGCTATTGTTGATTCAAAGTCAGTTTTTTCTGAGATGAGAATGGCTACACCTGCTCGCCTTTGGTTTCCACTTGCATGGGATATTTTTTTCCATCCTTTCCCACTGAGCCTGTGTGTGTCCTTGTGGTTTGGATGTGTCTCCTGGAGACAGCAGATACTTGGGGTGTGTTTTTTATCCATTCAGCCAGCCCGTGTCTTTTGAGTGGGGCATTCAAACCATTAAGAGATGGAATTGATCTGTGGGACGCTGTTCCGTTCACCATGCAGGGTAGTACTTTGTTGCTTTGTTTCCCTTCTTGTGCTATTGTGTTATAAGAGCTGTGTGTCCCGATCTGTGGCAGCAGAGAGAGCCCTCCCGTGACGCGGCCACAGAGCCTGCAGGGTGAGCACAGCGCCCAGCGCTCCGTCCTGCCAATCCTCCCTGTGTGCTTTGATCTTACCAAGTGTGTCCCCGTCACCCTTCTTCCCCCCGCACTGAGAGTCCTGCGCTGCTTGTCTGTGGCTGCACGATGCTCCTTCTGAGAACGGCTGTCCGCAGGGAGGCGCCGACTTCCTACTCACTCTGCTTTCCTGGGAGCCGTGGGTTCTCGGGCTGCTTCTAATCCACCACTTTTTTCCTCCTGATGTCTCCTTCTGATGGTGGCTTCAGGATAAATTCTTCCAGTGGTGGCAGCCACGGTGGGGACCTTCCTCGGATGGAGAGATGCACTAGCAACGTGCTTGACACCAGCTTCCTTCCCTGCAGCTGCAGCGTGTCCGGGGACCGGGGCTGGGGCCAGGGCCTGGGCGTGGGCAGCTCACACGTCTCCCATTGAGAGGAAGGGTCAATGTCCTCTCTCCTTAAATCTGGGTGGGCTTGTTACTTGCTCGCAGCCAATAGACTGCTGCACGACTTTCACAGCGAGGTTGGAAAAGGTGATACAGTTTTCTCCTTGTTCACTGGGATACTCACAACTGGAACTCTGGGCCAGCCATGCTGGGAGGAAGCCCAGGCCACATGGAGGGGGCACATATAAGAGCTCTGGTTGAGGTGCCAACTGACCGCCAGCATCAACCACGACGCCTCCAGAAGATTCCAGCTGTTGCATTACCCCTAGCTGTTCCCGACACTGTTGTTTTTGCCCTGAACAAACACAGGGACAAAGTAGGCAGATCAGAGAGAGGGGGCCAGAAGAAGCCTCCACGTCAATTTCATATACGTGTGCTTTAATAGGATTCAACCTGAAGCTTTTGTTGCTCCTGGTGCTGACTGAAATTTGAGACTTGCCTCTTGTCTGCAAATGTTATAGCCCTCTATGCAGCTACAGTGGGAAAGGAGGAGACAGAGAGGGGGTCTCGTGGACGACAGTTCCAGACACAGCCATTTTGGGGCAACCCAACCTACACACAATGTCCACAAATCAGTGGCCACCTCAACAAAAGTTCCTTTGTAAGAACCAAAGTTTCAGAGATGGGGATTCTGTTTTTGTAAACTCAGAGATAGATATCAGTTTCCTGGCTAGGAGTTTTCAAAAGGAATGTTTTCTGTATGGACTATGGTTATCGTCTTGGGTACCTGGCAGGAGGGAGAAATGGTGTAGACAAATTGAAACCAGGGTTCTCTCTCCTGGCCAAGTTAGGTCCATGGAACTGCAGCAGGGAGAGTGGCTGTGGTCTCAACGTGGGGCAGGGCCAGCCTTTGAGACGCAGGGAGCTCCGCTCCAGGACCTGCTGTCTCAAGGACCAGCATGGCTCTCACAAGGCACCGAGACGCCCAGCTACACAGAGTGTAGAGGGATTTTGTGCTCACTGTACCCCTAGGAGGTTTTCCCTTAGGACATAATTTATAGATTAATCTTTTTTAAAAAAAATAAATAAAATGATCTCAACTAGGGGAGAAAGTCCTCCAACCCAGTAGGCTTCTTAAATACTTCTTATGAATAGAGTGTTTTTCTAATTTCTTCCCTAAGTTTGTGTATGATATATTATTACACCAGAATGTGAAACCAGCCAAATGAGCCCCAGGAAAGAAATATTGCTCCAAAGTAAACATAGGAACTTGCTTAATACTGCACGATCAGATATCTTGCAAATAAGACACACAATTAAAATATCATTGTATATGAGGCCGAGAGTTGCAGATTGCACGAGACAGTCCCACTATGCTGAAGCAGAAATTCGAGATACTTGTTGAGCTCCGAGAAGGATTCTGGGAAAATGGAACTTTGAACCTGTAGAGGGAGGAGAGAATGATTATGTAGAAACATGGCTGGAAACTCGGGGGCACAGAGGGACAAAAGCAGATCATAAATCTATAATGTAGAGCAAATGTTTTGCAAAACCATTATAGCTGCAAAATATTCGTGGACATGAGGCAACTCTCAAATTTAAGTCAGCACCAGTGGCAACAAACAGGTTAAATTCTATTAAAGCATATATATATATTTAAAAGAACCTTCTCATAGAAAAGATATTGGAAGTCAAACATGTTCTACTTATTTTAAGCTAGGCAACTCCACTAAACCAAAGAATTACAGGTGGGATTAAAAACAACCTCATTATAATGCAACTTTATCTTGCAAAGCACATAATTTAGGAGATGCATCTAATAATTAAAAAAATACAAACACACACATACCCAAAGAGAAGCATGAATATGTTTACCTTTTAGTAGCATCAGAAAAATAAGTAAAGGGCAGGAGAATGGAAACTACAAGGCAAGAGCCAAGAAAACAGACTCTAAGAGAACACCCCATTATTGCAAAGCTGGAAATAAGTCGTTTCCTGGGATTGAAAAAATTTTTAATGCAAAATCTTTTCATATTATGATATTATTTTACTTTAATAAGGCAACTTAGACCACTTGGAATATATATTTAGAAAGTCAGGAAGAGACGTGTCTTTAGTAGATGAAGATTAGTAGGTACAAAAAGAGATTCAAAGATTTCTCTAGAAAACACAGTCAAATCTTTTTAATTGTTTTTCTTCTTTTTTGCCGGGGGAAGTTTAATATAAACCCCTCCTTTTATTGGTGATGATCAACTTTGTTCTTTGCTTAATATAGGCCAGCCCTTCTCCCTGACGTTGTGTATGTTTACATATTTGAAAGGGTTTTTAGGGATCATGACTGTTCCTTCTCTAAGGTCTTACAAAGGACTGACACTAGTCCAGCAAAACTGCAGACTTTGGTCTTCAAGGATCAAAGGCTGCAACGGAGCTAATTTCCTACAAAGATTCTGCAGCCTGGGGAGTGAACTAAGCAGGAGGAGGCCGCCCACCGCCATTTATTGAACTAATTAAAAATAAAAACATAGCTTTTAATAAAAGGTATATTTTAGAGCATGATACTAATGAGGTTTTTTGGTCTTGGAAAAAAAAAATGTAACCTTATCCTCCTCTTTTGAAGGTTAACAATGCTCAGCTGATGTTGGTAATTGTTTTTTTACTTTTCCTATCTGGGATACTTTATGGTTTCAGACTTTCTTACATAGAATCATGCATTCATACCCTCGTGTAACTGCTGATCGCAGATGGAGGGTTGTTTTGTTTTGTTTTGTTTTTTTCTCTAGACCCATAAAAAGAGTAGAATCTGGGTTGGAAGAGAGCTCTCAAGGTTATCTGGTCTCATCTCTGCCTTCGAGCAAATATCTCCTAAGCCAATACATTAAGATGCGCAGTCCACAGACTGGGGGGTGGTTGACTTTAGACCACGTAGAGCTAGTGAGGTTCTGATGGGGCGGAATCTTACAGCTTAGCGTCGCAATCTAGAAATCCTGTATTTATCTATTTCAATAATAGTCACGTTCTGAGGAAGAAGGTACAAACCCAGGATGCATACGGAGTGCCATGAGATGCAGACAGACAGTTGCTGGAGTTACTTTGATCTGGAGAGTGTGTTTCTAGTGACCTTTAATTGAAGGCTCCCATCCAAGAACCACTGTGTTTTAAGATCTTATAGGCCTTAAATTTACCTTTTACAAGAGTTTTTTTTTCTAGAAGATGTTTGAGCTAGGAGATGCCACAGCCAACAGGTCTGTCAAAACCTTCTTCCTATATTCTGTCTTTTGATATGTCATTGTTTGAATGGCTTTCCTGGGTCTTGGTAAAGTATGTGGCATTGTGCGATAAAACCACAGGCCTTTGAGAACCAGCCCTCTCTGATGTCAACCCACTCAAGGTTCCAAAGTGGAACACTTTTTCATCAGCATCTTCGGCTCTAACCGAGTAGCCCTGTACTGAGAAGTGAGGTTTTCCTAAATATTTGTCAGGGAGGGAGAAAACGCTGGGACAGATTTTATCTGGCTTACTGAATACTTTTGAAGTCTCGGGTAAGACTGGACATTTTGTAGGCTTTCCTTTGTGTGTCAGAGAAAGTTTCAACAAGGCAGGCAGCTAGATAAAAGAGAAACCCCAGCCCATTTGGAGATGAAAGTCTTCAAACCCGGAGCATGCCAAATTCATCGGAGAAAACAGCCTCAAAGGAAATGTTTGCTTTCTTTTGAAAATTCATTATTACAAAGCCCATTGTGTGATTAGGCTGGTTGTGTGATTATTGAGAAATAACTAAAAATAATAAGCGAATGCCTCATCAAAGGCATGTTAATGCTGGGCGATCTTTTTTATTGAAACCGTGGGACACATAGGGCCCAAATGCCTGGCTTCGCGATGAAAAGACTCCGTTCTTGCCCATCAACATTTCTGGTTAGGAATCCTCCTGTGCAACTGTGATATGGAGAAAAACAGGCTTTTACAAGGATGTTTTTAGGGTTTTCTTCTTGGAAACACGGAAAATGTTTTACGTCTGAACATCATAAGAAAGACCTATTTCTGTGCCCTGTTTCTGGCTCACGCGATTGGTCCTGCCCTTTGGTAAATGGCGAAGTCACCTTGCTAATGGCACTGAGCAGACCCGGCCACTGTCCCTGCACGGGCTCTGCGCCGGGAGGGAGGTGGTTTTGTCCCCAGGCCAGATCTCATTTTCATGACGGAGTCTTGTGAGATCTTGGAGCGCTGCCTCCATAGCTCCTACTGAGCCAGCCCCGAAAGGAAGGCAGTTAGCAAAGGCAGCGCAGGCGAAGGCGGGTGACAGCAAGCAGAGTGTGTGATGATTTTCAAAAGGCCCAGCAGGCTCTGAAGTCTGCTGCCGCTTCCCCGACACACCCAGGTCTTCCTCTCAAGGCCAGCCTGGTGCCGGGCCGTGCCTGTCACCAGAACATGGTGGATAATGTTGTTGCTTGAAGCAGAAAAGCACATGAAAATATCCCGTCCTGCACCCTAGTTACCTAGTCAGATGCATATGGAGCCAAACGGTGATTGGCTACATTAGAAAGAAAAAAAAACAAAAAATACCACCGAGCCCAGAAAGACATGACGGTCACACTCCTCTGAGCGAGCAGAGCCTCTATGATGGAACACGGCAGACTTCAAGAAATGTGTTCCTTCCCCGCATCCCATATAAAACAAGGAAGTCAAACATAAGCATGGAATTTTCCAAACACAGAAAGAGTCCTTTGATAAAATGTACAGAGGAAGGGATGTTCCTGAGTCATAATAAGAATAAGGAATTGAAAACAGAAATACTATTTCCTCCAAGAAGTCACCCTAGATTTGGCAAGAATAGCAATGGATTCCACCCCCGCCCCCGCCCCCATGACTTCTATGTAACGCTGAACGTTAGAGCAAAGCCTAAGAAAATATATTATACAGGCCTTGACTCAAAGTTTCAGGAAGCTCAGGTCCTAAAATAGTAGAAAGGAAGGAGAATTGAAGCATTTTCAAAAGTCAGATCCATCCCCAATATATGCAAATAATCAAGTTTCCCTAACAAAACAAGGTGAAAGTGTTTTTCCCCCCTATACAGAAATGCCTTTCCAAAGGTAACAAAAGTTCACAGAGAGTTGTGCTTAGGTCAAGCGTTTGTGCCTGCAGTCACCTTTTAGATGTCTTTGCTTTTTAAAAGGCATTCTGCGATGAATCCTTCATGCAAAGGATTATTGTCTAATGTCCAAAACTACCTCTAAAATATATGAGTGTTGGGGTTTTGTGTTCAAAGAAGGCTCTTCCATACCAAAGTTTTAAACAGGTGATTGTCTCTCTGATATATGGTAACTGATTTCTGTTAATTCCTTACATTTAATTCCATTTAATGTTGGTTCCAGTTTGGGTCGTGTTTGAGGCACATCTGCACTGTGGAGGTGAGACAGTGGGGTCTGTACCTGGAAGAAACTTAGAAACCAAAGGAGCACAATGTCCAGATTCTTATGCTTGCTGCATGTGTGGGTTTTCATGTGTGCCTGTGATCAGAGCTCAAAATCAATATTTTAGAAACCAAATTTTAATCTATCAACCCTGTGTTATCGAAGAAAAGAGACACACGTGTGATTCAATCATTAGAACAAATGTATGCAAATATATAGATGAATTAATTTTGCCCCGATTGATAACCACAGGGCTATGTGCTTTTACAGGATTTAAAAATCAGGATACTGGGTTTGAGCACCAAAACTCAAATCACTAGAAATCAAAAGGTGCTCGTGCATATTTCTCAAGCATAGAATTAAAACTTGCAGCTTGGTGAAAGGGTCCTTTGGAAACACATCCTTTTAAAACCAGTGACCTTTCTGCGATCCCCAGAATGCTGCAGGACAAGGTGACAGGGCCCTGTCTGCTTTGGGGAATCTGGACCTGAGGCCCACCCCATGCCAGCAGGGCCTCTTTGGGATGAGGCAGCACGCGGTCCCCCACCCTTCGCCTCTGAACTGCCTGAGCCACCGGGCTCTGACAGGGTGGGGCGAGGCCCCACGTCAACTGGAGTTGGCGGGTGGAAGCCATTTTTCTTTGTCCCCTGCAGATTCACGACTTCAACTGGGAGACAAGTTTCAAGTCACCTTTCAAGGAATCCTGGGTAGAATGAATTTTCTGTTCAATGGAATCTTAAGGGGGGAAAAATATCAAGATCCCTGTGGTAGGTATCAGTCATTGGTTTCTAGTTACTCAAACTTTTTACAAGTCTTAAGGATCCTATAAACTTTGAAAGTTGTAGTAAAATATTTATAGAGCAAGTCAAAGAAAAGTATAAAACAGTAGTCTAGGTGAAATTTTGACGTGACTAAAATTCCTTTTCACCTCTCTTGGTTTTTGATTCATAAGGTTTGAGGTACCTGGCCTGGTGAAATATCAGCTCATTTCACCGTTCACCTGGAACGGTGTGATTTTCACAGCTGCTCGACTATTTCATTTTTCTTCCTGGTGTTTTCTTTAGAAGTGCAGGAGAAATTTGTTGAGAAATGACGGTCCCAACTCATGATGGTGCCGCAGCTGAAATCTCTTAGGTCATTATCCCTTCTGAATTTTCCTGGGAAAGGCTATCGGAGACACTTTCCACTGTGCCGGAGAAACTCTAGAGTAGCAATTGGTGTTTCAGGGTTTTTGGGGAGATATAAAATGGATGAAATCTGCCACCCAGAGCCCCAAGATACTCTTTATTCGAGCAGTCATAGAACCCTGGTGGAATTCCATCTGGAGCAAACACATCTTGCCTTTGTGCCCGTCACTTCTGCAGCCAACACTTAGGGTCCGTCCCTTCCTGCCAGGGTGCAGGGCTTTAGCAGCAGAGGGCCTCAGCGTCACCGAACAGTAGGGATTGGCTTCCAGCAATGTGATCCGGGCTCATAAACATGCCTGGGGCAGGAAAATGCGATCGCACGTAAATGCGTGCGATATTATTCCAGGAAAAACATGTGAGTGCTTTGGAAGTCATAAGGGATTTCCTAAATAACGATGGTGCATGGGAGCCAAGAGCTCTGTGCTCAAAGAAAGCCCAAGATCGTAACTGGAAGTGTGGGACGAAGCAAGAAAAGGTCAAAAGCCACGGGCGAAATTAATGTCCTGTTCGGTCCTGCCACGGTCACTCTGGGAGTGAAATGAAGTTCATGTACTTTATTCAAAAGGATGATTATAAAATAATGAGGTGAGTGCTTCAACAAATACATCTCAATGAATACATCTCAATAAATGTCGTGGCCTTCAAACTGGCCATGACGAAAACTCTAATGACTGTGACATATGTTTGCTTAAGCCTTTTTTGAGACTCTTTTCTCAACTCTTCTTCTCCCTCTGATTGCGATATGTACTACTCTTCCAAGACGCTTGAGGTTTTACACACATTACTATGGTAAATATTCCCACTTAATGTTGTGACTGTTTGTTTTCTGGGTTTGTGCCCTATACGGAATTGTATCTTGGCACAGAGTAAAAATGTAAAAAAAAATATGTGTTGTGTGAATGGCCCTCAGAGATAGTTGTGACTCACACAAGAATACTTGCCTAATATTTTACAGCCACATTTTGTATACCAAATGGATGTCACCCAATTTGGTCACCCATATTCACCAGCTTTGTTTTTTAAATGATTTTTGGTTGATTTTAAGAATCAAATATACCTTCTTGGTATAAAGATTTAGAACCTTTGAGACTATTCTAAAAGAATGTGTTCTTGGCGCTGGAGGCAATTCCAAAGGAGGAATTTCCAAAATATTTTGAGCTATGACTGCATCATTGTGTAGTGATGCCCAGTGGAAAAATATTTTTTAAAGCAGAACTGTTCTTTAAAAGTTACTAGTAGTTATGACAGGCTGAGAAACCAATTCACTATTGTGGCAGACTTCTTTTGTTTTGGGAAAAATTAGTAGAATAGGCACTTTGGTTTGTCCCAAGAACAATGATTTATGTAATGAGCGTCATGTTCAATGTGACTCTAAATGTTGTGGGCCGAGATGTGATGTGTTCTAGTTAACATAAACGGAGTCTGTTTTTAGTAGGACATTATTCTTGCTACATCTTTGAATATGGATTTAGGTTTTAGTGATTATCTCTGAAATTGTTCTGGGAACAACGTGTGTGTGTGTGTGTTTGTGCATGCATGTCGGGTGTGTATGTAGAAATGCATGCATTGTTTGTTTTAGGACACTGCAAAATCTGAGCTAACACAGAAAAGTAGCCTGACCCTTTCTTCTCTCCATATTGGGTAAAAGATTGAAAAAGGACATTGAATGGGGTTTGGCCCAGAGCTAGCTGGGTGAGAGCCCCAGGCGTGGTGTTACCAAGACCAGTAGATGGGAATGAATCATTGATGATGGTGATTGACGTTTGGGGCTGAGGAGGCTGCATCGCAGCTGGGGGTGGTTTGAGGGTTCCCCTTATAGGAAGGGGACACACCCATTGCCAGTTGTCTTGGGGTGGGAATAAATAAGCCTGGTGCTGAGTTCCGGGACTGAGGGGTTACGGCTGGAGGCAGAGGCGGGACGGAGACCTGGAGGCTGGTGGAGGGAGGCTGAGCTGGCTCAGCGAGGGAAGTTAGCCAACAGCGTGGCAGAAGGCCTGAGGTTGGCTCCTGGAGCTGTGACTCTCTAGAGGAACCATTTTAATAAGCATGTAAATGTCCCTCTGAGTGATAATTGTGTCAACTCCAAGCCTTCAGTAAAATTTTATGAAACAGTTGGACTGCTCCTCTCTGCGCCTTGGGAGATTGGGGCCATGCTCGCGTCTGCAATCCGAGCGGCTTGCCCGGGAGGGGAGCGCAGCCCGGGAAGCCGGTCTCCAGCGGGCCAGGGCACGTGCAGGGCTTCGTGGCACCAGCCGTGGAGTCCAGGCAGCTGGAGGGACGACAGGTGACTCCTGGGATGGGCCCACGGCACCCAGCACCTCTCGGGAATTCCCCAGCACGTCCACGGAGGGTCAGGGAGAAGAATTTTCCTGAATCATAGGATTGGGCCTCAAAGTCATGGCCATTTGGATAATTAAGGGAAACCTGATCTTTTTGGTAATTACAGGTGAGTGAGGTCTGGGGATATACTGGTTCTAACTGGGATAAGTCTACAGCAGTACTGTGTCTATAAGATACCCAGTATCTAAAAAAAAGGCAAATATTGAAACAAATTCCACATTTTATATGGATTTAGAGGTTCTCTTTATGTAGGTGAAATAGTCACAATTTAAGTGAAATGTTGAGCTTTCCAGGAGTTGTTTGATATTCTCTGCTCTGACCCCCTTACTCTGCCCTCGGTGTTCCTCACCCCCATGCCCAGGCCATCAGCGAGGCTTGTATGTGCCAGAGATTTCTCAGATCTGTCCCTTCTTGTCATTTTTATCGCTGTCTCCCTGGTCTGAGTCACCGTGCTCTCTCCTTGGCCTCTTGTAAATGTCTCCTAACAATCTAGTCCCTGCCGGGCGGCCAGACAGGCTTCTCAACAGCGGGAGTCACACCGCACCATTCTTTTCGGAGAACTCCTTGGAGCTTTCCTTGGGCTTAGGGAAAATAAAACCCAAATGACCCAGTTCTTCCATTTCCCAGAAGACCCAGTGACCCCTCCAGGGGACCCCCTCACTCTCCCCTCTGTCCCCTGCCTTGCAGCCACTCAGGCCTTTAGGGGCTGTTGTTCTCCCTCGAGGCACGGGCCCCCCCTCTTCCCACTGGCGGGATGGTTCTTTCTCAGCTCCTTCTCCTCTGTCAGATGTCGCCTTAATGCCACCTCTTCCGAAAAGCCTTCCCTGACCACCCCAGGCAAGCACCAAGCACTCCTTTCCTCCAGGCTCCTTCCTGTCACCTGGCCCTGCTTATTCAGAGAACTTCGCATAATCTCAATTAAATAATCAGTACATTGTCTGCTTGTTTGCCTGTGTCCTATTTGTATGTGTCTGTGTGTGTCAGAGCTTACCTGTCCCATCCATGGCAGGGTCTCTAGCACCCCGCACATCGGAGGGGCATTAAACAAGTGCTGCATAGATTAAAATAGTGAGTTTCTACCTGGGCGTTGGAGAGATAAGTGAGTGGAGTCCATTACAGAATGGAAAGTTTGCCGCTAACGTGCAGTCATGGGGCCAAGGAGGGCGGGCAAAGCATACAGCCTGGAAGGGAGGGAGCTAGAGGGATGTGAACACACACAGAGACACACACTCATACACAGACACACACACAC
>CM052453.1:18691409-18722092 GCA_028533085.1 Varecia variegata
TGGTGATAGTTATGTTCTTGTGTCCATGCCTTATTTCCTTACAGAAGTTGGATGCTTCCTAAGAGCAGGGTCAATGTCTTTCGAGTCTTCTTAGTGTGGTACTTTGCACCGGAAAGTGCTATTGAATATTTCTGATGGATGATGGATGCTATAAAGAAAAATGGAGACAAAGCTGAGAATTTAAAGAAAGAAAAAGTGTTGTTCAACTTCATGGTTTATAAATTCAATATGAAAGAAACACCATGTTTTGGAGCGGCAGTGCTGCCCCTGTGTGAGTGGTGCTCCGGAACACACCACGAAACGGCTAACGACAGCAGCCCTGCCCTGCTTCGTTAGGGCGGACGTAGCTGCCTGCTTGCAAGCAGGTCCACGTGTCAAGCACAGGATCGATTTGAATGGAGTGATCACATTCTGAGAAGTCAAAGAGTAATTGGGGAAGGCAAGATGGTTTTATAGCAAATGATTATAGGAAATTTTACCTGAATCTTTCCAGGTGATCGTTTTACTTTGTAATGTTTCATTAGCTAATTGTAATTGAGACAATGGAGGAATCAATTCCAAAACAGTCAATTACTTAGTCCAATTTGGGTCATAAAACATTCTCTGAATGGAAATATAGTTTACTTTGAAAGGAAATCCTGCCTCCCTTGAGGCTGTTAAATGGTTTGGGGAAAATGGTTCTACTACAGGCCTCTTTGTTGCAACATTATATGTTGGAAAAATATACTTAATTATATTTGGTTTGCTCTAAAGACTTCTGGTGCAAACTGCTAGGATATTAACAAAGAAAAACTTGCACGCAAGAGCTGTACAGAGAAGGAATCTGGGTTCCGGAGCAGAGGTAGGACACCCCAAAAACGTGGCACAGTAGACCCGACAGCATCCAGCTTTGGACTTTGAATCCAGTTGTCACTCTATTACTTCATGCAGCAGAAACTACTAATAATCAACCAATGATTCAGAAGGACCGCCCCATATAGTTTCAGGAATATATCTTACATTGGGATACAAAAATGCTGAGGTCTTTGGGAATTTCTAAATTGTAAACTGCTATTTTTTTAAACTTTTTTTATTATTTTATTATTATTTATTCTATTTTTTAATAATTCATTTGACTCATGTTTTCTTAGTAGTAAAAATGCACATTCTATGCAACAGTTGCTAGAGGAGCATAATATTTATGCTCCGCTTTTTGATTGCTTTTGTGAAGGTCTGTAAATGAATCATTGTCATCAAACAATGTGTTCAGGAGGCCTTGATGTTCTCAAAAGATGTCATTGGCCACTATTGTCTTCTTTGTCAGGCATTTAAGACAAATCCTCTCCCTAAGGCCACTGTCACTCACCAAGCGGCTTAGAAGGAGTGTTTTCTTGGGCCATAAAGATGGTGACTGTGGTGGCCCAATTCCTTTTGCTTTTTAATGTGCTGTTTTCTGTGACCCCTGCTGCAGAGGTGTGTGCGTGCACACACGCACACAGACACACAGCTGAGCACCATTCTGACACGGGACCTGCGCCTCTGCCCGTGCTGTGTTTTGGCACCTGCTGGTTGCACAGGAAGGATGTAGAGCTGCCTGTGTCCTTTAGCTACATGTCACATCTGACGGTCCCCAGGGTGGTGTTTGCTTATGAGCAGCTAAGTCTACAAGCGACACTTTTGTCTGAAGAATCAGAGGAGCTTGTCTGAGCCAGACATTATCCAAGCCACTGCCCTCTGTCTCCACAATGGGGCCCAGCAGCAGTGCCATCACCTAGCGGTTCTCTGGTCCGTGGTTTTCTCCTGAGATACATTCTGTCCTGGTGCAGTAACGAACACCAAATGGTGTCTTTGTGAGATATTCTAACTGCTTATGACTTCAGAGTCTGTCTCTGAAAGAACAGAACACCTTCAAATAAACTATGTTTTTGTTACTATCATTTATTTCTCTGCATCATAGCTTTCCAAGAAAGGTCTTATAGTCCCTTTCATACTGCTTAGCACATAGCAGATACCAAATTTAATATTGTTGAAACTGGACCTTTTCAAAAAGTAAAAATGTGTTCTCCAGAGAGTACGGCTGCCTGCCACTTTTCCGAACTATACAAGGATGTAAGCTGCAAAATACGACACTGTTGGTGCTAGATGGGTTGAGTTAGTGGCCCCATTTCGTTCTGGGTCTGTGCCCTCTGCCACGTGCCTTGGCAGCTTTTCCCGTCAGGAGGTGGAAGGTGTTGCCCTGGCCTTGGGTTCTGAGTTCAGACGTGTAATTTTGGCTAAAGTGGTTAGCCAACTCGAGACAAACAGATTCTTAAAAAGGTGGCTGCACATTTCTGCCGCTTGTCTCTGCCTTCACGATGACAGCACGCCCATGCTGGAAAATGGGACACGTCACTGCATTTGTCCCAACTGGGGCCATCCTAGACCAGCTGGCAGCCACCTCACCCCCCACCCAGACGTGGGAGAGCCCAGCCAAGATCAGCAGAGGTGCCCGGCCAACTTCGGGTGACTGTCATCGTATGAGTAAGTCCAGCCAAGCCCAGAAAATGTTCCCAGCTGGTCCACAGACGCACGAGCTCGGTAAATAAATGCTTATTATTTTACACCCCTGAGCTGTGGGGTGTCTGTTACCAGCATTATTGTGGCAATAGAATACTAATAAAATATTAAACACAACGTAATCCTTCTTTGATTCCGGAGAATTTCACACCATTGACATTGTTATGGAAATTAAGTATTTTTGTCCATTCGTGAACATGAGAAAGTGCAGGAGATGGAGGTGAATCTGCACGGAGCCTCTGACGGTAATGGCTGCATATTTGCTTCTAGACAAAGATTAAACGTGAGGGGTGTTTATGACAACAAGGATAGAATCGTGGTCAGATGAAGAAACGTACAGTTGTTCTATACGCTCAGGTTATAATACATAATAAAAAATAAATGACAAAAGCAAAACCAGCAAGGCCCTTGTGGTCTCCTGCTGTCTTTTTTTTTTCTATAAAAATTGTGGAACTTGGATTATTTGATTTTGTACTTAGATTCTGGATAAATGTAACTTAATGGTTTGTGTTTAATATATGGAATGTCAGAGTTCTTTGCGTGCAAGCAACAGACACGGACTCTGGTTTCGTCAATAGGAGAAGGCGTCTGTTAGCAGCATACTGAGGGGCTCCCAGAACAGAAAGGAGCCTGGGGGGGCAGCTTGGAAACGGGCAGAAAAAAGAGCAGCTCTTAGGATCAAAAAGGGAAATAAATATAAAAAGAAACAAATTTTTTAAAAATGTAAAGTCTACTATAGAGATGGAGTTTCAGTTTCCAATGGGCAAGTCCTTCTTGTACCAGTGCCTCCCCTGTGCTGGGGGCAGCCAGGTGGCCGTGAGGCCTGTTTGTTGGAGGAAACGCTGTCTGGAGGGTCGTGCAACAGCAAGTGAGTCTGGCCTCGTGGTCCGGTGCTCAGAGGTGGAGCTGAGCCCCGCGTCTCGAGTCTCCAGGCCGTGGGGGTGACACACGCAACTGCCTGGGAGGCCCGAGCTCCCGGTCCCCATCCAGGCACAGCGGCGCAAGCCCGGGCACAGAACGAGCAGGCAGACCCCCACCCCCATGAGCTGTGGGGCTCAGGTGGGTTTCTCGACCCCTCTGGGCCTCGATTTCCTTATCTGTGAAATGCGGACAATGTCCAGGCTTGAGGCCTCACAGGGTTGTTGCAGAGAACCCGTGTGCAGAACCATTCAACGAAAGTCGGCCCGGGGGGAGGCTGGGGGAGGGCGGGTCGTTTGCTCTGCACCGCGGTGCAGACCGAGGCGGGGTGAAGGGAAGGACCGCGCGGGCTCCAGGCCAGTGAGGTGGGCTTCGAACCCCGACTGTGTACCCACGAGACCCGTAGCCGTGCACGTGCCCCTCAAAGCCCAGCTTCCTCGTTTCTAAAACAGCTAGTACCCCCTGGGAGGCTGCTGGGGAGGGCGCAGGTGAGCAGAGGGCGCTGCCGCGTCTGGAACCGAGTGGGCATCCGGGAGTGACAATCGTCCTCCTGCCTTAGAGCGGCCGTAGGCGGTCGCGTGGCCCGAAACGGAAAAGTGGGATGGAGCAAAGACTTCACGGCACTTATTTATTACCCCCGGGCCCAGGGAGGGGCATCAGCTAGCAGCGAGACCAGCCTGGAGGCGCTCACTGCCGCAGAAGCCGGTGTCCTGCACCGGCGACGTCTCCATGCAGATGCTTCACAGCGACAAAGGCTGTGAGAGCCGGGCTCAGCCAGCTGCGCTCCCAGCACCGACCTCTGCGCCACGGTGGCCTTGTTTTCCTCCTCCTCCTCTCCCTCCCTCCCTGCCTTCTCCTGACACTGCAATCAATTTAACTTCAGATGCCACTGGGGAAAATGTGACCTTACGTCTGTGTGCCACGATTCCAATTCCACTTCACAGACAGTTCTTGGTCTAGCAGGTGCTGCAGCACCAAGAGGCAAGTGCGCACCTGGGCCTGTGCGCTTTGCACAGAAGCACGGGGGGATCCACTCGGGCCAGAAACATTGCTGACTTTCGGCAATAATAGTCTTGGCCACATCCTTTCAATTCTGGCTTCAGCCGTATTCTGTCCTTACAGTTGGGAGGATCTGGGGAGGGGAGGTGAGAAAGGAGAATGATTGCTTTTGTAAAGGAAGGAAGGAAGGAAGGAAGGAGTGAGAGAGGGAGGAAAGAAAAGAAGCATTTCAAGGAACACGCTAGGGTTCAAGTTTTCCAGATCAAAGTTCATATTCAGGAGACGTGATGCTGGGTGAACACAGGGCATCCTGGCATCTGCACAGAGGCCTCCCTGTGTAGGGAAACTTCGCCTCCACCCCTGCCTCACCCCTGCTTTCTCAGTCTCCCAAACACATGCTCTCTCCTGTGGCCTGGAATGGAGATACTCTATCCTCTAGAGTGAGATTTCTTAGAAAGAAGAGTTTCAAAACCTGGCAGACACTCATGTGAAATCAAAGAGCTCTATTTGGGCCGAAGCTGTTGAGTGAAAAGACACTGGAACTCGGGAAATCTGGTTCAGCTTAATCGCTGTGATTCATTCGCAGACAGAGCACGGGGTTTTCCTTTAAATAAATACAAAACAGTAATTTGCTAAAATGACAGCGTGTCTCCCTGCGTGTTTCAGATGGCCAGGCCCCCACAGGGCTCTCCTGGGCCCGTCAGGACATTTTTGCTTCCCCTTAGCCTCTGAGTGGCTCGCTGCTAAGACTTCTCTTCCCCCGCCCTGTTAGGAAGCAGGTAGTTATTTTAGTGGATTCCGTCTACTGGGTGACTCAGTCGGCAAACTGGTAATTTAAGTCTGTGGTCCCCAACCCCTGGCCATGGGCCGGTACCACTGTGTGGCCTGTTAGGAACCGGGTCACACGGCAGGAAGGGAGCGGCCGGCAAGCAAGCGAAGCTTCATCTGCATTTGCAGCCGCTCCCATCGCTCGCATCACGGCCTGAGCTCCGCCCCCTGCCAGGTCAGCGGCGCTTTGGATTCTCACAGGAGTGTGAACCCTGCTGTACACTGCACACGCGAGGAATCTAGGTTGCAGCTCCTTACGAGAATTTGTCCAAAACCATTCCCACCTCCCACCCCAGTCCGTGGAAAAACTGTCTTCCATGAAACCCTGGTGCCAAAATAGTTGGGGACTGGTGATTTAACTCATTCAGAAAACGTGTTGTTATGGAAGCTCTCTGCCAGCCAGCCCCACTCCTTGTACAGTCTTAACAGCTGACGTCTATTGGATGTATTGAGTGTTCACTTTGCTCCAGGCTCTGGTCTAAGTGCTTTCCGTGGGTTCAGTCGTGTTAGTACTTGAGAGTATTATTGGTTATTGGTCTGCTTTCCTCATGGATACATCCGGATAGCCCAGAGCAGTGCCAGGCAGATATTTGGTGCTCGGTGCATACTAGTTAATGAATAGAAGTCCCTCACGACAGCCCTGTGAGGAAGGTAGTTTATAGATGAGGAAACTGGGAGCCCAAGAAGCTAAGTGACCGTCACAGGGTCACACAGCCAGGACGTGAAGGAGCTGGTGTGGGGCAGAACCCGGCTGGTGGCTGCAGAGCCTGTGGTCTGGGCACTGTGAGGCCACTGTGAGGTCGCTGTGAGGCTCTTGCTCCTCCTCAAGTCGCTCTGGGAACCTACTGCTCTGCAAAGGCAGGTCCCCGCACGGCAATTCTGCAACTCTGGCATATTCCTGCTTTGAGCTTCACTGATACCCTCCCAGCCCACTGCTGCCTCACTCCCCTGCTTTCTCTGCCCTTTGTCCTGCTGGCCTCTGTTAAATCCCATTCACCTTCTAATGCACAGCTGAAGCCCCCTGTTCCTCAAGCCCAGACCACCTTAGTGGTGAAGGATCTCTACTCGCCTACCTGTGCCTACACCACCCTTCAGCACTTACCACACTGTCTTCCTGACCTTTTACACTGACTAAGATTTTATTCCTCCAGTTAGATCACAGGCACCTAATAGGCAGTGGCAAACCCAGATGCCTTGTGCCGGCCTTGGTCAAGCACAGTTTTCCAGCGCGGAAAGGATGGAGTGACCAGTCACCATCCTCTCCTGCAGTTTTGCAACACGACGTTATGCCCTTTTTCCCTCATGGTAATGACAGATCATATCTGAAGGGGCTGGGGATTAAAGACAGGCTAAATAAAACTGAAGATAAGGTTTAGCACAGGGGAGGCCATTTGGCACAGTGGTTTAGAGTGTGCATTGCTCTCATTTCACTCAAGCTGGAATCCCAGAGACACTGTTTGTTATCTATTGCTGAGTAACAAATGGCCCCAGAACTTGGTGCTGTAAGGTAACATTAAACATTGCAAATGCTTTTTCTCCGGGGTCTCCCATGAGCCTGCAGCCAAGATGTTGGCCAGGGCTGCAGTCATCCGAAAGCTCGACTGGGGCTGGAGGGTCGGCTTCTGAGGTGGTGTGCTCACACCGCAGGCATGTTGAGCTGGCTGTCAGTAAGACATCTCCATTCTATGCCAAGTGGACCTTTCCGCAATGCTTCCGCCATATTCTATTGGTCACACAAACCAAACTTGATATAGGGTGAGGTGGGACAACAGAAGGTCATGGATACCAGGACGTGGGGATTATTGGTGACCACCTCGGAGACTGGCTATCACATCCACCATTTATAGCTGTGTCCGCTTGGGCAATTCACCTAATGACTTTAAGCCCAATGTCCTCATCTGTGAAATAGGGATAATTATTGATGCTATATCACATTATAAAGCTGTTGCAAGAATTAAATGAGTTAATACAGTCAAGATGCTTAGATCACTATGCAAATATTAACAATTATTATTAATATTAAAAAGTACACAGTCAGAGTAGCAGAGAAGAGGGAGTGGGTGATGATGTGAGTTAGAAATATTGCAGGAGAGTTGTGTGAGTCTGACTCAAATCTGGGGTAATTCGCATGCTGGTTGCTAGGCACAATTTCCATGTCGCCTTTGAGGTTGTCATCACCACATTTCATGCAAATTGCACATCTTATGATCCAAATACAGTCTCTGTGCACTTACGCAAATAACAATGATTGTGGTGATTACTACAGAATTCATGTGTTTGGAAGAACTGTGTAGAATATAAATTACTCCTTGCTGATTTGCTGCTCAACCAAGAAACCAGTGATTAACCACATCCAAATCTGATTGTTCCTTTGCAGACTTAAAATAGAGAGAAGCAGAGACAGATACACACGTACACGCAAAGGGTGCATCGCTGTGGCAGTGGACATGCTCCTGAAATGTGCACTCCTCGAGCTTTTGTAAACCAAGTCATATATTTTGCTCTGACTTTACTTTCTCATTTCAACATGACTTACCCTGATTTATTTTCAGAAGCCAGTGGATCTTAATGTTTTTGACTAAAAGTTACTTTCTTTGTTCCTTTTTTTCTCCTCTGCTTCCCCCACCCCAATTTTTCCTCAAGAATTTAATGATCTAAAAACACTTAAAGCCATTAGGAGGCTACTATAAGGAGAAGAATCCTTTCACAGTATTACTAATTCATGGCCCTGCCGGGGCCCGGAGGCCCAGCACGTGCTAGGAGGACAACACGCTGGAGACGTGTGTCTGAGGCGGAGGGCCTGACGTAAGGGCCCAGCGAGGTTTACCATGCACAGCAGAGACATGACTTCTCCTCTGCTGTGATGACTTTATCTGAGAGTTTTCTTCCTAGGCTTGGACTTAGGTTGGAATTAAAGAAAGGAAATTCTCTGAGGCACACACAGCCTATGTTATAGTCACAGACATTGGAAGGGTGTCAAAAGGAAGGAAAGAAGTGAGGAAGTAGCAACATTAAACTGAAACCTGAGTCCTGACCCACTGTTCCACGCCTTGGCAATGCAGCTGATACAACGGTAGTATCTCGGGGCCTCCCAGCTCTGGTGGGAAAGCTACAGAATATGGGCTAGTTCCATTTCCTTTGTGCTCAGAATGGAAAACTGGCCCCAGCTTGGAGGCAGTTGGCACGGTAGGAAACTCCAGTCAGTTTCAGTTTGGACCCAACAAGCTCACATGTAGGAATTGAATTTTCTTCAGTGAAGTTTATGAGCATTCTTCACATACTTAAGGAAGCAATCTCAAAGACAGGAGACTATCTATGTAAGTTCTTTTTTCAAATAAAAAAGAATATGAGGATATTAGACATGGGGTTGCTTTTCATAGGTTGCATTTTGGAGTTCAATCTCTGTCCAACTTTTGCCAAATGAAAGAGCTGTTTGAATAATCATGTTGCAAACAGAGATAGAACTAAAAAAATCATTTATACGGGGACTTTACTACTCTAAGGCCCTTTAGACATTGGTCGTCGGTTGCCTGAAGGCATCCTTAAGCTCTAATTCTAAATGTCCCTCAGTCTCCATGGAGCAGGTTAAAGACGGCTGAAAATTCCTAGACACTTTTAATAAGAGGTGAAGCCTATGTTCCTCTTCTTGAGTCTGGGCGTGCTCTGTGACTTCCTGGACAAAATAGAATGCAGTTGAAGTCATGCAGGCTAATTTTGGGGTTCAGGTTTGAAAGGCCTGGAAGCTTCCACTGTGTTTCTTTCAGCCCTGAGCTGCTGTATAAGAAGTCCAACTATTGCTGGGGAGACTGTGTAGACAGGCCTGGACACCAAACAGGGAAGGAGAGGGGTGTAGCCAATCCAGCCTTCCTGACGCCCTTGACAGGATGCCAGGCTGTGCACGAAGCCATCTCGAACCCTCCAGATCAGCCCATCTGCTGGCTGAAGACCACCTAGAGTCCTCAGTTAATGCCACATGCAAAAGAGGAGTCACCTCGCCCAGTCCTGCAGAATCTGTGACCCATGATCATGAGAATAAATGCAATGATTTTTGTTGAGAAGCAGGTCTCTGGTAAGAACCTTTGAACCATCAAAAAAACAAAAAAGTGTTTCTATTTTAGAAACTCTTTTCCAAGATACATGACTCATTTATAAGCCACCACCTGCAGATTACAATCTACAGCACAAATTCCAGGCAGTGTTTGGGCATCTCAATTTGATTAGGCAGACAAAAAATTCCTGCATTAAATTCTTATCTGGTTGTGAAAACTTTCTCATAGATGCCTTGAGAACAGATACCATTCATTCGTACTGACCTTTGCTCAGCTGATCATAATCACACTCCCTGGCAGAAAATGCAGTAGATTAGAACAAGTCATCGTTTTTAATAGGCTATTTCAGGAGCAATATATTAGATTTGTAGAAACCTCATTCCAGAACATCAAGGGAAATTTTATTGAGGAAATGTAAGAACTAAGCTCTTCTACCTCTGCAAGAACATAAAGGCACTGTAGGGCTAAAGTTACAAATTGATTTGATATACATCATACTTGGAGATACAACTCTTCTGTCTAAAACAAATCAATAATTTTCTGGAGTCTCTGTACATAGTGAAAGACATCTCCTTTTTTACCTAAAATGGTCTGGCAATGGAATGTTCTGGTTATTCAAATATTTTACTTAATTGAGAATTCCTATCCATACCATACAGCATTCGTCAATTTCAAAGAATTACAAGTACTTGAAATACCTCATAATTTCCATTAAAAACTACTTTTCTCTTACCCAGTGATTCAGAAGGCCCTTGCATTTCCGCAATTCCAAGGATACAGTTAGGAACCTCCTACCCTAGATGCAGAAACCCCAGGAAACTAGGGAATTTGTGCTATTTCAATTCCAGAGTTGTTGGGTAGAATTCACCCCTCATAGCAAGTTGTTTATTTACCATTTTTCTTTAGTTTTCATAGAAGTAGAGCTCAGGGGAAAAAAAAACCCATCTGCTTCTTTGAATTTTCTTGGCATTCTAATTTGGGGTAAATGGAGCATTTTCTATCCGTAAATAAGTACCTGTTCCTTGGAAATAATATTTTCTACTAAGCTCCTGGAAGTGGTGGGATGTGTTCTCAAGGGGGTCTTGCATGAACAGACAAAAAACTCCTTGGCAGAAGCACATTTGCTCCTGGGAAGGAAACCCGAACCCCCAAGAAGGAAAAGTCGGTGAGCTGCAGCAGGCGGGACTGACGGGCCCTGGTGTCGCGGTTCCTTGCTATTTCATGAGCGACTGCAGAGACGGCTCTCACAACCGGCTCTACCCTCGGTGCGCCGTGACCTAACTGAGGAGTTGGTGTCCTCGCTGCCGTGTGGCCGCCTCCCTGCATTTTCACGTTTGGAGAGGGGCGCGGAGCGGAAGGAGGGCAGAGCCCCTCGGCCAGGTGCAGCCTGGGAAGCCAAGACTGACTTGCGCACCTGCCACCTAGATGGGAAGTCAACGCGAGCTGCTACAGGGGTGGATTGCCATGTCTAACGAGGACGGGATGAGTCTGCTTCCCTTCCTCGGTTTGGATTCCTTTACTGAAGCTTTGGAGACTTGGTGTCCGTGGTTGGTGTCACTAACCATGAGTTTCTAACCAGCCTGGGTCTTCCACCTGCAAATTGGTGCTGAAGCACATGGAACCTTGGTATCAGTTCCTTTTCATGAATGCATATTTTATATAGAAAAAACAGTAATAATTACCAAGCCAAAATCTCCCCATGCCTTTCCTGTATCTGGAGACACGAGGCACAGTGAATATATGAATGGCTGTTTGGTTTGCTGAATTATACTATCAATGTCGGTTCCCTGTTGTGAACCCACAAACAGCCCCAGAGAGAGGAGGGAGGTATATAAAGGAGAGGATGAATAGGTAAATGTCATATTATTTATAGACATAAATAGGCATTGAGTTAATTGAGTGCATCAGATTAAAGACAATAAATTTTCTCAGTCTCTTTCGGAACATGAAAAATCTTTTGGGTTTCTAGGCACAAGTTTTCATTCATTAATTCATCGCTCATTCAGCAACTACTGATTTGCCCACCACATGCCTGGATCCGGGCTGAGCACTGAAGACAGCATGAAGCTAGGCAGGTACGGCCTCTGCCCGGCATGGAGCTTACCCCAGGATGGGAAGCCACGCCAGACAAGCTGTTACATAAATCGTTCATTACCATGTGACACGCATGATAATGGGGACGTATGGGGGCCTCTGAGAACATAAAATAGAGACCTGAGTTAGAAAGGTGGTGGACAATGGCACACATCCTTGTAAAGGAGACATTAAGTCAGTAGGAGTTAGCGAGGGTAGGTGAGGGGACAGGGATCCAGCAGAAGGAACAGCAGCAGGAAGTCCCTTGACGGAGCTGGGACGTCAGAGGAGCCGAGAGCTTGTCGGCCAGGGACACAGGAGTGGACAGAGATGACCAAGGGCTTCACAGGTACTTTAAAGGTTCACGATTTTATGCTAATGAGCTTGGGGAACCACGAAGGGTTTTAAGCAGCCATGTGATGTGATCAGATGTGGATTTTGATCAGGTGACCTTGGCTACCTTGTAGAGAAGGTCCTGGAAGGAACAGGAATGGAAACAGAGAGCAGTCAGGGGGCTACTTCTGGTGGCTGTGCCCGAGGGGCACAGGGTGAAGACAGGAAAGGACCCGTGACAGCTCCATCCCTCTTCCCCCGGCCACACTCGCTCTACCGCACATCACTCACTTTTGGAGTGAAAACCAGTCGTAAAAGAATAGGGGTGGCAGAAATTGTCAGAAATCCGGTCATCCTACAAGTGCTCATTGCTGACCACATCAGGCACTGCTTGTCCCACTGGGGCCACAGCAGCGAACAAAATCAAAAACTAAAAGCCCCACTTCCCGTCTGCTTGTTTGAGGACACGCAGCTTGCTACACCCCCAGTTTCCTTAACCTCTAGCAAGTCTCTGTCTTGCTTTATGTCCCACAAGGAAGCGCTAATATAACCTTTACAACCTCTCCGACATTTCTTTATTTAGCATTTTCCTTTTTTCCCCCTCTTCTAAGATATATTCTAAAGACTTGGTATCAACTTTATCGCACCTTTCAAAAAAATGATTGGAGAGATGAAATGCTAAAAAGTTAAACATATGTCCCCTGGATTCCCTTCTGCATAGACAGCTACCTTTTGCTCTGTGGTCCAAAATTGAGATATTTATTTAGCTGGCGTTTGCCAGGCACTGTCCTGAGTATTTTGTACAGACTGATTCTCTTGGTATTTATCTCCACAGCATTAGGAGGTACCATTCTTATCCCCATTTTATAGATGAGAAAACCAAGGCGCACAGAGTGGAGCGACTTGCAGAGGCCACACAGCTAGTGAGTGGTGGAGTGCTGTGTGTGTCGCCAGAGGGAGGGACATGTGGACTTCCTTCTTTCATCCCGTTCCCTACAGTGCCACTGCCTCAACTCTAACCTGTAGACAGACACAGTCGCAAACCCAGCTCCTTCAGAATAGAACCCTCCAGAGATTCTGTAAACTCCCTCGGCCACTCTCCCTGCGGGTTGCAGGCCTGGGGCTGCTGCTTCCGTATAAGATGACCTGATCCAGGTGTGCTCTGGTCGCCACATTTTCCCAGGCCAGACCCTCTGTATGTCATCGAGAACTACGGTAATGTGACCTAATGGTACCAAGGCCAGAGGGGGGTGGGACACAGGCAGGGAGCGACCCTTGGTGTCATCAGCCCCTTGGACGATCCTGTGGAGGGTGACAGGATCGTAAGCCATGAGTGGATCTGAGTTTCTGGCTGACCAGATTTGAGACACTTCCCATCTGCTTTGTGTTTAAAATGGGCTTTCCATTTGTGGAGGAGTTTCAAATTGGGGATTATGTTAATTCGAGAGATGGAGACGTTGCCAAAGGTAAAATCACCCAGATGGGATTCCCTGGAGAATCTATTGCAGTTTGGTGCCCAATCTGTAATCTGTTTCCCTGGTGAATGGGCATAATCCTGCCTGGTCCCCCCTTGGCCCACGGCCCCTTTGACAACTGAATAAGGAGTAGATGGGGGTGGGGATGGGGGGGATGGGGGCAGTGACAGAGCAGGGAAAGGAGGTGTGGAGATAAGGAGACAGGGTGAAGGGAAGAGATTGGTAGGGAGGAAAGCGTTTCAATAAATTGGGATGCATCTCCATGCTTGTGTGGTGTTAGGAAGCTCGACTGTCTACACTGTCCATAGGTGACAGCCTCAACTGGGTTTATCTTTTGTGAAACCCCAAGCACCGTAGAGAGCTCTGCCACAAAAGAGATCTGCTTGACCACTCATTCAGGAGGGGTGAAGCACATATTTTACTACTCATGTTTCTCCTCCAATCCCTTTGGTCTCCATCCAACAAAGGTTTTGAAAGAGAAATTCCTATGTCCAAAGTCAGAAAAACAAAACGTGCCTCAAATGATGTGGCGAAGCCATATTGATCACTGTTAGCAGAGAGCATTTGTGAGCTGGAAGGCTCGGAGGCAGCACTTGAAGGAGGTCCATCTGTCTTCGCAGAAGAGCAACTTGCATACAGAGATCTCTGTGCAGAACACCAGTCACCAGCTGGGCTCCATCCCTAGCAGAGAAGACACTGCAAGAGGAAGGGGGGTCAAATAACACTGTGGAGGATTTGTGTTACGCATAATATGAACAGACAGTAAAAGCAAAGCCCATGTGTGGGGGAAAGAATCTGACAGTTCCCTCGGGCCCCGAGGCCTGGAGCCCAGGAATTTTTTTTAAGGTTTATCCAGAAAATACCTCCCTGGCTCTGGTAATGAGCATAAAGTCATTTGGATGCATAAAACGGTGATTGTTCTATCTATTTCTGACAATTTGGACCTCTGCATCATTATTCCACTCAGTCATGAAGCCCAGGTCACTGCATCTGTCTCTGGAGTAGGGTGTGAGAGAAAGCACAGACTAAGGTGGTGGTGGTGGACATACTGATGGAAACGGTGGTGGCACTCATGGAGATGGTGGAGGTACTGATGGAGATGGTGGAGGTACCGATGGACATGATGGGGGTTCTGATGGAGATGGTGGAGGCTGATGGAGATGGTGGAGGTTCTGATGGAGATGGTGGAGGTTCTGATGGAGATGGTGGAGGTTCTGATGGAGACAGTGGAGGTTCTGATGGACATGGTGGAGGTTCTGATGGAGACAGTGGAGGTTCTGATGGACATGGTGGAGGTTCTGATGGAGATGGTGGCGGTTCTGATAGAGATGATGGAGACTCTGATGGAGATGGTGGAGGCTGATGGAGATGGTGGAGGTACTGATGGAGATGGGGGAGGCATTAATTGAGTGCCACTATTATACAATGCTGCAAATTAAAGGGAGAAACTTCATTTCGACAAAGGGATATGGGAAAAAATTGTGGAGTTGGCTCTCTGTTGCTGTGACTTCTGTCATCCATACCTCAGTGGGGTGTGTGCGTCTGTAGTAGAGGAGGCTATTTGCAAAGCTGAAAGCCCATATGCAGCGTTGTCTGAATTACTTTTGTGGTATAAATGAGGGAGGCATATAGCACATGTCTGCCCTTTTAATCTTTATTGTGTCTCGACGGGCAGTAAAGCAGGGTCTTCCTGCCAGCAGGACCTGCCCTTAACAGGTTTCCTGAGGAGCAAAGTGCTTGGAGATGGGGTCTCCCATGGTAACATTACTTCCTCCTTCCAGACTTCCCACAGAAGCTTTTTTCCCTTCTGATAATAAAGATATGAAATCCTCTCAGACATCAGAATACTCAGCCTTTTAGTTTATTTTCTCACCTGAAAAAGGACTTGTGACACCTGTTTGGACTCAGTTCTCCTTGAGTGTGACATTAGCAAGTGAGAAAATAAGAAGCAGCAGCTTGATCTTTAGAAGTACAGTTGCCACTGCTGACAGGAAGGAAATTTATAACACCAGGAAGGTCTGGTCTCGATTCCGCCATCTTCCTGGGAGAGCGGGTGGCTTGGTTAATAAAACCCATCTCTCGCTTCTGGAATTGGGTTTTGCGCCCAGCTGCGACACGCCTGCGTTGAGTTTGGACCTGCGCTTCCAGTGAGAAGTGGGGCTTGGCGTCTGCACTGCGGCCCTGGCTAGGGAGCATGTCAACTGGCCATGGGTCTCCTGAGACAAGGGGATCTTAACCTGGTGCTTTTCAAAAGTGAAGTCTGATTGTGCCTATGCCAAAGGGAGAGTGGGGACAGTGCGGGTGGAAGAGATGGTGTTTTGTACAGAGTCATAAAAATTGAGCTGCATTTAGCCAGATAATTCTCTCTTTGCTTCCATATCTAGGAAATAGGCCAGAAACTTAGCAGAGAATCCGAGTGATCACTGATACTGAGCAGCCAAAAAATGTCTCCTCTTTTCCAGTTTCTATTTCTGCCAGAAGAAGACAAGGGGATTTATATTCAGAAGTGGCTGTTTCTAGAGGAATCCAAAATGCTGGTGTGTGTTAGTGTAATTCATCATATGAACAGAGCTAAGAAGAAAAGTCACACGATTATCTTCAATAATGCTCAAAACACACACTCGACAAGATTTATCAGCCATCATGTTAAAGCATAACATAAGAGAACTTTCTTAGAATGATAAAATGTACATACTTAGCCCCAAACCCGCATCTCACTCAGTGGGGAAACACTAGCGGCTTCTCCACTAAGTCAGGAGTGAGACAAGTGTGGCCACTCTCTTCATGACTGTTTCACCCTGGATTGAAGGCATTTGCTCATGCAATTGGACAGGAGAGAGCAATCAGAGAGATCAGAATGGAGAAGGTGATGTCAAACTATCTCTTTTTGCAAATGATATAATTATTTTTTATTTTTATTTTTAATATGAAGGGGAGAGAGGTTATAAGGAGGGGTTCTCAGTTGCCTTATTTGTTTCTGTTGAGACAGAGTCTCACTCTGCCACCCTGGGTAGAGCAGTGGCATCACTGCAGCTCACGGCAACCTCCGTTTCCTTCTGCCTCAGCCTCCTGCGTAGCTGGAACTACAGGCATGGGCCGCAAAGCCCGGCTGGGTTTTTTTTTTCCTCTCTTTTTGGTAGAGATGGGGCCTCACTCTTTGTTCAGGCTGGTCTTGAACTCCTGAGCTCAAGTGATCCTCCTGCCTCGGCCTCCCAGAGTGCTGGGATTACAGGCGTGAGCCACCGAACCTGGCCGGATGATATAATTATATATCTTGAAAACTCAAAAGAAATCAATGGAGAATCTACTCTAAAAAATTTAGTACAGAAGTAGGATATAAAATTCACTATAGAAATCAAAATCATATACACACACAAACATGCACATAACTAGTTAGAAAAAGTAATAGAATATAAACCGCATTTAATGTAACAAAAGTACAAAATACCTAGGCTTAAACTGAGTAAAAATTGTGCAAGTTGTATGAGGAAAGCTATAAACACTCTTGAAAGCCAGAACAGCAAATTTGAATGAGATGTAAGACGCACCACGTTCTTGCATTGCACGATCCAGCAGGTGTCATTTCTCCCCGTGTTACTTTTTATATTTGATGTGATCCAAAGAAAACCACCTTCGGTTTTCTTTTTTCTGCTACACAAATTGATTTTAAAGCCCACCTAGAATGATAAAAAAATAAGAAAAAGAAGAGGGAGGGAGTGGGGGGGATTAGCCCCACAAGATGTTGAAATATTTTCAGTTGATATTAATATATGAGTAGAAAGGTTGATGGCAACAGAAAATCCAGAAATAGACAAAATGTACGTGGAAATTTAGTATATGACACAGGTTGACTCTCAAATCAGTGGAGGGAAAAGAAGGGCTTGTTAGTGTACAGATAACTGGATAGCCATACAGGAAAACACAAAATTTATATCTTTTCCCATGCCACACACCAAGAGAAATTTTAAGTGGATCACAGATCTAAATGTAAAAGTTTAAAATTTTGAGTACTAGAATAAATGTGGGTGAATTCCTTTATAATCCTTGAGTGAAGAAAATCTTGCTAACTATTCTCAAGATCAAGCAACAATAAGAAAAAAGGTAAACTGATTGTATCAAATTAAAACAAAACTTTTTGCAGCAAAAAGTAAGTAAATAAAGTAGCATCAACAACAACAAAACTATATAGTGAAGTAAAAAGACAAAAGACCAACCAGGAGAAATATTTGCATCTTATATTACAGAAATGGGCTAATTGCTCTAACACATTGTATTACATATAATATATACTATGTATATATTATATATAATTTAACATATATAATATGTACATTATATATCATGTAATATATAATATATATTATATAATGTAACATATAATATGTATATGATATATCATGTAATATATATTATATATTATATAATGTAACATATATAATATGTATATTATATATCATTTAATATATTATATATAATATGTATATTCTATATAATTTAACATATATAGTATATAAAGTTTCTAAAAATTAAAGCAGGATACCAATAAATCAATAGAAAAATGACAAAAGAGATAAACAGTTAACTGAAAAAGAAATGCAAATTTCCCTTAAAAATATAAAAGATGTTCTTTCTTGCTCATAATAAGAGAAATGCAAATTAAAATTATACAGAGATAACACAATTCACTTACCAGGTTGGCAAAGCTCCAAGAGTCTGGCACCATATTCTATTGGAGACCAGTGAAATAGTCACTTCATAATTTCTGGGGGGAAGGCAAATACAGCCCTCATGGAAGAAAATTGGCAATGTTTATAAAAATTATGCATTTATCATTTGACTTGATAACCTGTTTTGAGAAATCTGTCCCAAAGACATACTGACAAAAATATGAAATAACATTTTATATATTCATGGTGGCACAATCTGTAGTATTTAATGATTGGAAATACCCAATGTCCATCAATAGGGAACTTGAATAAACTATGACACATCCTTAAAATGAAACACGACATAGTTGTCTAAAGGAACAAGGAAGACTTTCATATATTGACAAAAATGATCTCTAGGATATGTTAGTATGTAAAAAAAAAAATCACAACCTAAGACACAGAAGAATGTGTATAATATGCTACTTTTGTGTAGGAAAGGGGAGTAAATATGAATATAAACATATATTTTCAAAAATGAAAGAATAAAACAAAATATTTTAAAACTGTTTCCTAGGGAAGAGGAAGAGAACAGGAATGGGAGAAGAGGGGTGGGAGTTAGAACTCAATGTTTTGACTTGGGAATTCTGTAAACATTTTATGTAACTAAAAGGTTAAAACAAAATTTAACAAGCAATCTCAATGAAAATCCAAACTAAAATAAACAGTTCTAGCAAGTTGGTGGGATAAGCATCTTTCAAGAAATTTTAAAACACAGTATTGGATCATATATTCCTAGTTAGGTATATCGAAAGGATAAAAACAATGTCAAAGTAACCTCAAACTGCATTCAGCTGTTTCACTGTTAGCATTACCACTGGTATTGTTATTTCGAAACTCACATATCAGTGGTAGGATAAAGCAGATGAGTCGTTTGTTAGTATTATTAGAAAACATGACTTTCAACATAATAGAAAGACTGAAAATAAAAGAACAGCCCAATAACAATGAGCACCTCTTGAGCTGAGCTTACGGACTCTAATAACCATTTCTTTCTAAGGGAGAAAAGCTTGAGTCCGTGTCTGGGGCGGGAAATGCACAACTCGAGCCCAGTACGTCTTAAATCCTTTATCAGAGTCTACTGGAATCGTGTCAAAAGGACACAGGGGGAAAAGGACAGAGGAGTCAGCTTGAAGGGGCTCTCACCTGCCAAAGACTATAATTTGAGCATCAAAAAAATAATAATGGCAAATAATTTCAACACATGAAATGTATGAAAATCCATGCATCATAATGATACTCTGAAAAGAAAACTCATTGATCATCTTTGGAGGTTGTTAGGACAGTCAACTCATTACTCTAAAAATTTCTATAAGAAAAAAATTAAATATTTATCTTGCTTTTCCTCTAAGGACTATATTTTAAAGTAAGCAAACAGTTGATGGAAGAAATTTCTTCCTTAGAGAAGAATTACTATGAATAAATGCAGAAAAACTGATAGAATTAGAAAAATCAGGCCATTGAGGTAGCTCATGCCTATAATCCTCACACTTTGGGAGGCTGAGGCAGGAGGATCACTTGAGGCTAAGAGTTCGAGACCAGCCTGAGCAAGAGCAAGACCCTGTCTCTACAAAAATTAGAAAAATTAGCCAGATGTGGTAGCATGGGCTTGTGGTCCCAGCTACTGGGGAGGCTGAGGCAGGAGGATCCCTTGAGCCCAGGAGTCTGAGGTTGCTGTGAGCTAGGCTGATGCCACGGCACTCTAGCCTGGGCAACAGAGCGAGACTCTGTCTAAAACAAACAAACAAACAAAAGAATTAGCAAAATCACTATTTTGCGACTCTAATGAAATAATGGATCCGAACAGCAATCAGCAATAACAGCTAAAAGCATTAGGTGAAATACCGTCGGACAAATGTTATCATAGATGACACCTGAACTGCTGATGTGTCTGAACACCACTGACGTCGGGACAGCCAGGCCTTAGGTACCTTCGGATGTGATGCGTTAGGAAGTACCCAGCACCACCTATTCGCTATTTTTTTCTAAAACTTTGACCCCAAATATAGTCAAGGCTTTAAATCTAAGTACAGGTTTGCAAAATTATAGAAGGTAGAAGAACATAGTAAACAACACCATGAACATGAGGGAAGCCCCTACTAGACAATGATCCAATTTCTTCAAAAAATAAATGGCACGGTAACAAAAGGAGAGACTTTCACAGATGTTAAAAGACTTAAGAGACGTAACAATCAAGTACAGGGCGTTATTTTTATTTGGATTCTAATTTGCACAAATCAACTGTAAAAAGACATTTTCAGACAGTCAGGAATGTTTGAGCATGACTGATGTTGAGGAAGTCCTATTAATTCTGTGGAGTGTGGCAATGTGTTATAATTATACTTTTAAGTCTTAATCTGTTAAAGGCACATATTAAAATATTTCTGGGAATGATGTAATAATTGGGGTTTACCAAAGCTGGGTGGGGGGAAGACATTCAGATAAAGCAAGAAGAGCAGACGACTGGCACACAGGACTCATCATATCAATTACGCTATTTTTTCTCCCTATACTTTTGTTTGTGTTTGAATATTTACATAGAAAAAATGTTTTCAAAATCTTGCTGCCAAAAAGGGACAATGTCAAAATACCCTGTAACCTTTTAAGTGAAATCTACAAAGTGAGAATACAGAATTTATACCCTGCAAACTCAAGAAAGGAAAAGATCGTTCCTTGGCCATTTTCCCAAGCTATGAACAAGTCATCTCCGAGATTGGTCATTAGTAACAACTTCCCTGCAGTGCTCATTCTTCTGAAGATCAGCTGGTCAAACAGCTCAGGACCACCAAGAAAGGCTTTCATGGCTAAAGATCAACCAGTCTCCCAACATTGCAATTTCCAAAATTCACCCAACCTCTTAACTCCACGTTTTCCCAAACCCCAGAGCAGGACACCAGTTTGCTTTGTTCAGAGGGATTGTCATTTATTAAGTACAGCTGTCCTTTGCAGCGAGCAATACATTCAGGCCCTTGCTTCAGATCATGAGTGGTGGCCTCTTGCTGTTGACAAAAGAATAAATCTACCAAAACAATTTTTGAAAGTCTGCTGAAATCAGCAAGGCCAAACTCTGGGGGACTTGAACCTGCATTTGTAACCAGCTCAGGTGGCACTGGCCTTTCGAAAGCAAATTGCAGATGTGGCCCCTTCATTGCGTGTGAACTCTCGTATCCCCCCTTCCCTGAGCAGCGGGAATCAACCCAATATGTCAAATTTGTCACTTCCGAAGAAGGACTGGGCAAAAGAGGGACAGAGCAAAGCAATGTTATTATAAGACACTTCTTAAGTATGATTTTTAGACTTTGTAGTTTATCTTCCACCCTGAAACAAACTGATAATCAATGTTTTCAAAGAAGCATTTGCTTTTACGTATTTTATATCTACTTTCAGATTTCAGTGTGCCTATCATAAAAGGAAAAAGGCTCAGACTACTCTCTTAAAATGTGAGTTCCACTTGTCATAATTACACTGAATGCATAAAAAAATCATGTCCCAAACAGCATGCTTTGATGTGTGCACACTCCTGACTGCAATCCATAGTTTACAGATGTGCCTGTGTCAATGTTGAACCTCCAAAGGAATTATTCTCTGACCTATGAGCTAAGTAATACTTTTCACTCGAGACCTCAAAAGGAGAAGATAATATATATAAAAACAAATGATGTGGACAATGTTTCAATTAATTTGTTCAAGATATAAATTATAAAACTGGTCCTCTTTAAAAACTCCTTTTACCAGAATTATCATTAGTATATTTGTTCAGGATTCAATATCGTCTGTATCTTATCAAACTGTGAAGAATTTCAGCGTGGTAGATTAGAGAGTTATTATTTAGGATGTCATCTTATGCAGGACTTTGCTGCTATTCTTTTATGTACTAAAAAATGACTTCATCGATTTCTCTGATGACTCTGATTAAGTTGTTTTTAGTCTGTCAAACTGACATAAAAACTCACCACCATCTTGAAATGATCAAATATTAACTGTATGTAATCTGAGTACATCACTCAAAAACCAAACCGTTTGTGAATGAATACAGTTTAAAAGAAATAATATTTGGGAAGTTGTAAGGGGATATTTTTGAAAATTGAGGCATATCTGTGGATAAGAGTACACAATACTTTCTTTTGTGGTCTAGTTTTTGGAAGTTTTTATATGGATACTATTTTAAACACTTTTCTACCTTTCTAATGTGTCTTAGTAAGATTCCATTTTATTCTCAAGTTGTCATGTTCATGTAAGTTACAGGGCAATGGGTAGAGAGAATTAAAATGTCAATTAGAACAAGTAATAAGAAGAGTACAGTTAATGAGACAACTAAACCGAGCAAAATGTCCCAAAAGATGATATTAGGGTGTCATAGTGGGAAGAAAAAGCCATTTTAAAACAGTTTTCTTATTCTGACTTTAGAGGTCAGGAATCCCCAGAAATCTGTGCATTTTTGGAGAGAGAGTCTTTAGCCTGTCAAATTATCAAAGTTGTCCTTGACTGTGTGATCAGACTAAGGTGAATCATGCCATGCCAGCCTTTGGGTGGGATCCAAACATTTCAGTTAATTATTCAGCTATTTTGACTGTACCAACCATACCAACCACCATTTCGACAACAGTGAATTTTCTACTTTTACCTGGCTATGCCAAGCACTTTTACTATTATCCTCATTTTCCAAATGAGGAAACTGAGGCATACTGTGGTTAAGTATTTTATGCAAGGCCACACACAGTGGTACGGCTGGATCTAGGTTCGAGAATTCTGATTCCAGGGCCCGTGTTTCTCAACTACTGCGTAACTCCGCATGCCCCAAGAATAGCTTAACTTCAGGTTGACATTTCGGGTTTAACTCGTTATGAAATTTCTTACATTTAGGGAAAATAAACAATGATCTCAGTTGAAACTAATATCTTGTTTGATGTTTCTCTCTTCCATATATGCGTTCTGATTACATCCATTCATCCAGCCTTAGTCATTGGTTTATTGGTCTGTTATTCCTTCTGGACGAGAAGTCCTTTAGTACAGGGCCGGTGTTTTATGCCTCACTATACCTCTAGCATTTGGCATAAAGTCTGCACATAGTAAGTTCTAAATTAATAGTTGCTGAATAAATTAATGCATTTATTTCTCTTCCTACCTGTGCGTGAAGGAGGATAATCTTCGAAGCTACTGCCTCATCTAGATTTGGAGTTGGTTTTAGCTTGTATTTGAATATTGGCCAGTGAGAAATCTGACCAGATCAAGGAAAAGAGGGTGTTCCGGAATGCCAGGTGCCCTACATACACCACTCTGACTCATTTTCCTATCAGTATAATCTGAAAATAGTAAGTAAGAGGTTATGCACTATGATCCTCAAAATAGTTATCTAGTTAGAGGATGCCTGGCTCTAGCCATTATCTTGTACCTAATTAGTGGGAGTGGAGAAAAACAAAACAAAATTGACCATCAAAGAACCCCAAAGCCTGTGCCTTTTCTAGGTGCTCAGAGAAAGGATTTATTTGTAAGTTGAGGTTCATGAACTCCCTACTATGGTATGCAAAATTCAGTTATATGCCCAAGTGAGTGCATCTCCCAGGAAAAGGTTTCAGCTTTCCCCAGAGGCTCAAAGTCCGTGGCACATACAAGGTTAAGAAACAGTGTTGGGGAAGCCGTGTTCTCTGGTGGAAATAACCACACCTTCTGCATCAGAGCCCTGGCCAGACGACCTAGTAACTGTTGGTACACGCCCCTCCCTCTCCGCCCTGCAAGGCCTTTGAGAAAAGAGAATGTTTTCGCTCATTTTTGTGCCGTAGCACCTAGCATGAAGCCTGTAACATTGAATGTTCTCAGTAAGTTAGGAAAAAACGAATGTCCTTAAAAGTGTAGACTCTGTAGTCTTCCGGAATCTTGTAGGATCTTCTAGAATAGATTAATCCTTTATTATCACATATCTCACTTTCTTAGTACACAAAGTAGGGGCCAATAATACATACTCTGGGGGGAAAAGGAGAATGAGAATGCTTCAGAGACTATTTGTAAGAACCATGATAAATATTTTTTTTCTTCCTGGTTTCATTTGCTTAGCATTTTAATTACAAAAAGATAAAAGACTAGATATTTTTCTCACCAACCCCTTTTGCCAATGGCAGGAAAAATGAGAGTCTTTAGAACATTATTTGTGGCTCAAGTCTTTTAAGGTCCTTTGAGAATTTCCCTCTAAAATTCCTAAAAGTTTGTGTTTTGCTGGGTGTTCTTACTGATGTTTCTGGAAGAAACCTATGACTAGAGAGTCTCAGGGCTAGAAAGAATTTGAGCTGCATGAACAGGGCAACCAGCTTCAGACAGGGAGACAGGGACGTGGGTCTAATGTAAGTTCAGTTATTAACTCGCAGGTGATCTAGCGCATGTCATTTAATCCCAAGGACGTCCATCTTATCAGTCTGTAAAGTGAGAGGACTGGTGTAGATGACCCTTAACCACTCAGCTCTTGCAATCTATAAATCTGTAACCTAGTTCATTTCCGCTTTCGAGCGGGGGCAGAGCGGTGTAGCCTGACAGGGTAACGAGAAGCAATCCTTTTGGATTACAGTGCGTGCACTGGATTTCTCTGCATGCGCCTCGGATCCATTCTTGCCTTTCTGCACCTTATTCTTTGTCCCCAGAGGGTGACCTTTGAAAGACTGCGTCACCAGGCCCCACTGCCCTCTGGCTTTTGGTTCGGTTTAACCCTGGGAGGCCCCAGCTGGAGCTCAGGAGGGAGAGGGGGTGCGAGGTCCAGGTTTCCACCGCCCAGCCCTGGTCTGCCCTGGGGCCTCCTGGTGGCAGGGGCTTCACTGCCCTGGTCCGTCCCACAGTTCCTGCTGGGGGACCTGTAGCTGTAGCTGCAGCTCTGGGAATCAGTCCCGCTTTCCTCTGTAGGTCTAGGGTGACAGTGGCTTCTGTTGCCACCGCTGTGGCGCGTCACCATCTCTTTTTGTCATTTTCTCTTCATCCTGCTCTCGTCTTTGTAGAGAGGTCGTTCAGTAAACTGTCTTTCACTTTTCCATTTTGGGAATGAGCAGGATTATATCTACGTGAGTAGGTTACATCTACACACTTAACACGAGTGGTTTGCAGAAACTTTCCAACTGCACTTTTTTATTAAGCTGATTTAGATATTCAACAAGCAGAAGTTTAGTAAACACTTCGATAGAAGTGGATCCGCACAGGGACCTGACAACATTGCCTCTGCTGTTGAAATCCTTGCAATTTCGTCACAGGAAAAATAGACAATTTTGACTAATGTTTCAATCTTTCTTAAATATCGCAGTAAAAATGGTTCTTGGATTCATCGGCAGGTCCTGAGGACTTAGGGTTGAAGACATCTCTGTTTGGAAAAGTGCAATTTAGTTTGTTTACATGAATTCTAATTTCTTTAATGAGATTACTCTCTATTGGAAGATAGAGCTTATATTTTCTAATAAAAAGAATATCCAGAGTATGTACTAGAGGACGGAGCACTCTGCACTGTGGTTGTCCAGCTTACCAGGGGCATAATTCAAACATTGACTCTTGGCATGTTAATGGCAAATTTTCTCCAAAAGAAAGCTGGTGAGACTCGTCCTAGTTGAACGCCATGTCCCCTGGAAGGAGTGGGAAGACGAGTGATGCCGAAAGAAGACACTGAGGATCTCGAAAACCTCAGCATGTTGAGATCTCTTCTGGAGTCAGAGTAAAAGCAGAATTGGTAACCAGTTCTCCAAAAGACTAAGAGAAATCTAATTATCTTGCTGAGACATTAAGATTTGAGTAAATCGTAAAGGTGGGCTAAGAGTTCAACGGGCAGAGTGGAGGAGGAAGACAAGGCTTTCACGGAAAAAAGAGGAGAGCAAGGGAAAACACGGAGGTGTGACATGACTCAGTGCATCCAGGGTGAGCAAGGAGAACGATTCTATTGCAGGATTCAAGGTGGGCGATCGCTGGGGAACAGACCAGAAAGGTGTGTGTGTACTGCGCCAAGCACTCTGTGCTCCAGCCTATAAACCAGGAGTTAGCTCCTGTTACGAGTTAAATTGTACCTCCCAAAAAGGCACGGTGAAGTCCTGACCCCGGGGACCTGAGAATGGATCCTATTTAGAAATAAGTTCTTTACAGATGTAATCGAGTTAAGATGCGATCATTAGGGTGGGCCCCAGTTTGAAATGACCGGGGTCCTTGCAAGAAAAAGAAAACGCCGTGTGAGACGGGGGCAGAGACTGAAGTGAGGCTGACAGCCAGGGAGTTCCCAGACTGGTGCCACCACCTGAAGCCAGGGAGTGGCGGGAAAGCGTTCCCCCAGTCTCGAGGCAGGGAGCGCCGCCTGGCCCTGCTCACACCTTGACGTTGGACTTCCACCTCCTAGGGCTGTGGGAGAATAAATCCCTGTCGTTTTAAGCCACCTAGTTTGTAGTACTTGGTTGTGTTTGCGTAAGTACCTTAGGGACTTCTGGAAGATCTTTATTCATATGCAGCTAAAGTAACCATTTCATGATTTTAACACCTCAAAAAACTATCTTGCCCAGATCTATGAGTTCATTAAGTGCCTTGTGTATTTTCCAAGTCATCACAGGTCTTACCAGCGTCTTTGCCACCACGTGCCACGGGTCACCATTGCTTCAGCCCCTGATAACACTTCTAAGGCCATTGTTCCATCCCTCTGCAACCATTTCTTTATGTCTTGCCACCAAGTACTTAAGCTAATATATTAGAGTAATATATTAAGTTTTTCTCATGGGAACACCCCACTCCCAGACTGAATTTCTGCTTTGGTTGGCTATCGTTACAAAAATGTCACTCTATAGTCAGGCACAGTGGCTCACACCTGTAATCCCAGCACTTTGGGAGGTTGAAGCAAGAGGATTGCTTGAGGCCAGGAGTTCAGCACCAGCCTGGGCAACAATATAGGGGGACCTCATCTCTACACAAAAAAATTAAAACATTAGCTGGGTGTGGTGGCATGCGCCTGTAGTCCTAGCTGCTCGGCAGGCTGAAGTGGGAGGATCGTTTGAGCCCAGGCATTTGAGGCTGCAGTGAGTTACAATCACGCCACTGCACTCCAGCCTGGGCAACACAGAGATACCCTGTCTCTTAAAAAAAAAATCACTCCAAAAGTCAGTGGCTTGAAACAACATTTACCCCATGGGTCTGAGAGTTGGCGGGCATATGGCTGACGAGCTGTGCCGGGCTGGGCACAGTGAGGCCGCGGCTAAGGTGGAGAGGCAGAATGCCTACTGCCTGCCATGATTTGCGATGAGGAGGGAGAGCAGACTTGGGGAAGGTTTTGGGTACATTGATCTTGCGATGCTGGGGGGACACTCGGGTGCAGATGACATGGGGCCAGGAGAATGGTCTTGGCTAGAGACGGAGAGTAAAGGCCATCAGGTTGTAAACTGGGACCAAGGCCACGGGTGTCGATGATCATCCAAGATGATCACATAACGTGACAAGAGGCTAGAATGTGAAAGCTTGGAGGCACCAACATTTAAGAGGTGTGGAAAGGAAGAGAAGCTCACGAAGAGAGCTTAGGTGGGACAGAGGTACAGGAGAGAATGATGCTACGGAAGCCCAGGGGAAGAGTTACGTTACCGCGGGACTCGGCAGCCCCGTTAGGTGCTAAGGGTGGTCAGGCAACATGTGAACATTTGGCAATTGGGAGGTCACTGGTGGAGACACCAAAGAATTTATCTGCAAAGTAGGACACATTTGAGAGGGAACAGAGGTGCTATTAATAATTACAGCAGAACAACATGTATTCTTGGACAAACAAGGACATATGGTCACATTAGTCTCTGGGAATCTTTGCCAGACGGTTTCTCCGGGGCATGTGGCCTGTAAGCTTGGCCCGCAGTGGGCAGGGGAGAGGTACGGAACGCAGCAGGGCTGAGACAGCTCGAGGAGTTTCCTCCTAGGGCTTGCTTGGCTGAGGAAGTGGGAAGAGGGGTCATGTCAGATGTTGGAATTGTCTTATAACAGAGAAGTCCTCACACAGCTTTCAGGATTGTCTATCCAAATGCAACTGACAGGGAGACTTTTCTAAGAGGATTGAGAGAGTAGAACCAGCTGGTGAGACCATCCCCACATTTTTGGGGGCCAGATGGTAACAATGGAAAAAGACGATTGGAATGAACAATCACCTGGACCCTGGACTCAGCGTTCAGTAACGTTTTCAGCAAGAACCAAACCATATTTATATACCTGGCCTTTGAAATATTCTATTATCAAAAGACCTCAGTGTTATAGCAAATGAACAATGGAAAACTCAAGATAAATAAATGTGTTATGAAGCAAGTAAGTCTCAAAGTGTATAGAGAATAATAGAACAATCTAGAATAGGATGCGTCACCGTCAGTGGAGTAATACTTCTTCATTCTCTGCCCCTGCTAACATCCCCTCCAAGACACCTCCCTCCCCACGCCCAATCTGCTGTTAAAAATTACTCCAAAACCCGACTGGTGGCACAGGTCCCAGTGGAACAAACCCTCTTTGTTCAGTGGCATCGGCTGGCTCGGAGCTCGTGTGGGCAGACATCAGGAATAACTCACGTTAATCCAGGTCGCGTTTGCTCTTCCCATCAGAGCGGGGGAGGGAGAGGCCACTGCATTGATTTCAGGAGCAGTGCACAGGACGGGCCTTATCTGTGTGGTCACGTTTCTTCTGTGGGGCTGGCTGTGCGGCAAAGCGACATCCCAGCTCCCGGGCAGCGCAGTGACTGACCCCGAGAGGTTTCCTTGATCTCAAATCCCATCAGCGTATTTATGCACATTTTGGTTCTTTTTTTTTTTTTCTTTTTCTTTTCCTTCTTACAACCTTTTCAGTTCACTGGCGACTAACAGAATAACAGTACGTTTCGGCTAAGCGGAATGTGAGAAGCGGAGTTCCGTTTGAAAAAGAATCTCTTCTTTCAGGACATAGAAGATAAGCCCCTGAACAACTGGCAGCAGTGCAACCACCGTGTCGATAACAGAGTCCCGAGGACGGGAGCCAACCTCGTTTCAACAGTCCTTAGTTTCACTGAAATTTGGGGACTGTTTAAAAAACGGTTTTAAAAGATGGCAGTTTAAAGGCAAATGCATAAAACATAAATGACTTCCTCCCATTGTAGCAGACCGAGGGGCCGCTGTTCCTGCTCGCGTTTCTGAATGAGGAGTGGAAAATGCTCCCTGGCGCTGGGTCGTCTGTGTGAACTTGAACCCTGAGTAGCGCAGTGGCTAGGTCGGAGCTGCCTTCTAAGTCCTGGCTCCACTTTTAACAGCTGTGTGACTTTGGGTAAGTTAATTGATTTTCCTCACCTATACATGGGAAAAGTCATCATGGCCACATTATGGGACTCTTGTAAATATTGAGTGAGGCTGTGTTTGTAAAGCACCCGGTATGGGACCTATTATTAATATATCGTAATATTAAAGCTCAATACATGTAAACTTTATTGCTGTTTCTGTTGTCGTGGGTCCTGCCTAAGTCCCAGAACCACCCTCAGGAAGACCCCAGGAAACTCCAGGACTTGGGGGGGGACCAGTGCACCCTCCAACCTCAGTCTGGACAGCGGGGCGTTGGCACCACGGATGCTGTCTGCATGCGATGCTCAGGTTCAGCGGTCCCCTCGCGTTAGGGGAAAAGGGAGCTTAACTCAGAACAAGACTACGTCGCTCAGCTCGGATCAGGCCTGTCCTTGGGCAGAATTAGGGTTTGCCCTCCGTGTCCTCCTCACGTTGCAGCTCTCCAGGTTGTCAGGCTGGTTCTCCAGCCACAGCCTTGAACCTTCTGCCTTCTTGAGTCCCAGCTCTACCAGCTCGTGGGCGCAGAATCCTCACCTTTCGACCCGGCCTCCCAGCTCTGGCCCCAGATTGTCTCCATCCTCACTCCTGCCCTGTGAGAGACCCTCTACCACTGGTTGGGGGACTGGACATTTCATCACCAGTGATAAGGGACCAAGTGTCATATTATGATTAAGGAATATACAAATATTTTCCTCTGCAAACCAATCTTGCCAGTAGATTTTATTTGGCTTATTTAGTGCAGTGTTTCTGTGAGATGCTTTCTTAAAACACAATAAATATAAAATAGCAACAGAAAAGTCAGTCTCAAAATAACTCTTTATCATGACTTTTAGACTATGCTCTAGAACAATTTGGATTGTCAAGGAAAATCCCAGGAGCTTATTTTTTAAAAAACAGTCTTAAGTTCTTACAGTTGAAAAGAAGATTGTGAAAAAAGATTGTTCTCAAACACATGATGCTTTGCTGGATTCTACAAAATGCGACAGTATTGATGATAGATGTTGTAACCATCTCTGGGCATGTTTCACAGTGCTTTAAAAAGTCACTTTTTAAGGGTGAATTTATATATATGTACATACACACACACACACACACACACATATATATATATATGTAGAAAGTTTTATAGGATGCCTTAAAGTTTTGAACATGTTTATACCTCTTTACCCGGAAAGTCTAGTTCTAAGGCACTGTCTTACAACAAATATTTATTGAGTGCCTACCATGTGTCAAAAACTTTTCTGGGCATTTGAGATATATCGAAGAAGAATGCCATTTACTACCATCCACTCTGAGCTTACATTCCAGCAGGCAGATACAGAGAACAAGCAATGAACATAATGAGTGAGAAAATTACAGAGCACGTTTGATTTGGAAGGACCATACCTTGTTAGCCAATTTAGTTCATTTCCTGTTCATCATTCTACATAAAGCTTCAATGGGCCGGGCGCGGTGGCTCACGCCTGTAATCCTAGCACTCTGGGAGGCCGAGGCGGGTGAATTGTC
>CM052453.1:18722192-18748401 GCA_028533085.1 Varecia variegata
CAACGGAGTGAGACTCTGTCTCAAAAAAAAAAAAAAAAAAAAAAAGCTTCAATGAGCATCCTTATATCTATGTCTGTCTGTCTATCTCATTGTTTTCTTAGGATAGATTTCTTTTCTTTTTTTTTTTTTGATACAGAGTCTTGCTCTGTCACCCTGGGTACACAGCAATGGCATAATCACAGCTCACACTCCAGGGCTCAGGCTATCCTCGTGCCTCAGGAGTAGCTGGGACTACAGGCACATGCCATGACCCCTGGCTAACTTTTTTATTTTCAGTAGAGACGGGGTCTCACTCTCACTCCGGCTGGTCTTGAACTCCTGAGCTCAAGGGATCTTCCTGCCTTGGTCTCACAGAGTGCTAGAGGATAAATTTCTGAAAGTTAAATTATTAAGCCAAATACTATACACCAGTGTAAGGCTTGCCTTGTAGACTGTTTGAACCAATTTATACTCTCCAGCATTTCACTTCCTACTCTTGTCCAATTCCATCATCAAAACATGATATCAACTAAATTGTCATGATGCATTTTATGATATCAAATGAAAAATAAAGAACATATTGGATGCGACACATTAGATTATGCACACACTGAGTGGATGTTAGCACATCAGCCTTTTAACAATTTTTACATTTTTAACGTGATGCTGTGGATGGTTTTTGCTTCTTTCTTTCTCTATATTTTTCCGTGTTTCCCAGGTTTTCTACACCTAGCATTAATTTCCCTTTTCTAATAGCTTTTGTTTTTACTGATAATAACATAAATCAATTTAAATTAGGCAAACAATATTGGGAAGCTTTGCCAAAGTTTATCACAGTCTCCCGAATCGGCAAGTGTGATTTCTGCCTTTCCTTGTTAACCTTCTGAGATGGCTGAGGCATCACAGCCCCCTGTGTCCCCTCCTGGCCCAAGTGCTTGTTGGAATAAGGCCCATTTCTCTTCTGAGACATGGTTTGTTCCCTAAGATTTGGAAATGAGTTTTCCTAAAAGTTTAGGCTTCACTCAATTTAATGTGTTGTGTCATTTGAGGTGAGAGGGTCTTGCAGGGTGGTCCCGCTCCCAAATCTGCCCAAAGAAACAGCTCATTTCTTTACCCAAAAACATTCTTTCCAGGGATCAAGTCCATTAAAAATGACCAAGTCAACTATTTATTTATTCATGCAGTAAATATTTATTGATAGATTGTTCTAACTGCTGGAGATACGGAAGATAATAAAATAGAAAATCTCTGCTCTCAATCAGCTTCTCCTCTAGCAGGGGGTACGTAACAATTAACAAGATAAATAAGTGCATGATTTGAATAAATAGAAAATGATACTTGCTACAGAGAAACAATACAGCAGGAAAGGGGGCTACAAAATTGAGAAGGATGAGGGGAGGCTGGAATCTGGGATGGAGTGACCGGGCAAGGCAGCCTCGCTGAGAAGCTATGATGGTTTCAGTAGGAATCAGGAGTATTTATTGCCATGACCTTGACTTTGAGACATTCTGACCCTGGGAAGATGAGCGAGTTATGGGACTCTTGTTCCAGCTAATATCACCAGGGAAGTCCTTCTCAAATCTGGCTCTCTTCTTTCAGGAACACTGGGGCTGAAGTGAGGGACGGGTGATCTACAAACGGGAAGACAGCTGCAGGGTGGCTGCGGCCCGGGGAGGCACATCGTGAGGGGCGGGGAGAGAATTTTCCCGAAGCTGGGAGTGCTGTCAGGGGTGTCTCCTGTTTTAGCCAAACTGATTTTCCTCCCTTTGCTTCTCCTCCTGCATCTCCGCTTGGCAGTTCTTCGACGTGGCTCCAATAGCAGCTGAGACCCCTCCAAAACAAACAATCAGGACGCCCCATGTTCAGAAAATGTACACGGTAAGAATTTTTTATTGAAAGGCAATTTGTGCTCTTTTAGCCACCACTTGTTGGCAAATACTATGATTTTTTAACATTGGAAACAAATAATATTTTCAAGTGGCAGCATGTTTATGTACAGAGAATGAACATTGATATAAAGGAACCCTTAGCATTCAGAGTATTTCTTCCTGATGGACAACTAACAGATCCTAATTGCTGCCCAAGCCCGGGTGGTAGTGGATGTATTCATTCCTTCCCACCCTTACTCAAACACGGCCACACGGTGCGCACAGAGTGCTCTCTGAGTGCGCTCAAAGCGGGCGTGTCAGCTCCTGGTGAAGGAGACGTGTCTGTTACACCAGCAAGGAGGACTGAGGATTCATGATGTAACGCCGGGAAAGGATGCGGTGGTTTAACAGTAAATACGAACGCATGCCTTTTTGATAATATAAAGGTGCTTTTTACCCAAGAGTGTCCAAAAGCTTTTTAGCATTGACTTAGCATCAGTTTCCCTTTCTCTAATGTAAGGACAAAACAGCAAGAAGCGTCCTAACTGGCAGATAATCCCAAACTCATGCCGACATGCTTTGGGACACATTTGAATGTCATTATGTCTGATGTTCAGCACTGATGAGCCCAGCAAAACGAGCCACACTGTGGCTCAGGGCCCTGGGAGAAGGCGCAGCTCGTGTCTGCATTTGGATTTCATCTCAGCTTCTACCTGTAGCTCCCACTGTGAGGACCGTGTCACGGAAGCCACTTCAGCTGGCTTTCCAGGATATTGGAATTGCTCAATGAAGGCTGAGTGTCTGGAGAAGTTGAAACCTAAAATGGCAAATAAATCTGAAGGTCGAATGTAAATGCAGCTTGGGAGCTAAAGAGAGCAATGAAGCAGCAGAGGTGCTAACTTCACGGGAAGAGACACGTGTCTCCCTTTTTGGGAAAACACGCTGCCAGGCGCTCCCTCCACCACGCTGTTCTGCGTACCTGCCTTGCTGCTCGGTTTGGCTGAAGCCGTAGATGATGACTGCCCTGTGAGACTCAGGAAACAAGTCTGAGCTGTGTTTATATTCTTAACTGAATTATTTAAAGAGAATGTCTACTGTTACTGGAAATTGGATTGGAAACCAGGTCGTGGAGCCCGCAGTGATCCTGCCTTTGCTGGCTGGTGTAGACTGGCCGTGCCGAGCGCCTGGACGGTGCCCCTGCCTGTCGGTGTTTGGATGGAACCCTGCCACGGTTTCACTGATGGAACAAAAAGCCAACCCGATTCGGATCAGATGCAGGGTGGTGTGGGCTCTGGCACCAGCCGGCAGCCAGGATTACTCAAGATCCAGGACATGGGGTGACCTACTTAAAACTGTTTCCCTTCCTTTCGAGACTCCCTGCCTTCCTGGCTCCAGCGAGCACAGGAGACACTAGGGCTCCAGGTCAGGCTGCTTTAGAAATCGCCTCTGAGGGCCCTACACCATCCCGATCTTCCCGCGTCTTGCAACGAAGCTCGTTCCTCTTTGGTTTTACTCTCATTTGGGGCTGCAGTGGGCGCGGGGGTAGGAGATTTCCAGACCTCCTAAACCTTTTTCCCTCCTCCTTGAGGGCAAGAGGTCTCCCCTGCCCTGGTTTTAGCCCAGACCTTCTCTCTGTAGGGTGCACCTGCCAGGGTGAATCTTCTGCATTCAGCCCAAACCCTGGTGGCTTAAGTGAATACATTTATTTTTATATTAGCCCTGCCCTTCTCCCCGGAAAGCACTGCTTGGGAACAGATTTGTCTGGTGTAGCTTGTAATTGCCAGGTCACTGTGAGCCGTTCTGCTGGGGTGATGAGGGCAGAGGGTGACAAATTGGCCCTATTTGAGTTTCCCCGGAAGACAGGTTCAGAAAGGAAAGCTTAAAAGTGAACCATTTCCCACCGTCCTGGTTGCACTTAAAGCTTCTGTATATGTTTATATATCTATATATGTGCATATGTATAGAAAAACCCACAAAGGAGTTTGAAGCCGAAGAATACTTGGCTGTTTCTGGTTTATTATTATTTTCATATTTACCCAATGTACTGGGCAATCTTTCCCCATCTCCACCTGCCCAGATCCTACGTATCCTTTAGTGATTAAACAAGAGCCTCCATGAATTTTTATTGTTCCCTGTAGGAACAAAGCATGCATGTGTACACCTGAGTGCATGTATGTGTGTGTGTGTGCATGAGTGTACGTGTGTGCATACATCTGGACTTGTACAGAACCTTTGGCACGTGTCACTTCCTCTTTTGTATTAGTTTGTGTACATGGCGTAGCTCCTTGATAAATTCTCAGTTCTGTGCCTCTTGTGTCTGTGTAGCCCACAGTGTCTGTGTCTGCCTCATGCAGAATAAATGTGCAAGAAATGTGAGTTGAGTGAGTTGAGACTGAGGGTATGTAGATGGCAGCCGGTGGACTGATTGTGTGTCTAACTTGAGCTTTGTTTTGACTAGACGTCTTGAATTAGTGGTTGCACAACTCAGGCTGTACATTAATGTAACTTAAAAACAACAAGAAAAACCTATGTCCAGGTACTATTCCTGATCTGGGCATTTGTGTTATCCTTGAACTAACAAACAAACAGGTGATTCTGGTATGCAGCCGGGAATGCGAGCCTTGGCAGCGAAGTGGTTACGGTCGTGCGGAGTCACCGGGGGTTCTGTACGGGGTGGATTCCGGTGCGGTGGTCCTGAGACTGAGTTACTAGCAAACTGCCAGGCCATGCTGGTTCTGCTAGACCAGAAGACTTACCTTCTGAAAATTCTGATTTAGTAGTTTTGGCATAGAACATGTGAATTCATGTTTTTAACAAGCACCCAGGTGATTCCTGTTATTAGACAAATCTTGGAAATGTGGGTTTTAGCAGCGTTTGCAACACCGGGTGTTCATTAAAAACCACTGGTTTGTTTTGATAAGCTAGCCCCCCATCCCCACTGAAGCCCTGCCCCAGGTTCTGGGTGTAGAGTCAGGACATCTATGCTCTAAAAATCCAGAGTTTGTTTAGGTGTGCACCCAAGGTTAGCACCCTGAACGTGGCAATGACGCTTCCTGCACCAGAAGGTGGACAGGAATGTCTTGGGGTGGAGCAAAAGGGTTAAGGGAGTTTGTAGAGGGAGACTAAGTTGGCACCTGAGAATAATTGGCCTTGTCGCTGCAAATTGTGGGACTTATAATAGTTAAGGTTTGTTTTAGCACCTGTTCTTCATTAATATAATTTTGTATGTAATCACTCCACCATATCGGAAGATTCCACATCCATCAGGTTTTTTTCTTTTTTTTCATATGTCTTTTCCAATTTTTTTCCTTTGTCTATACAAATGAACATGTTAAAAGCCCCACAGGAACTGGAAAGAGTTTAGTCTAGTTTTCTGTGATGGAGCAGATTTGTATGACCCTCCTGTCCCAGTGTGATCCCCAAGTGACAGGACACTCATCTGCCAGTGCTAAGGGCCTAACAATGAGATGTTTTGGGATGTGATTGAAATGCACCCAGTTTAGCATTTCTTCCCAATGGTGCCAACCGGCCTTTGGTTTTGGTGGAAACAGTGAACACTCCATTTTGTAGAAGAAATAACTGACCTCTCTAAAGACCTCAGTCTTAAGGCAGAAAGAGGAGGAGGAACAAAAATATGAGTCTCAAAAACATTTTTTCATTTCCCATTTCTAACATTAGGAGTTTCCCTGCTGGATAAAAATCATTAAATTATGAATTGCTTGACCTCTGATCAATTATAATTTTAGAATTTTCCTAAATAAAAAAAATACAATTATGAGTTTTTCACCTAGAGACGGATCATTGACATTTGTTGAGATTTTCCAAGGTACTAACAGAAGTACCGAAATGTTCTATCATTTAATCTTATATTTATTTGAATTCTGTTCATAATCTGATAGTCCAAACTTGATTTTGGCTCAGACCAGGATGAACTTGGTGCCACTGAAAGGCGCTCAATGGCAGAATGGCCATAGGTAATACTTAATTTACATAGGTGATGCTTAATTGGAAGCTAGCTAACATCCCTCTGAGAGGCAGATGGACTGTAGCTGTGGTTTCTAAACCTGGCCATTCATCAAAACCACAAGGAGTACTGGCAAAACCCAGATTTTTGCAACCTATAGAGCTATTGAATCAGATTTTCAGGATGGAGTCAATAAGTTCAAACTTTTTTTCGAATCATCTCATAGCCATGACTGCTCTGCACTCTAGCATTAGGGACTGAATCCTGGACCATCCTTCCAACTCCAGGATTCTAGGATGCTCTGAATGTTTTTGTACAGATGTGGTAGGTGCTCTGTGCACTAGAAAATGTGGTGAAACATAAAGCACTGTTTGTGCTACAGTTTTAATGCATGTTTGCCCCCAAAATTTGTATGCTAGAACCCAAGAACTAATGTGATCATATTGGGAGGCAGGGCCTTTAGGTGACTAAGCCATGAGGGCAGAGAACCTTACAAAAGGGCTCAAGGGAACTAGCTGGGCCCTTACAGCTTTTCCATCTCTTCTGCCATGTGAGGGCATAGCGTCCATACCTTTCTCCTCTCTTGCCCCTTCCGCCACATGCAGACACAGCAACAAGGCCCTCACCGGATGCAAGTGCCAGTGCACTGATCTTGGACTTCCCGGCCTCCAGAACCGTGAGACATAAATTTCTGTTTTTTCTTCATTATCCAGTCTAGGGTATTTTTTATAGCAGTGGGAAGAGACTGTGACAGTTAGTGGTCACCAAACACCCTGCTGTCTTTGTGGGGCTGAGTTGATAACTCAGGAGGAGAAGTCAAGGTGAGCACTAGAGAAAGGCGTGCCAGGAAGGGGCCAGTCTGGTGCTCTGCTGGGATTTAGGTTCCTGTGGGCATGGAGACAGGAAATCAGGCAAAGCTTGAAGGGTCCAGCAGGTGTAAGGGCATAGAGGAAGGTGATGACTCAGAACTGGGCCAATGACAAAGAGCATGAGTCAGCAGAAGTCGGACAGAAGTGAGGCAGGTGGAAAGCAAACTGTGGACACCCGTCTCAGCCTGCAGAGTGAGCAGAAAGGCCCAACGCCTGGGGAAACAGGAGCCAGGGGACCCACAGGACAGCCACGGAAGCTCGAGGTGCGGGACAAACAAGCAAGAGAACTGCCCAAAGTCCCGGAAGGAGGCATTTGACCATCGAGGCTAGGCCTCTCCAGGGACAGCCCCCCCGAGTGCCGATGGCCGGGGCAGGGAGGGGTCTGCTCAGAGAGGGTCCAGGTCAAGAGAAAGTAACCACCGTTCTGCTGTTTCTGAAAACCCTGGGGTCCTGCCAACCAGAGTTCTGCTGTCTCTTCGGGCCTTTAGGGTGTGAAACCCACACCCCGAAAGATGTGTGAAGAATCTGAGGTTTCCGACAGAACGTGCCGTTGTCTGGGGTTCATACCCCGGGGTTAGCCGTGTGCCCTGAGCAAACTGCTACACCTCTCAAAGTTCAATGTCTTCATCTGTAAGATGAAGGTGTAGAAAGGACGGAAGACTCCTAAGGTCTCTATGAGTCTAGGCAGGTCAGTGGGGAAGCTTCAGGTAGCATTTCACAGCCAGGTGCTGGCTCTGCCGGCGTTTCCTCCAGGCTCAGGTGGCGGCAGGGCAGCTGGCACCCAGCCAGGCGGAGCAAAGGCAGTGAGCCCGACACCTCCCGACGGTGGCAGTCAGGCGGCCTGTTCACAGGGGCGTCGGACTGGTGACGTCTTGTAGTCACACATTGCATGCTACCACGCACACGCAGCATGCAGATTATCAACCACGACACTGCTATGGCAACAGCTGGACCTGTCCTTCCTCGTAAACAGGCTACGTGGGAAGAGCCCGTCTCCCAGTTTCAGCTTTGTCAACCTACGACCTTCAGCTTTCCGAGCCCCAATGTGTTATTAGGTTGAACCATACGACATGGACAACGTCCTGTTCTTGATCTACAAGGACAGCAATGTCATATGGTTCGTCTGAATATGAAGAAGATGGGTTGACCTGATTAGTGATTTTATTGCAGAATTCTAGAGAAGTTTCATTCCCGCTTTGATTTTTAGTAAGTGTTTATTGAATACCTACACTCCAGCACTGTGCTAGGCTCCAGAACAAAACAGTTTCCGGAGCATACAGGTGAGGAGAACTTGCTCTTTTCCCCCCAAGGTTTGCTGAAAGATAAACTCACAATTAAGGCAGATTAATAAGAGGAAGGTTGATTTACCATGCACATGAGAGAATCACAGAGTGACTACCCAATGTCCCAGTGAAGTTCAGCTATTTCTACACGTGCCTTTTAGGGGGCGGGAAGGAGGAGTGTGGGTCATTCTGTTCAGGGGCAATAAATGGTTGCTAGGGAGGATGAATGAACGGGAATAGAGTGGCTTGTAAATTAACCCAAGGGACAGGTATTACGTTTGGATGGTTTGGGCCGCTGTCTGGCTGTGGTCGGCAGCATATTGAGATAATCGGGAGAGGAAGGGAAGTCAATTCCCCTTTGCTCTTTTGATGGTGTCTGTCCGATTTGTGCAGATAGAGGAAAAGCCCCTTCCAGTGCTTTTTTGATCTCAAATGGCTTTTAATTCAAAATATTCTTTATACCGAGGAGTCATATTTTGGGGCAAAATTTCCTGAGCTCATTCAGGAGCTGACCTCACAGAGCTTATCATCTACTGGAGTGCAGCTTCAAAGATCTTTCCGCAAGCTAAATTTAAGTCTGATGATTGAAATGTTCCTAAAACAACACATAAGTTGCGCCTGGACAGGTGAGGGAGAAACCAAACATCTGGGAAAAGATTATTAAATTTTATTCAGTCTCTAATGAAAAGGTAGTTAATATCCTTATCTGAAAATGGTTAAGAGGAGAATCTGAGAATGGGCAAAGAACACATTTAAGGAATCTATTCAAAGGCTGAGATAATCTTAATTCAGCTGTTTAAGAGAATGAAGGTTGGAGATATTATTTCATTTACTTAGGATATGGTCAATTGGACAAATATGAGAAAGAATTATTACATTGTGAAACATGTGACCTATGCAACAGGAGGGGTTTTGAAGTTTACCGACGTTTGTATGAATTTTAAAACATAACAAATTTAGGCAAAAAATGTAGCTTTCATATTGACAAATCCAGCACAATGCCAGAAAAAAAATCACAGCATCACGTTTCAGTCTGAAATGTCAGTTCTCAGTTCTCAGTGTGCTCATGGCCGAAGAATGACCAGACACACAAAGTAAGACAAGCACAAAAATGAGGTTTACTGAGGAGAGAAAGATGGGATTATAGAGCAAGAGCAAGATGTAGGTTTACAGAACATGACACATACGCCACAGATGACAACTGGACCTGTTGTCACAGCGAAGGGAGAGCAAAGGGAAGAGCGGGGAAAAGGGCCTGGTTTATGGTCTGTGTCTTGTTTTATGGTGCCCGGATTGGGGCCTCCCTAGTGGCTCCGACGTCAGCATGGAACCGCGTTGATTGGGCAGTTGGCAGTTGCATCACTGCTGCATGCGGGCTGTTCTAGGCCAGTCTCCAGACTCTGTGGTACCTGTGCTGCGTGGCCCGTGGGCTAGAGTGTCCTCTGCATTCTTTGCAGCTGGCGTGCTAAGCTGATTGGCAGATTCGAAGGGTGTTCCCTCCCCAGGTATGGCAGTTGCTCAGGAGGTTAGGGTGGGGCAGGCCCAAGATGGGGGCCACAGCACCCACTTTCATCCCTAGGAGACCCAGAATCCCTCGCTATCTACCTAATGACAGGAGTATTGGCTTTCATAAAAACTTAATGAAATGAGCTTAACTAGTTATTTGTTGACACCACCTTTTAAAACTGTCGGTTAATGGCATAGAAATGATCAATTTTATTAAGGCATGGTCTTTACACTTCAGACTCTTCGGAGTGGTATGTAATGATATGACGAGAGGGTGAGTTCCAGATTTTATAGGTTGAATCATATGAAATTGAAGGTCTTCAACTGTTTTTAACCTATAAAATCGACCATTTTCTACAGGTCAGCCTAACAATATGGAAGTTCATTGCTTGTAGAGAAGTGATGGAATAAATTCTACATGAAAGCACCTTTGGCCAATAAGGAAATCTCACTCATGAAATAGCTCGTAAAACATATGACGATTATATCAGATGTTGTAAATATCTCACTAATATTTTTTAATAAGCTGATTAAGCTCAATTAGCACAGATCAGTCACAGTATGTTAATAACTTCAGGGTTGAACATGAAATCAATCGAAATTTAAATTTTGGACTCAATGTGCAAAAGAGAATAAATTCCACTCTTCCAAAATTAACTGAGTGCCTGATGGAGAAGTCACCGTGCTAGGCTTTCTGTAGTTGTTTATTAGATCACTGAAAAATCTCATGCTATAGGATACATTTGAATAATTTTTGTGACACGAAATGAACATGTAATAAAATAGTTGAAAGATCTATTCACAGATAGGGTCTAAACTAAATGCTACCTGTAGCAGAAGGATGCTTGCAGCTGGAAGTAAGAGAAATCCAATGACAAGTGTGTTTATTACAAAGATGTCTCTCTGCTCTCGTGACCCCACGTCCGGACGTCTCAACACTGTTATCAAGGACACAGGCATCCTCATTCCTTCTGCATCCTGAATGTGTCATCCGGGTTCCTAGCCTTGGCAGCCCACAGTTGCGCGTTGGTTCCCTGGTTCAGGGGTTACAGACACCCCCAAGAGCATCTTGCTGAAGTCTGTCCTCACGTGCTCTTCCGCAGGTGTCTCCCCACTGTCTGCAAACACTTCCAGCTCAAGGGGATCGAGAGCACCTTGATTCACTGACATCAGTCAAGCTCGCCCTTGGGGGCTGAGGAAGTTCCCAGCCCCCCTGAAGGACCTGCCCGTTCCAAAGAGGGTGAGCAAAGTGGAGGTTCTGTTAGCAAGAAGGAAACGGGGACTGCATGTTGGGGAGCGAGCCGAGAGCACAGGTCTCCACGGCAAAGTCAGTAATAAACAAAAGTGGATCACTAAAAAAAGGTACAAGTGGATTAAAATCTGCCCTGCCTTAGATTTTCTACAACGCGGCATCTCTGAAATCTCTGATTTCAGCTGGAGTCTAGGTCATGGTGTGCTCTCGCTTTATAGAGCAAATACACCCTTTGCATTCACTCATAGCTGTAAACTGATTTTAGGGTGAAGCAAGTCTAATTTTCCCATTGATTTATTTTATTAAAATCTTTTCCCACATTTTCCTATAATCTGAATTTAAAACAGTTTATGAGAATGTGATTAAACAACTGATCAGGTCCATACGATATTGGGCAACATAACACTCCATCCTTTCGGAAATGCTTGCAACTGTGCACACGGTTCCTGCCCACCACCGTCCTTCTGCCTGTCACTAAGAATTCTATGCAATTAACATGTCCTCTGTGATTAAAGGAAAGGACATTAAGGTGGGAACTCATCAAGAGAGGAGACAGACCAGTGTGGGATGGACACAAAAGGCAGATCCGTGGGTGAAGGACATAACGGGATGTTGACGGAGGCAAAGAATGTGGTCCAAGCCTTCCCTGCGCATTCTGCAGAGGTTAATAATTAACCAGTGTGGTACTACACCTTTCTATTATCTGCGGTTACTTAGTAAGTGGTACATAGTTCATTCTATACATGCTTCAGTTCTTCTAAGCTATTAATAATTTTTGTGCTGTCTTTACGAAATCTTAAGTTTAAAAAATATATGAAACAAAACAATGCCTTCAGGGTAGCTGAGATGGATTGACCCAGATGAATTTTGTAATGAAGACCCTGGGCCCTCAAGGGGCCACCAAGCTGCTTGGTGTCAGAGGGGGCATGCCCGGGGCCTGCCCTTGTTGGTTTCTGCCGCAAGCTTACAGGCATAAATTTCTAAACCCACCAAGCAGTGCGGAGGCCACAGAGGGACAAAGCTCCCTGTCAAAGAGCCTTTTAAAGAAACTGCTTCTATATCAGTCAAATTTTTTTAAAAAGTTAAGAAAACTATTATGCCCCATTTTTTTTTTTTTTTTTTTTTTTTTGCCTTGGGACACTGTTTTAACTCATTGACTTAGTTTTCTTGCTAGGTAGAGATAGAGCTTTTTAGAACGTTATTCATGGCATTTGACAGCCTCTTAGTTCCTCCTCTATTGCCCTGTCCGCCTTCTGCAGCGACACACACTCCGGTGTCTTCTCTGTCTTTCCAGCAGAGAGGGACCCGTGACCTTTTAATGTCACTCCTTCATCCACGGCCCCACTCCAGGTCCCAGGAAGCCCACCCTGTCCTCTCATTGAGGAAATGCTTCTTCTCAAGCTCAGCACTCTTGCTTCCATCCAAACAAAAGGAGAATGAATTTCACCATTTTTAGGAGAAGAGATATGTAAAGCAGAGATTGTTAGAGTTAAAGGGACAAGTGGGAAATGAGGGGATATAACATTTTCTTTTTCATACAAGCAAAAGGTGTTCTTTCATATGAAGAATCAGCACAAAGTAGCAAGGATAAGATAAACCACCCAAGTAACAAATGGGCAAACGAAATGCCAGCCATTCTAAAATAAAAAAGAAAAATCCAAGAGTTATATATTTAATGCTTTTAACCTCATTTTCAATCAATGGAATGCAAATGAAAGAGTGAGACCATTTTTTACATCTCAGACTGTCAAAGACCGAAAAGGTTGTAATTCCTAGTGTTGGCAAGAGTGTGATGAAATGGGTGTGGCTTCCACGGCTGCTGGGAACATGTGTACGAATGTCCCCTGGGCATTAGAAAGGTATCTGTCAAAGCCTTAAACATGTTTCCAGTCTTTGAAGTAAGACCGTTTCCAGGATTTCATCCTAAGGAAATAATTAGAGAAACATTCTAAATTCTTATGTGCCAGAATGTTCTGCGTAGTGTTATTTGCAACATTTGAAAAAACTGGAATCACTAACTGCATAACGTTAGAAATCCAGTTAAATAAATTATGGCATACCCACAGGAAGAACGAGAATGCTAAACAAAAACCATGTTTTCAGAGACTACTTGAGCAATGGGAAGATGATGACATTATATTAAGTAAAGGGGACACCTTTGCAGCAGGGCGGGGTGGCAGAGGCAGATTGGGTTTGGGAGTCAGATGACAGGTGTTTGAATTCCAGCCTTTTCACTGATTAATGAGTTAACTTGCAAAAATTACTTAATCTTTCTGAACTGCAATTTCCTCATCTATAAAATGGAAATAATATGCTATTCACAGGACTATACTAAGGTTTCACTAAGAGAATGCATATAAAGTGCTTTGTCAAGAACCTAACATGTAGAAAACATTCAATAAATAAACAATGCTATTTAAGTCATCCAAACGTCACCAACACTCATTAGCCTATGTATAATATGTAAATTGTCTCATTGGCGTCGATATTGCTGAATTTATGTTCTTGCCCCCACCTGCTCACACAGGACCTGCCGTCCACCTTGTAAAGTACTCTCTCCTCTAAATATCTCTGGAAGTACGCAAGTACACCCAAATCAGTTTATTTTCTTGCAGATTTCAGCCATTAGTCATTCACTTACTCATTCACTCTTTCATGACGATGTGCAAGCATGCGTCAAACACCCATCATTAAGCAGCTCTGTGCTACCAAAATATATGTCAGTGAATACTGCTTTCTTGGAGTTTATAATTTGCTGCAGGGAAGAGAAAACAAACATTTACGAATGAATCTATCATATACACTTTGTGTATTGAATAGGCTGGGCTCAGTTGTCTAATGGTCCTAGGTTTTCTGCTCCCATTTAGCTTGGAGATTAAAAAGCTGTTGGGATGCTATGTGCATATAGGAGAGGCCTGTCCCCATGGGCTTTGCCGTGGGAGGGTCTGGCTGGGCAACATCGGTACCTATAAATCTTTTCTTTTGACCTGGTTAGATCTTATTCTCCTATTCGGATGGGGGGGTCTGTGCCTTCTGGGATTGAAGGAGCGAAGGTGGCTGGGGCTCTCAATGTTGAGCAGGATGCTCCAGCTCTCCACCGGGTTGATGTCCCCTCAACTTTTACCCCGTGCAGAGAACGAACCTCCACCGTTCTGCCAGGGCAGACAAGAAGACAGTCACTCGGCCCCGCGGGAGGAAGGCGTGCTCTAACCACTTTCATTAACCTCTGTTCAGTTTCACCTCCACCCCCACTTCCAGAGGCACCTGGTGCCACCATCACGGGAGCCGTTGGTGGGGGCTTCTTCGGTGCGAGGATGGTTGTCTTTGTCTGTCCACCATGGGGGCTTAGGGTCCCGTGTTTCTGGTCTTCTAAATCAGCTGCTAGTCATTCTTTAGCTTTGGGCTTGCAAAGTTCAGTGGTTATCATCTCCTTGTCCATTCTTTCCACCCAGTGGCCTTTAGAAAAGTCCCTTCTGTCAGGCGAGTGGCGTTTTAGGAAGGGACAGCGTTAGTCGTACATTTTTAATCCACTATCTTTAACCAAATTTCAGATCTTAAGATTCTGAAAAGTTGGTTGGCAGAGGCTGCCAGCAGGTTTCCAACGAGGGAGATTTTGTTTGTTCCTTTGCCTATTTAGTGGGAGTACACGTTCTAGAGTCTTCGATCTGCCGACGCTGCCTGGTGTGCTACAGTGGGAGAGAGGAAAGAAAGTCTCTCTTCCCCTTCCGAGTTATGCATTTGTACAGCAATTTCATGGAACATGCCTTTCGAGCTTTATTCAGAGCTCTTGCCACTTATGGAGGGTTTCAGAGGAATTGCTGGAAGACGGAGGTTGAGAGGAAGCCCAGGTGAACAAGATCATGATTCTGGTGGATTCTGTCTGGCTCCTTTTCCCCTTAGGATTCTCCAAGTCTTGTTTTCCTAGTTTCCCAGACATGGCTGGTCATGTTTGAATCCCAAGAGTGGACACAATTTAGGCTGAGGCTGAGATGCCCACTGCATTTATTTATTTAAAAGGAGACTTTCAGATCATTTAACCAACTCTTTCATTTTACAGGGAAGTAATCTGACAGTCAGAAAGTTTCAATGACTTAATTAAGGTCACAAGGCTAAGTAAATAGTAGGATCTCATGGCTGGAGCTGTAATCAAGGAATAATAACACGAATTTCTTAAGAAAATAGTATTAAGGAAACAAGGAAGGTTATCTGAACTGCGTAAGATAGGAAAGGCAGGAGGAAATTCCCTTAGCTGCGTCTAAGGGACCTCACGTCCTATCCAGTTCTCTACAACCAGCAGTGAAATCTTAAGACAAAATAACTCACATTTGCCAAAGGCTGAAAATTACAGTCCACGGCAATACTGGAGGAGTGGAATCCGGTCCCCTTTGAGGTTCTCCCATCTCATTCTTTCTGGTCATCCACCCGTTGTCACCCGTTCACAGTAGCTGTTCTTTATTGACTTCTCTTCTTCCAGTGATAAATCGAGTTTTCACTTTGGAATCTACCTCTGCTTACCGTCAGCCCAGGCTCTCTGGGGAGTGTGGCTCGGGCTGCCCTGCCCTGGCCGCAGAGGTGGGCCAAGAGGCAGGCACTGCAGCTCGGCTGTCACAGAGGGTCACCCGGCACTTCCACTAGCAAAGGTGGGGCCAAGCAATGAGGAGATAGAAACTTCAGCTAATGATTTTATCTGGGCTCTGAAGCAACCCAGATTACTTCTGAGTTATAAAGTGGCATGAATTAAGACGTTTAACTCCTCCTTTCCTTCTTAATCCAGCTTCAGTGGAGCAGAAAGGTTTTTGTCACTTGCAAACAAAGCAAATTCTAACTGTTAAACTATTGGCACAAACACATATGCATGGACACTCATCTGTTGAGGACAAATATTACTTCGAAGGGACAATGTAGGCTGTTTGCAAATGATGAAAGAGAATATTTTCCTAAATGCACGATGTTCCCGAGTTCTCTGCCTGCAATGGGACTAGCATTTTACTTCATGACACAAAATGCCAACCCCCTACTTTGTTCGTCTTCCAGCTTCTGAATCCGACCACAGCACCTACAAGTGTGTAGGAAATGTGGCCTCTCGATGCCATTTTCAAGTAGAATCTCCTGCTCCACCTGTGGCCACCTCATGGCATTTCCCAGATCTGACCCTCAGTTTTGAAATGATCACCTTTCCATAGAATGTCTGGTCGTAGCCTAAACATGGTATTCACACTACTTCTTTTAAGTGCAGAACAAGCAGTAGCAGAAGACGCTTATATGCTCAGGGACAAACAAGCTCCCCACTGTCCATTCTTGGGGTAGGGAGCAGTTATATTCCTAGCAGACCAGTGACCTTTTTCTTAATCTAGAATTTTTAAATCTTCAAACCCTGTTGTATCTATCCCAGGTTTTAAAAACAACTAACCAGCCAGAGGCACTGAGGAAGTTCACACCATCCTTTGTGAGAAGTTCTAGAGTCCAGACAAGCAAAGAGATGTCTCAGTTTTATAGACCCATTAGCCTAACTGTATACTCAGGAAACACTGAAAGATTTATCAAAATCCAGTAAAAGGGTTTTTTTTTTTTTTAAAGCACTATCACAGATTAGATAATAGACACATGGAGAAGCCCTTCAAGACTAAATTCCAAAATGTGCATTGTCTTATGAACCAAGAGCTCCCGGTGTCTGGATTAAGAGGTGCAATTCTTGCCCGGTTGTTGTGGCAGCCAGACACAGAATGAAAACAAGTCCCCTGGCGCTGGGTCTTCAGGACCTCTGGAGTGACAGACAGCATGTGACACAAATGGACTCCTTTAGGAACTTAATTTCCTTCCATTTATTCACATTTTTATTTTCTAAAAATATTCTCATCCAAGCATACTTAGAAACATGACCATGAATTCTTAGACGACTTTTATGGGCACGTGGTTAACAGACGTTAACTGGCTAAGTCTTTTCTCCTCAAGGTAAAACTGAGGCAAAGGACTTGTATTTCCTCGTGGCTGTGAAGGTCCAAAGGTTGATCTTGCAGCAGGATTAATGCCTAAGACAATGGTTTTCCAAAGTGTTCCCAGACCGCAGCATCAACCTCGCAGGAAACTTGTGGGAAATGCAAGTTCTGGGCCCCACCTCGGACCTTCGGAGCGTCAGTCTGGAAGGGCGGAGCCGGCAGTCTGTGTTTGAACAGGATTCCGGGGGAATCAGATGCAGCCAGAAGCTGAGAACCACTGTGCTAGGAGCCTGAAGTCTGGGAAGAAATGGGCCATTAGCACTTGGTTTTAAAGCAGATTCTTTCTGAGAGAATGTTCTAGAGCTGTTGCTGGGGAGTACAGGTAAATCAGCAGAGGCCGCACCTGCAGGCACGTCCCACGACGTCACCGATTCCGAGGTGAAGTTAGCGTGTGTCCAGAATCCTGGTAATGGGAATATAAGTGTTGTTCACGGTCAGAGCTTCCAGAGTTCAAGTGCATCAGTGCTCTTCCAAACATTTTCCGGAAGAAAAGAAAAATCCAATAATCTATAAGGTTACTTCCCAAGCGCGATGGCTGCAGCAGGGCAGAGATGTCCCTGACTTCCCGCAGCGCCTGCGAGACAGGAGAAAACACAGCCCCAGGCTTCTCTTTCCTTCTCGCTAGCATCGTTCCCAGGGGGCAAGCCGTTGTTTGCCTGTGGACTGTTTTTGTGCTTTAGAGGTAGGAGGAGCGGCAATATTAATAAACAGTGTCTCCAATTAGTGTTTCTCAGCTTAAGTTTAATAATTTAAATTCACCTAACCCCCACCCCCGGAGTATTTGTTAAAATGCAGGTTCCTAGGCCCCCTTTGCTTTAAAAATGCTGAGCCGGAATCTCTGGGGCTCTGTTATGGGGGGGCTTCCTTTTAATGAGCCCCTCACATTTCTCTCAGACCCGGTTGTGTTTGATAACACTGATCTACCCCATCCGACTTTGCTTCTCTTTTAGATTTTGATTAGAATGTATTATAGGATCTACTTTTACCAATTGAATTTCGGTCCTATGGAAGGACTTGGAAATGAGACAAAGCTGGCTTCACATCTCAGATCCAGCGGTGATCAAAGGTCAGGACTTGTGGCAAATCGCTGAACTTCTCGAACCTCAGTGTTCTCACCTGTAAAATGGGATAACTGCAGTATCCAGACCACAGGAGCACTGGGAAGGGTAAATAGGAAACCGTGAGCAAAGTGCGAAACACACGGCACATATTTAATGCAGAGATGTTATCTAACAATAGTTTCTAAGGAATTCATCTGTTTTCTAGCCCTAAAAGATGAATTAAAAAAAAAAAACTCCTTGCAAAATACCTTTTTCCAAATGGAGGAAGGAAAGAAGGAAGGAAGGAAGGAAGGAAGGAAGGAGCGAGGGGGGAGGAAAGTAGGTTTTATGATATCTGATCTAATAATCACAGCATCCCTGTGAGGCAAGGGTTTTAATCATCTAGAACTTACAGTGGAGGATGCTGAGAGCCGGAGAAATAAGAGAACCCAATTCTTCTGCCCTCACAAGTCCAGCTCTCTCAACTCCTGGGGTGACCCTGTCTTCCATTGCACCCCCACGCCACACAGCTCCGTAGCCGTGAGAGATTCCTGGCGGCAGGAGCTTGCCGTGCACCAGGAGGTCCAGGCAGTGATCCCGGAGTGGAAGGCCACTGTGCCTGGCCTCCCCGGAGCCAGGGTTTCATGTTGGAAGGGATGACGCAGTGCCTCATCACCTCTAGCCAAATAAGCTGTGCTCTAATTACCCCGCGATGAGTGTGTTGTCTGAGAAAAGAGACCTAAAAATCCTGTCTGCCCTTTGTGGGCCGGAAGTCCTGATTCGGCTGTGAATGGCCCTGGTTGTTCCAGAGGAGTTCTGGCGACTTACTCTGCTGTGAATGTTGAACTTGATTCCAGCCACAGATATGGCACAAGAACGGGCTTATTAAAACTCGACTCTGTGCGCTGCAAGAGCTGGGTGGGATCTGTATTTTAAGGCCCGGGAGAGCTGAAGATCAAATCAAATGCCCAGGTCATCGGTTACGTCACACGAATACCGAATAGTGACACTGAACACTGAGAACCAGTTCTGGGAAAGATCTCCATCCTTGTCTGGAATGTCGTAATTCCATTTAGGGCAAAATACACCAGCCACTTCCCATGCAGACTTCTGCAAAGACACCGTTCACAGGAACCGACACACTTGACGAGAACCGGGATTCCAGATCTTTTCTGACTTGTCAGAGAAGCAATGGAAAATAAACAATCCCCGGATAATCTAATATTGCAACAAAATTAGCTGTATCTTTTCCTTTCCTTCAACGTCAAAGCACAGAAGACAAGCGTCTCTTTTCCCTGTGGAAAAGTCAAATAATTTTGAAAACTCTCAAAGATATCAGTTTCTCCTTACACAAGGGCTTTTCACAAATTTGGCTGGTCTTTTTAAAGGACGCATACAGGGGGATACTATTTCACACGTGGGTGTGGCCACCATTATGTCAGGGTGTGTGCATAATCACCCTAAAGGTAACAATTTCCATGGAATAAATTGCTCTAATCGCAGTGGAAGACGACGCCCTGGTAACATAATTTTTATTGGCACCTTCCTTCATTTACTATCTTGATAGAAAAATATCTGCCTAATCTCACACGGCTCCTGGTGAAGCTCCTGCTTGTAGGATTTGTCTCTTTGGTCTCATCTGTGATCCTGTGACACCCCTCCCCACCCCCAGCCAGTCTAGTCACATGGAGCCCAATTTGGGAAAACGGCTTGTGACGGGTTTCCTCCCCTCCCCCGCCAGAGCTCCGGGGAGCTGGGAGGTGTCTGCTCCTGTGGTCCAAGCATTTTGGGAAATCCTTGACCCATCATTAGCGCAGTCAAATGCTCTACCCTGAGCTATAGCCCTGGAGAAGTCATTTCTAGGCAGGCGAGGAGCTGCTCGATCATGCACGGGGCTTCTCAGAGTCCCTAAAACCTGCCTAGATTACAGCACATGTAAAGCAGTGAAGAGGCCGCTGAGAATTACTGAGCGTGAGGTGAAGAGTGAGCTCTTGCCATGGTAACATCCATCATGAAAGCCAACCAGATGATTTATGTTTTCCAGAAACGGCTTTTTGGAAAGATGTGATGTTCAGCAGTCCTGGGCTCCAACTGACATTTGTCTTGCATTATAAAATACCATCTCAGAGAAATATCAGTTCATGACTTAAAGGAGAAACAGTGTTTGGGTATCTAAAAGGGGTGTTAGTGTAAAAAGTTGAAATAATAGCGAAATCCTTTCTGGATGTCAGAAGCCAATTGTTCAGGACGTGCACTAAGCTCAGGGTTGGTTTGAAAGGGAAACTTTGCTGAATGTTGTCAGGGCTCAGGTTAACGTCCTTCCCCAGACTTGCATTTACTGCTCGTGGAATCTCAGCTAGACACCACATCAATCCCCTCCTCTCGACCATATTTTTTCCTCCTACAGATCAGGGTCTATAATTATCTTATTTGTCCTTTTGTTTCCTGTTGTGTAGTGCGAGCGAACGAGCCCTGTGAAAATAGGAGCTGCAGACACTGTCTGGTGCACAGTGTCATCCCAGCGCCAGCAGAGCACCTGCCGCATACGCTCGTAGGGGACCAATAAGCACTTGCTGAATTAACGGTGAGCCTGGAGTGGACACACGGGTGCCACTATAACAGTGTGTCTTGAAAGGAGCACTGACAAGGGACAGACACCAGATAAACTGATTTCTAAGGTGAGGATCAGGTTGGCTTGCCAAAAAGGGTGAAACTTAGGTACAACACATTTATCTAAATATGATTATTTGGGACACAGGGATAGACATGGGAGTGAAATCCTACTGCGTCTTTGAGGGAGATGTCCAGCCATTGTTAATGTAACAAGGACACAGTACCTGGCTGGACACTTTCCGGACAGATCCTGCATAGTGTCACAGAGAGACCAGGGGCCTGTGTCTACTTCCCACGGTGCTGGAACCCACACCGAGAAGGGCCCAGGATGTGTGGAGCCCCAGTCAGAATGTGGGCTGTGTGGAATGACAGGTTTACAAATTGCCCCATCCAAAGAAGAGAGGGAGTTTGCATTAATGACAGGGGTTTGGGGCACAAGGAAACCATGCTGTGCTTCTTAGGGTCTCTCTCCTAGAATCGAGGTCAGCCAAGGACAAGGAGGCATAAGTAACTTGCCCCAAGGAGATCCCCACCCTGGGACTGAGGGAAGACCATTCCTTATTAAGCCCGTAGTGTGTGCCAGGCATGTTTCACTGTTGTCATAACTCGTCTTCATGAAGATGCTCAATGTCAGGTGCTGTCTCAGCTTCTTAGGGAGGGGACCGAGGGTCGATGCCATCTGCCCAAGGCCCCGCTGGGTTAAGTGAAGGTTCTCTGACCCCAGAACCTCAGGGACACAGGCACAAAGAGTGACCCTCTTTCCTGGGCATTAGGTGGCACGGGCTGGGGGACCCACACTCCTGGATTACAAGGAAAAGGGCATCTTCACAGAATGGTTGGGGTGTTTGTTTTGATTTGCTCTGTTTTTGAATGTTTGCAATTCTACAAGGTAGCCTGTGTTTAACTCCCGTTCTACCTCTAACTAGCTCAACCCCAAAAAGCAAGTTTGAAATTGAGCGTGCAGAGAGTGTGCAGACAGTTAGGACATTGAACTTGAGACTCTGTTTCCTGATCTGACCTGTAAAGTGGACAGTTGTTCCCAGTTCCTGGGGCTCTCATGGGGCTCAAATTAAAACAGTGGGAACAAAGAGCCTTTCAAAGCATTGTGTCTTACTAGTGGAGGAGTATTTTCCCATCCATCTTACTAATTTTCTAAGTTAGTTGGAGAAAAGCATAATTTAATTTCCATCCCTTATTCTTGCAAGAGATCAAAGGCTGGCTTCTCTAGTTTTAAATTAGAAAAAAGAAGCCACTTACTGTCTAGTGCCTTTTTATTTGCACTTTCTGATTTTCTAACAAGTACACGCCAGCAATTTCTTCACATTAGATCTGGGTTCTTTCCCCCCTCTGGTAGCTTCTTACAGCTAATTGTATTTAAGGGGAAAATTAGATGTTCAGAAATACTCATTGGCCCGGACTTATTAATAGGCTTTTCTCATTCTCTTGCAGCCTGCAGAGGGTTATAAGCACGTCATGTCCCTCTCTCTGTTTTAAAACACTTTTGACAAAGACCAAGCCCGAAGTACACACTGCAGGCCATTCAGAGCCAGCACCGTGTGGCTAATGGTGCGCTTTGTTTTCAGAGTCGCTTAATACTTTAAGCACTTAACTGGAGCCCACGTTCCTCCCGAGCTCCAGCCTGTGGTTTCCAGGCAAAAGCAGCCCACCTGACTTTTAGTGCCCCTGTCTGTGAGCTGATAAGGCCGTCTGGAGTCTCCAAACTCCTCTAAGTGCTAAATGTCAAGTTGGAATCGCGCACCTCCTGCTAAACAATGTGTGTTGTTTGGAAATGACTACTTAATATGAAGAGGTTTCCAAGCGCACTAATGCGAGGGGTATTTAAACAGGGTAATGGGGTATCTTTAAAATGCCTTTTTAGTTGGCAACTTAATAATCTCGCTCTTGTTCAAATATTATTTACACTGCAGTACATCTGATACTCTCTGAAAGTTAAACAAGCCATTCAGGAAAATGGGATTGAGTTGTGACAAGCCGACTGGGAGCCCGAAGGCTTGTGGGCTCGTTTCTTCATTTGCAGTAAGACCTCCCCTCCCCACTCTTTTGTCCTGCTTAGGACACAGTGAGCGGTTTTGCCTACAGACCAAAGAGAAAATGAGACACATCTAATTGCATCTATGAGGCAAGATTCTGAATATATGAAGAGCTATTTCTGCATAAAATTCCTTTTGTAAGCTGCCTAATGCCCTGAAAATAAGGAGCTGGATAGAGCAGTTAGCATCTATGTGAGAATGGCCCATTTGTTGCAAAAAAAATACATATAGAAATGGCAATGTGGAGCACAAAGGATCCCAGAGACATCTCTGCTCCTGCAGCCTTCAAGATGCTCAGAGAAGACCTTCTGGGACCTTCCCTGCCCAGGTCTGGAGCCACTGTCACGTGAGGCTGGCCCAGCCACTGTGCAACCAGCCTCTGCTGCAGAAGTCGCCTCCTCCACCCCCAAGATATGTTTATTATCACTCCCCCTGAGCTATATTCCCTCTCCGTCTCTCAGTGACTCCTATTATTTTTACTCTTTGGCTTCAAAAAGTCTCTAATTATGGAAGGAAAAGGGCCATGATAATAGGGTCAGAGCATCAGAATCTATGATCTGTCATTAATATATATTAATCTAGTGCAGAAGACACCTCAATGCTGAGCTTCAGTTAAAAATAAATTTCACATCACTATGTGTGTGTGTGTGTCCATCCTCTGGGTGTTTGCAAAGCCTGCGTATCTGGCGTTACTCGGGCCAAGCCGCTGGAGATGGTGGAGTTGGGGTCGGAGAGAGCTGGGAACAGAAGCTGAGCGATTGGTTCCGCCCGGGGTGGTCTGAGACCCTGGCATCTGATTTTATCTGTCGGATAATGATGGTAGGATCACACAAATGCCTTCCCAGCAGGTGCTTGATGTGGACCAGAGAGCAAAAGACTCAAGATGCGTTGCTATTTGGTCACCTTTCTTGTTTATTAAGTCCCAGCTCTCAGGGGGACTGTGGCACTTGAGTCCAAGGCCCTGGCATGGCTGCGGGCTGTGAAGGGGGAGCTGTCACCCACCTGCCTGCCCGGGGCAGGCCCCCGAGAAGGTTACTGTTACCAATGACGACCGTCCCTTCAGAGCTGGGGCAGCTTCACACCTGGCATCTCACCTGAGCCCCGAGTCGTGGTCCTGCAGACAATGCAAACCCACAGCCCCACCATGTTCTCATGCCAGGTGGGGCCGAGACTCCCACAGGCAAAGGCTGTGGGCCTGGACAGCCACTGGGCTGTCAGCCTGAGTCCCTTTCTTCCCACCCATGGCCACACATGTGGCCTGGAGCACAGGGACAGCTCCAGCTCTTCAGGGAAGGGCTCAGGCCCAGCAAGGTGCAGGGACACACCCAGGGTCCTGTGTAGTGGGGTGCTGGCATTGTGGCCAGAACCAAGGCTTGGAGCTTCCAGGCTCCTTCCCCTTCCAGCTCAATATATGGCAGCATTCGAGCCACTGTAGTGAGGGCATGAAGTCCCCGACGCCTCGATTTCATCATCAGGAAGCAGGGATTAACGCTGAATCGGTAATGGGAGGAAAAGCAGTGCTCCGTCAGGAGAGACGGCAATTTTCTACTCCTTGGCACCTGGAAGAGGCCCCCAGCGGTGCCTGGCAGCCTCTGAAAGTCCCTCGCAGCTGCCGCCACGAGGATTTGCCTGGCCCGTGTGGAGGGCATTTGATCTTGAGGCCGGGGGGGTAGGAAGAAATTGTGAAAGTCGTTTCAAAGGTCCTGCAGGCATCAGGTCTGTTTCTAGCTTATAAATCAGGTACAAGCAAACCCTGGGCTTTACCCTCTCATGGTGGGAGCTGCTGCGGAGACCTCAGGGGGCCGGTGGCTGGCCAGCCTGTGGCTCCTTGAACCCTGAAGATGTGCAGTGACTGCCCTTTGTTTAGGAGGGCGGCTCCCCTCGCGGGGCTGCTGTCTGGGGCTGTGTCCCTGGTCTGGCACCTGGGCTCAACACCAGTGTCCACGCGGTTCAGCTCAGCTGCAGCTGCCAGGGCAGCATTTCCCAGTCACGCTGCTGGGCCCCTTGCCTCTCCCCAGGGAGCAGCTACTCAGGTCCCCTGGGTTCCGTCCCTCGCAGCCAGGGCCTGCCCCACCCAACCCGGTCCAGCCCAGCTGCGTCCAGGCCAGCTCAGGGTCCTGAGAACGCAGAGAAACAGCATGCCAGCATCACCACACAGGGCCAGGGTCACCACTGAAGGGCACATGACATTGCTAAGTGATTCTGCTCAACCTGCTGAAGCACATTTCTGCGTAAAACATTAACATGGGGTGATTTTTAGCATTAAGATGCAAGCAAATACTCTATGATTCTGGTTAAAAATTCCAGCACCATTGATTCATTGCCCGGATGATTCTCCTTGGCCCTGAAAGTTGTTTTGCCCTCGTTTGGGCAAACAGCTACGGCTCTGAGCAGGATCAGCGTCACTTTCCATCCAATCTATTTCCTTGGTCTCAGCCTATGCACCAGAGAGGCACAATGTCTCTTTTATAATTTTCTCCAGTGGCCCAGCGCTGCCAGCAAGAAAAATTATAGCCTCCACCGTCACTAAATCCAGAAGTCTGGTCCAATGACCTTTGCTTGGAGACGAAATTTCTCACCACTGCCCCAAAAAATCCAGCAAAGGGCTTTGATCCTGAAAAGCATTAAAAGAAAACAACACACAAAACAAGCAAACAACTCAGCCCAGTCCAGCCTTGGTCAAAGGGAGTTTCTTTTCATGTGGTTTGCTTTGTGCCTGCATGCCGCGGCAGGTTCAGGGTGTCTCCGACTGCAGAGCCCTGAGAGTTGATGTTTTAAGAGAGCAAAGCTGACCGCCCGGCACAGAGCTGCATTCAGCATGCATTTGGGGGCCCTAACCCTCGCCTGGGAGCCGCCCCACCACGTCGGGCACCGTGGCCGGCCGCTCTCCCCGCTCTGAGATGCTCCGTCCAAGACGATTGCTGCAGCACATGTGTGTGACAGAGCTGAGATGGGTGAGGCTCGGGCCAGAGGGACAGAGCACTGTCAACGCACATGCGTGTCCCCTGGCTCTGCGGCGGGGGCTCCTTTGTCCCTTGGATACGTCTTGCTCTGAGTGCTTCTCCCTCAAGGACTGTTCCTTTCAGAGACTGGGACTGGATTGATCAGGCATTGCCAGGCACTGAGTCAAGAATGGTGAGGAAAAGTGAGGGTTCCAGCAAGTTCTGCAAGGCTGAAGTTGAGGGAGATGTCAAACTCAGGTCTGAGATCCGTGACAAGTGTGTGGCACGGCATGGGTATAAACAATTCCACTGAAACACTGGGGCACAAGCTACACTGCTCAGACTCACATGTTAGAGCACAACGTCCCCAAGAGAAGAGAGATATTTGTCCCTCCCTATTGCCCTGTGCTGTGTCTGGATGTAAAATGTCTGTTATGGTGTGAAGATCTGTCCCCTCCAAACTCATGTTGAACCTTAATCCCCAGCGTGGCGGGACTGAGAGGTGGCTGAGCCGTGAAGGAGTGGATTAATCCATTCACGGTTAATGGGGTGCTATGGGAGTGGGACTGACGGCTTTATAAGACGGAAGACCTGAGCAGCATGCTCGGCCCTCTCACCACGTGACGCTCTCTGCAGAGTCCCCGCCAGCACGAGGCTCTCGCCAGATGAAGCCCCTTGACCCTGGACTTCTCTAGCCTGCCAAACTGTAAGAAATAAATTCTTCTTTTTTAAACAAATTGCCCAGTTTCAGGTTTTCTATCATAAGCAGCAGACTAAGACAATTCGGCATCAGGCAAATGCTCACTGAGGGCCGAGGCAGCGGCGGTATCTGGCAGGACCGGGCTG
>CM052453.1:18748901-18764448 GCA_028533085.1 Varecia variegata
AAGGGCAGGAGCAGCCGAAAGCAGTGGAGGAGGTTGTCATTGGGAAGACAAACCGTTTCTACCGTGACTTTGTCCCGAACCAGCCCAGTGGTCCCAACACCACAGCTGGGACGACAAATCTCTTCTAAGTCAAGAGTCCACGGAGAAATGTCTTTCTTCCCCTCACGTCCCTACCTTCTTCTCTTACTTTTCTGGAAAGTTCTGAGGTTAGCAACCACGCCTTTCCGTCTGTTCAGTGTAACCGCCCCCAGTACACCTCCGCCTGTCCTCACCTTTCCACTCTGCCATCTTCCTGGGCTCAGTTGTGGTCTCCACTATGAAGACAGAGCCAATGCCCCGGGCGATGGGAGCCCCATTCTTTCTGGACTGGACTTTAAACATCTCTTGTTTAATCCCAGCATGATTTGTCATCCCTACTCTTTATCTTTTACGGACCCCCTTTAGGAATATCCCTGTAAGCTAGGTCTTGTCATTTTTTAATCGTGTTTCTAGAAAAATAGATGGGGGAAAAGGGACTTCAGAAGCCATGGATCTAGTGCCTCCAACGTCATAAAACACAAACTCCAGAACAGTCACCGTTTCAAGGCTTCCAGAAAGAAATACCTGGACAGCTTTACTCCATATTCCATTCCAGTGCTTAACAACTTACATCCTAATCTGTTTCTCATTTCATTATTTCTACATTTCAACTCTTCTGATAGTGTCTGGATCCAATTCCTGTACCCCCCAAACCACTACCTTTTTGGTTTGATCTTTAGAGTCTCCGTCTCAGTACTTTGTATTCAAAGATGCAATATAAAAATTAATTGCCTTGTATCATGGGAAGCCAACTATTTAAAGTGTTGTCAACCCGCGTTATTACCATGAACGTGATAATAAAGTTTAAGATGAGTCATGCAGAGCAAAATTGCAAATGTGCTCAGATGAAAGAGGCAGCAGGAGTCACAACCAAGCCTCGTAATGAAAGGATAGAACTGGTGACGACATTCTAAAAATCCCATTTCTGTTCGGCCAGATGCAATTTGAAATAATGATAGGTCTATCTAAATTCAACCCGAGTTCTTTTTTTATTTCAGCTTGTGTGATTATAGAAGCTGAGATGCATATATCTCTTGCCTCTGTAAATGTTCAAAAAAAGTGAGAGAGAACATTGGAAAATGGCTTTTGTACCCTAATGATATACAGCTTTCTCTGACACCTGTCAACAAGAGTGATCCCAGCTCCTTTTCCCAGTCATCAGAGAGAGGCATTTTGCTAATGAGAATATAATGATTTCTGTCTCCCCAGTGGAAACCTACTTTTCATGACTGTTGGAAGGAATACTGGAATCAAAGTCGAGAAATCCTGGTCATAGTCCTGCTCTGTCATAAGAAGACTTTGGTCAAATCTTAGAAAACTGTCAGGATCTCACTTTCCTCATCCAACAAAAGGTAATTAAACAGAACAGAACCCTGGCCCCATCTGTCTTACGGGCTTGCTGTGCGCCTGCCTTGGGAAGCGTAAGGTGTGCAGCTGGTTCTTACTCTCATTATTATTTACGGCTCTCTGGCCTTATTCACCTGAGCAGATTACCTGAAATTTCTTCACCTCCTCCCCTAAAAGGGTGGCAGTACCATAAATTTAATGTATAGGAAACCAATCTGGCCCAACATGACTGAACAGTGAACTAGAGTCACTGCTCTCTCTGACTGTGAACCCTGTAATTATAGTGAGCTCTAAACCACGGTGTAGCACGTTTGCTGTGAGCATTCTAGCAAATAACATAGAATTACAGGGCTGGAAGGGCCTTCAGAGATCATCTAGTCCAACCCTTTCATTTTACAGATGAGGAAACTGAGGCCCAGGAAGGGTAAGAAGTTTGCCTGTGGTTGTGCCAGAGGTTAATGATAACACTGGACAAGGGTCTAGACTCCCGGTTCCTTCTCTTGTGGTCTGTCTTGTACAGCCACCCACTGACCTCTTATGTGATTGAGGTTGAACTGATGTGTTGAGACGAAGGCCCATTGGAGATGCCTATCACAGCTACTGCCTACCTCTGTGGTCCAACACACGTCTGGCCCCTAACAGCAGCAGGAAGTCCTCTTTTCTTACTGGCTTCCATTATGAAATTAGAGAAATAGTTTCCTGGCAGGTGGAGTTGCTAATATCTCCCTAATAGTATCACCTATTCCTTGAGGGCAAACACAGTGGTACATTGAAAAGACCACAGATTTGAACTTAGAAAATCCTGGATCTAAGTCTTGGTTCTAATCCTTTGTAGTTGGGATCTTGGGAAAGCCTTAGTGTTACTCTGAGCAATTTTCCTCATCTGGAAAATGAAATAACAGCTCTGAAAACACTTTGCAAACTATAAAGTATGGTATAAATATTGATGACTATTGCCTGAAAAGCCCACCAAAACCCAGTGTGCAGCCAGCTGCAAAACTGCCACTTGTTCAAAGCAATCTGGTCCCGAGTGATGCAACCTAGTGGTTTGGTAGGTGCTGTGGGAAACCAGCAGCCTGCTGGTATCCATGTGATGTTTTTTCTCCTTTCTCACATTTTGAGTCTCTCCTCCGCTTCCAGTCCCTTGCCCCACTCCCACCTCTGAACCGCTAGAGTCTGCCTTGCCCTGTAATGACCTGGCTCCCTATTTTCAATAACCAAGGTTTGCCAGTTGCTCAAAGCTGACCTGGGGAGGTTGCTACCTCCTCCTGCACACATACAGCAGTATATCAAGGGAAGGATGCTATATTGGACTGGCCATCACTCTTTGTCTTGCAAGTGGCCGAAACCTAATTCAAACCCTCTTAAGCAAAACAGGTGATTAGCTGGACCCGAACTAGGGTGGCTCACAGAATTGAAAGTAAAACCGAATACCCAGGGATGGGAAGCAGTGTAGCCTCCTGCCTGCGGCTCCCCCAGCATCTCTCACCAAATTGGCTTAATTCTCTCCCACCGCGGCAAGTCCCCTCTGCACCCTGGGAGTTGGCCACAGCATGTCACTCCGTGACTGGAGAGAAACCAGCTCTGGTTTGCAAGGTCCTAGAGAAGGACTCAGGTAGCCTGGCTGAGGTCTGGGGTGCAGGGAGAGCCTGAGGGTCTGTGAGACCAGCCTGGGCAAACAGCTCAAGTGCACCAGGTTAGCCCCAACCAAAGTAATTTGTTCAAAGACGGGAGTATTTTTCCAGAAGAAGTGTACAAAGTCTGCTGGGCAGTCAGAATAAACATGCGTATCACAGTTTTTGCAGCCTCATTTTTCTCCTCTAAAAACAGAACTCCTCATTAAAATAAAAACAAATACTTGTAACCACTAAAAATCATTGCCTCCAATTTGATGATTGAAAAGAATAAAAGTACCTCCTTACAATCAGTTACTCATTCTGTTTTAATCCTCTACCTTATCAAAAACTCCTCGCAATCCAACAGCCAAGTTGAATAAACGTATTACAGTAAACTGCTTTGGAAGGGTCGGGGCGTATGCGCTACTTTTTCTTCTACCTTGTTTTTCTCTTGTGTACCTGCATCCTCCTATATCCAGTGAGTCAAACATTCATCTGAGGGTTTAGTTAGAGTGCTAACAGTACTCCTAGAATTACAACTAGAGTCCTGGCAGGCGCCCCTCATACTGACAAAGAGTTGAACTTGACTTTCCTCCAGAGCAGAGGCTCTCAAGCTTGAACATGTGTAAGAATTATCTGGACAATGTGTTGAAATGTGGATACCCTATCGCCGTGGTTCCAAACTTGTCTGCGTATTAGAATCAACCGGGAAAACTGAAACCTTCCAGAGCCCAGGCCACACCCCAGACCCGCGAAATCCCTGTCTCCACGGGCGGCGCACAGGCACCGGGAGTTTTTCAAGTTTGCCAGGTGCTTCCAATGTCCGGACAAGTGTGGGGACCCCTGCCTAACCCAGGTCCCCAGCTCTGACTGCACCACCTGGACAGCTCGATGAAGTCACAGCGCCTGGGCCACAGCCCAAACCTAAATTAGCCTGAATTAAGCCCAAATTAGAATCTGGATAGGAGAAAGATGGGGTTCTTGGACACAACCTTTAAAAAAAAAACAAAAAAACTCTGCAGCTGCTTAGTCTGAGCCCTCCCCTGGGGGTTCTGACTGAGCGGGTCTGGGAGGCCCAGGAATCTGCACCGTAGCAAGCACCCTCTCCCCTCCACCCCGGAGATTCTGACTCGGGGTCTCAACTCTGAGAAACAGCTCCCTTAGGCCCTGGCTGCTCAAAGTGTGGTCACAAGTCCCAGTGAGGAGGAGTCACAGCCCGCCTGGAAGCCCCTCAGCCCCCTGCCTCCCGCCAGGCCCGGCTGTGTGAGGGTCGCTGAGCTGGGCTCCTCTGCTGGGAAGCTCGCCAGGCAGTGGAAAGATCCCAAAATGTGGCTTTTACGTCAACTCCTCTGTACCAGTGAGCCAAGCTGCCAGGAGAAGGTATGTTACTCTTTCTCATGCACACTGCGAAGCAGGTTTACTGTGCACTGGTTACTGGCCCAGGTCTAGCGAGACAGCACACTCACACATACAGGTGGGATGGAGTGGATTTATTACTCACAGATAGGCAGCAGGGGACAGCAGAAACCTAGGAACCATGACAAGCCAGTCCCCAGGGCACACAGAGTCTCATCGGTGTGTGCCCCGCCTGCACTGCAGCTGGGGGACCCCGGAAAGCACCTGGTCCTGGGTTTCAGTCCCTGAGGTTACAGGACCCACTGGGCCAAAGCGCTCAATGGCATTCTGTTTCTAGGAGGGACCGGACCAGAGCCCAAGCCAGCTCCCCGTCACCTCGACACACTGCACTCCCAGCACACTCTGCAGTTATTCCTGAAAACCCCAAGCGAGAAAGAAGGGATGACTGGGCCACTGCCGGGCCACCTGGAGAACTGCCCTCCAGTACCTCTCAGAAACCCTTCAAGGAGGGATTCCCAAGATGGCTTTGCGCATTCCTGGGGCTGGCTGTACTAGCATGAAACACTGCAGAAGCTTTCCCCACGGACCTGCTTGCTAGGTCCTGGGGACGTGCCTGGTGCTCCCCATCGGCTCTGTGAGACAGACGGTGCTGGGGTGGGGGCTCCTGGCCTCTTCTCTTCCCAACTGCTGACTTATCTCCTCACTCAGAGTTAGTTAATGCCCTTTTATAACAGTTGTGTTAGTGCAATTATGTGACTTAATTTTGAGTGAAGCAAATTGACAAAAATAAGTGTCAAAAGAGAGTTGTTTCTATAAAACTGAGTGTTTTAGAAAGCTAGACAAAGGTGAGTTATGAAAACAAATTAGGTGAGGGTTAGACAACTAAAAATTATTGGATAGAAAATTGCAGAAATCTACAAGAAATTATTCCTCCCATCTGATTGTAACTTTGTATCCATTGACCAATCTCTCCCTAACCCCTCTCCCTCCTACTCTCCCCAGACTGTGAAAACCACTATTCTACTTTTACGTCTGTGAGCTCAACATTTTTAGATTCCATAGATGAGTGAGATCATGCAGTTTGTCTTTCTGTGCCTGGCTTATTTTACTTAACATAACATCCTCCAGGTTCAGCCATGTTGTCACAAATGACAGGATTTCATTCTTTTTCATGTCTAAAGAGTGTCCCGTTATGTACACACACACACACACACACACACACACACACACGTATCCATCATCCATCTGTGGACACTGAGGCTGATTCCATATCTCAGCTACTATGTGTGGTGCTGCAACAAACATGGGAATGTCGACGTCTCTTTCACACATTGATTTCATTTCCTTTAAACACATTCCCAGTAGTGGAATTGTTGGATCATAGGGTAGTTTTATTTTTAATTTTTTACAGGACCTCCACACTGTTTTCCATAATGGCTGTACTAATTTACATTCCCACCAACAATGGGATTCCCACCAACATTCCCCCTTTATCTCCACATCCTCACCAGCATTTGTTATTTTTTTTTCTTTTTGATCACAGCCATTCTAAATGGGATGATGGGATAGCTCATTGTGGTTTTGACTTGCATTTTCCTGCTGATTAGTGATGTTGAGCATTTTTTCACACAACTGTTGGCCATTTGTATGTCTTTTTTAAAGAAATATCTACTCAAGTCTTCTGCCCATTTTTAAAATCAGATTATTAGGGGTTTTTTTGCTATTAATTTGTTTGAGCTCCTTATATATTCTGGATATTAACCCCTTGTCAGATGCATAGTTTGAAATATTTTCTCTCATTCTGTAGGTTGTCTTTTAACTCTATTGATTGTTTCCTGTGCAGAAGCTTTTTAGCTTGATATAATCCCATTTGTCTATTTTTGCTCTTGTTGTGATGTCATGAAGCATCCCCTATGTTTTCTTCTAGTAGTTTCATAGTTTGGGGTCTTATACTTAAATCTAATCCATTTTGAGTTGAGTTTTGCACATGGTCAGAGATGGAGGTCTCTCTTTGGAGACAAACTTTTGATTGTGTTAGTCAAATTCTCTCTTCTCTTTTCTTGCATATTTTTTGTCTACTGTAATTGCAGATTTCTGAAATAGGTTGCTAGAGTCTCTCACTATAACTGTGGATTTCTTAATTACTCCTTGTTTTTCTATCAGTTTTTTTTATCTTTGTATTTTGAATTCATGCTCTTCAATGCATAGTGATTTAAAACTATTAAACTTTTTAGAAGCAAGGTTTTTTTTTATGAGTATGAAATAGGGCTGAGTCATTCTTCATGCTTTTTACTCAAACTCTGCTTTGTCTATAAGTGGAAGGCCAGAACTATCTCCTTTTTTATTTTTAAGCTTCCTATATTTGTTAATATAAAAGCATAGGAGGGATTTTTTTAAAAACTCACTGAGAGTCCCTATATATTAAAAGATTTAATTAACCCGTTCATAGTATCTTTAAGTTCATTATTGTTATTTTTAAAGTATAATTGTCTCAGCACCATTTGTTGAAAAGACTATTCTTTCACCATTAAATTGTTTTGGCACCCTTAGCTAAGATCAGTTGACCATAAATAAGAGTTTATTTCTGAGCTCTCAATTCCAGTGATCTATATTTCTACCTTATGCTAGTACCACACTGTCTTGATTCCTATAGCTTTGCAATAAGTTTTGAAATCAAACAATGTGAGGTTTTAAACTTTGTTCCTTTTCAAGATTGTTTTGCTATTTTGGGACCTTTGCATTTTCATATGAATTTTAGAATTAGCCTGTCAATAGCTGCAACAACAATAAAAAGGACGGCTGGAATTTTTATAAGGATTGCATTAAATCTGTAGATCACTTTGGGTATTACCATCTTAATAACATTGAGTCTTCCCATACAAATGGCCCACAGATATATGAAAAGGTGCTCAACCTCACTAATCATCAGGGAAATGCAAATTAAAACCACAGTGGTTATCATCTCTACCCCAGTTAGAACGGCTATTATTAAAAAGGAAAAGAAATGCTGGCAAGGATGTGGAGAAAGGGGCACACTCACACGCTGTTGGTGAGAATGTAAAGTAGTACAGCCAATATGGAAAACAGTATGGAGGCTCCTCAGAAAAATAAAAATAGAACTACCATATGATCCAGCAATCCTGCTGCTAAGTATGTATCCAAAAGATGGCCGGGTGCGGTGGCTCACGCCTGTAATCCTAGCACTCTGGGAGGCCGAGGCAGGTGGATCGCTCAAGGTCAGGAGTTCGAGACCAGCCTGAGCAAGAGTGAGACCCTGTCTCTACTAAAAATAGAAAGAAATTATCTGGCCAACTAAAATATATATATAGAAAAAATTAGCCGGGCATGGTGGTGCATGCCTGTAGTCCCAGCTACTCGGGAGGCTGAGGCAGGAGGATCTCTCAAGCCCAGGAGTTTGAGGTTGCTGTGAGCTAGGCTGACGCCACGGCACTCACTCTAGCCCGGGCAACAGAGCGAGACTCTGTCTCAAAAAAAAAAAAAAGAAAGAAAGAAAATTAGTATATCAAAGAGGTATCTGTGATGCCATGCTTATTACAGCACTATTCATGATAGCCAAGCTATGGAATCAACCTAAGTGTCCATCAGTGGATGAATGGATAAAGAAAATGTGGTGTATATACATAATGGAATACAATTCAGCCATAAAAAAGGATGAAATTCTGTTATTTGCAGCAACATGGGTGGAACTGGAGGTCATTATGGTAAGTGAAATAAACCAGGCACAGAAAGACCAATATTGCATGTTCTCACTCATATGTGGGAGCTAAAACAATTCATGAAGGAAGAGAGTAGAATGGTGGTTACTAAAGGCTGAGAAGGGGAAGGAGGAGTGAGAGATAAAGATAAGTTGGTTAATGGCCACACAAATACAGTTATATAGGAAGAATATATTCTACTATTTGGCAGTACGGTAGGGAAATTATAGTTAAAAATAATTTATTTTATATTTCAAAATAGCTAGAAGAGAAGAATTATAATGTTCCCAACACAAAGAAAGGATCAATGTTTGAGGTGATGGATATCCTGATTACCACGACTTGATCATTACACATTGTCCACGTGTATCAAAACGTACCCCTCACATATGTGCAACTATAATATATCAATAAAAATACAAAAAAGAAATTCAAAGTTTAAATTAAAAATAGTAATAATAATAATATTGAGTCTCCCAGTTCATGAACATGGGATGTCTTTCCATTTCTTTAGGTTGTCTTTAATTTCTTTCAATGATACTTGTAGTTTTCAATATACAAGTCTTGCACTCTTTTATTAAATTCATTCCTAAGTATTTTATTCTTCTTGATGTTATTTTAATAGAATTATTCTCTTAATTTCTTTTTCAGATTGCTCATTGTTAGTGTAGAGAATACAATTAATTTTTGTATATTGATCTCATTTATTAGTTCTAATAGTTTAACTTCTTCCTTTCTAGTCTGGATGCCTTTTATTTCTTTTTCTTATCTAATTTCCCTGGCCAGAACCTTTAGTACCATTCTGAGTAGAAGCAGTGAGGACAGACACCCTTGTCTTGTTCCTTATCTTGGGGAAAAGCATTCAGCCTTTCACCATTAACTACAATCTAGCTGTGGGTTTTTTGCAGGTGACCTTAATCAACTTGAGGAAATTCTCTTTTATTCCTAGTTTGTTGAGTGTTTCCATCATGAAACGGTATTGGATATTATTAAATGTCCTTATGTGTCTACTGAGATAGTCATATAGTTTTTGTCCTTATCCTGTTGTTACAGTATATTACATTGATTGCTTTTTTTATCCTGAATCATCCTGGGATAAGTCCCAGTTGGTCCTGGTGTAAAATCCTTTTCATATGTTGCTGGATTTGATTTGCCAGTATTTTATCAAGGTTTTTTTGCATCTATATTTATAAAAGATATTGGTCTATAGTTTTCTTTTCTTGTGATACCTTAGATTTTTGTATCAGTGTAATACTGACCTCAGAGAATGAGTGGGAAAGTGTTCTCTCCTTTTGTGTTTTGCTGGGGTTTTTTTATTTGTTTGTTTTGGGTTTTTTTGTTTTATTTTGGAAGGATTTGTGAAGGACTGGTATCAATTATTTTTTAAACATTTGGTAGAATTCACCAGTGAAGCCATCTGGTCCTGGGGTTTTTTTTGTGTGTGGTAAGTTTTTTTGATTACTAATCCATTCCTTTACTTGTAATAGCACTTATATTATTTTGATTACTGACTTATTGGGATATATTCTTGCCTTCTTAGTGTGTGTGTGAGAGTGTGCGTGAGCGTGTGTATGTGTGTGAGTGTGTGTGAGTGTGTGAGTGTGTGTGTGCGTGTGTGTATGTGTGTGTGTGCGTGCGTGTGTTATGTGTGTGAGTGTGTGTATGTGTGTGAGTGTGTATGTATGTGTGTGAGTGTGTGTGAGTGTATGTGTGCATGTGTGTATGTGTGTGTGTGCGTGCGTGTGTTATGTGCGTGAGTGTGTGTATTGTGTGAGTGTGTGTGAGTGTGTGTGTGAGAGTGTGAGTGTGTGTTCTCTCTCCCTCCTCTCTTCCTCTCCCTCACTTCTTGCATCCCAAGGTGTAGAATTTAGACATCCCGCTTTCCTTTCTTTTACAGCTTACCCCTGGATTTTGTGGCACACACTTAAATATGTGCTGCTACAAACAACTGGATTTCACTGGTGTCTGGAGCCCTCCCAAACAAGAACCTAGAACATTTCTAATCTCTGTCACTCTCCCCTTCTCCTGTCACTTCCCTCCTTCACCTCCCCTGCCACCACCATCATTCAGATTTTGGTGTTATCTGGAACTTTAGGTCCGCAATTCTATTAATTTTTAAAAATAATTAACCCTTTGCTGTCTTTAACAGTAAGTCTAATTGCTTTTCTTTACTCCCCATTGCTTTCCACTTTCCTCTTCCTCTTTCTCAGAGATGATAGCAAATTTTCTGTGTTCTCATATATCTAAAATGCCTTCATTTTAAAATTATGAATATTTCAAACATAGAAAAATATATTTTAACCACCCCTCAGTACTCAGCACTTACATTTAACAAAGTCTAAATTTTTTGCCACAGTTGAGATGTTTTATTTTTGCAAGGAAATTAACATATTAAACACAGAGCTATATCATCCCTCATCTTCTCTTACCCTTTCTTACCAAAGGTAATTATTTCTCATAAAAATAATTCCCATGCATATTTTTGAACTAGATAAATAGATACAGATGGAAAGATAGGATACCTAGCTAGCCAGATCCAAAAGTAATAAATACAACAATTCAAAGTGGTTCACGTGTTTTAAAATACACGTAAATGGCATCACATAGTGTTAGTATCGTCTTGAGCTCACTATCGACCAACACTGGTTTTTACGATTATCGCTGCTATCGTAGCTGCTTTGCCTCTTTCTTACAGCCATGCTAGCTATCTACATGCGCAGTCCACTATTTTCTCATTTTCCTACTGATGAGTTATTTCTAACTTTTTACATCTTTATTTAACTTCATTGTTTAAAAATTCAAAAAGATTGTGCCATCGTGGTCTTGCACCGGTGTCACCTATGCCCACGCGGATGCCAGTAACATTCGTCCTGCTTTGTAGTTACCTGGTGTTTTTCTCTAGGCACTTGTAGACGTTTGTCATCACCTGAGTGTTCTGGAATTTGCCTACGATGTGTCTTTTCATTTATTCTACTTGGAACTCAGTGAGCACTTTTAACCTCAGTGCCATTATCTTTTGTCAGATATGAGAAATTTTCTTATGCAATGGCTTTGGGAGTTATCGCCTCTTCATTCCTTCTCTTTCCTCTTCCTGGAACTTTAATTCGATATATTTGGAACTTCTGAGACTATCTTCCTTATCTGTTCATTTTTCTTTTATTTTTTTTCACCTCTTTTTCATTTTTGTACAATACTCTTGGAGAATTCCTCAGCTTAATTTTCCAACTCTTTAAGAGTCTTATTTTGCTATTCAGTGTTCAGCAAATACTCAGTGGGCACCTAGTGTATGCCAGGTAATATCCAGGTATGGGGACACAACAGAGGACAAATAGTCTCTGCCTCCTAGAAGCCTTCTTTCTGTTGAGAGGAGCCAAAAATACACATATACACACATATATATATGATATATATATAATTGACATATATATCAAATAGTAGAAAGTGCTATGAAGAAAAATAATGCAAGAAAGGAGATAGAGTTTAACGAGGAATGAAACAGGACAGGTGGTCAGAGAAGTTCTCTTGGATGAAGTGAGTTCTGAGAAGAAAACTAACATTTCCTGAAATTCTGCAAAATTATCTCAAAGAAGGTCTCCTCAAGACAGGAGGGCCTCTGCCAGCCCCTACGATGCTAGCCTGACGATCTCCTGTCTGCCATGTGTCTCACTAGACCTGACTTTTGGTGTCATGTAACAGGAGCCGGCTGCCCTGTGCTGCCCCCGCTTCTGATCCGGAACTGTCCCTCCTTCAGGGGGGCTGAGAGGCGTGACCAGGGCGCTCCAAAGAGTCCAGGACAGCGGTAGGGTGAGATTTTATCACACTGAGAGTTGAGGCGAGGTCTCCTCCCGAGTCAACAGCAGATACTGCCATCAGCGGAAGGAACCAGCGCCAAAGTCCGAAACAGTGAGTGGGAAGTTAAAACGAGATGTCAAGAGTGGACGCTTTAATGTTTGCAGAGTTTGGGAGCACTGCTGAGAAGGGCAAGCCCAAACACAGGGATATTAATTTAGGATCCTGTTCAAACACTTACAGTCTGCCTTAGTACTTGTGGCTTTTTTCTGCGGGCTGGCTGAAACGCGGTTAGTTGGGAGCAAGGAAAATGTTGCTCAGAAGCCTGGCTTAATGGCCCAAATGTACAGCAGACACCATTTAATGTATAGTTCAGTGTAAAAGTATATAAAAGTCGGTGCTACTCTACGTGGCTGTTATAGACGGAGACGAACCCCCCTTGACCAGAATCTAGCAGAGCCAAGCGTCAGATAGAGGCTGAAACTAAGGACTTTTAAACTTTCCATAATAAGCCAAGATTCCGCGAGGCTCAAGGTGAGGCACAAACTATAATATAAGCATGTATGAAAAGGAGAACGCATTACTCAGAACAGTCTTGGCTATCCTACGGTGACCAATAAATCCAGAAATCTCAGTGGCTTACTGCAAAAAAGCTTTGGTGCTCACTCACGTGAAAGTCTGATGGGGAGATGACTACGTCTCTCCTCCATCTGGGAAGTCGGGAACGCAGGCTGCCTTCATCCTTCGATGAGGCAAGTTCAACATGTGGCTTCCAGGGTCGCTGGCTCAGGGACAGAGTGGGCTGTGTGTTCAGATGAAATGCTTCTAAGGATCAGATCTAAGGACAGGTTACAGCTCTTAGGATGCTCACACCCCACTGGTGAGAAGTAGTCCCGTGGTCCTCATGTCACTGGAAAGGAGGCCAGGAAATGCATCATCCTACATGCTTAGGCAGAGGAAGATTAGATGGGATTTGGTGAACATGTAGCACTGTCTTTGCCACAGAGAGGAATAAATTACATCGTCTAATAAGGAAAGCCTATGAAAACAAGTTTCTGATTACTCCATGCATCAAGAAATTAGTAATAGGTTCTCTGTATCCCATGTGAAGGTTTTGTTACACCAACTTCTCAAAAAATAAAGGCTTGCCCACCTGGAAAGCTTCACTCTGTTAGCACCTGGACTGCAGATACCTTGAGAGCGATTAAGACAGAGAGAACTCTCTCTCCAGTGGATTTTTGTCAGCTCATTTGGAAAACACTTGGGTCCCTTGGGAGACAGCAGAGATAAAAGTCTCCTCATGACATTCCTCCTTCTAGGCGTAACCTATGGCTTTTCCAGGGTCAGGAAAATGAGTGGCCTGTCTCAAGTCATCAGCCAGGTCACTGCATCAGAAACAGGATGGGAATCGGTGTGCGGCTGTCTGTGCTTTTCCTGCACACAAGTGAGGTCAGGAAACCTTGCCGTTATGCAATGTGTGCCTCGTAGGTATGCTTGGGACTGGGGTGAGGGGTCCCCACAGGGGGTCAAGCAATTTGACTAAATCCCCTAACCTAGAATTCTTCCCGAAGCCGAATCAACAAAACAGACACGGTCCTCCCATCAGCCTGTATTTATTGTAATTACCCACTAATGTGCCCTTCAGGGATTTAGAGGCACATTAGCCGTGAGTCTTGCAACAAAACCAACAAGTCTTCCAGGTTTGTTGTGCTCTCATGATACTGAAGACTCAAGTTTCCAACCTGCGTGTGTTTTAGAAGACAAACCAATTATAATTTAATTGAGGAGAAACCCTATAGTGGATTTACGCCCTATCGATTTAGAGAAATAGCCTTGATTTCTAATCCAATCTGCGTTCATGCTAAGACTTTCAGGAAGTAGTTTTATGTCGTGGAAAACAAGATATACATTCTAGAAATATACAGATCTTAATTTTACGCCTCTTCCTGGTGACTTGTTAGCTAAGGAACTTTCAGAAATCACCAAGCCTCTGCAAACTTCTGTTTCCCCACCTGTGCAATGGGCTGATGAAACAGCTGAGCCCAAGGCTTGTTCTGAGGATTGAGAAAACAATATAAAATACCTGGCACATAATAGTTGCTCAGAAAATATGAGTTTCAAGGGTCCTACTGCTGACAAATGAGCTTTTAAGTCTACATTGTGCCCAACTGAATTACTGCTGCTTTCTTCCGCCCTCCAACTGAAGAACGCTGTGGAACCCGAGACACCTGGGTGAGAAGTGACACGTTGGTCAATAACAGCTCCAGCTCTCAAAGGTGAATTTTGACCAAACTCTTTGCTTTTTATTAACACATGCTCATGCATGGAAAATTCTATTTCGTTGAACTGAGAGTCAACTAGAAAAACCCGATTTTTTTGTTTTACCTTTGTTTTTGAAAGTCTCCCTAAAATGTAAACAGGAAGAATTTCTAAACAGTGTTATAGGCTGGCTCCTCCAAGAATACCTTTTTCTAAGGAGAGAGAGAAAGGCAGCAGAGGGTGGTGGACCTTCTAGATCTCTGGACTAGAAGTCTCCAGACCCGAATTTCACCCCTAGAATGTTTACCAATCTAGTCACGTGCCTTTGGCTGTATCACTTTGTTTCTGTGAACCTCAGTTGCCACTGAGATATATTCAATGATTTGTAATGTGATATTTCTGCATAAGGATTCTGCCAAAAGATAGCAAAGTAAGTGTATTTCATTAACTGACAGCTATTAAGATTCTATATGTCATACGAGCAATTGTGGTTTCTATTGTCATTATCATTACCTGGGAAAGTCACCCACGTCAGTGATGATGTGAAAGACCAGTGCGAAGATTAGCCACAGGGCTATTTTCTGCAGTATAATTCACTTTAGTAAAAAATTTAAATTAACCCAAATGTTCTAAAGAGTTGAAATGTACATGTCTGGGTCTCTCTATGTAACTCCTTTATGGGAAATTGACCACGGGTAGGGTTTCTTTCATGTAAAGTGTGACATATTGTGTTATATGAACCCTGTCACTGTGATCACAATGAATTAGACTTGGGCCCGAGCTGAGACCGAGGTGAATTTGTCTAAGATGCCCATAGTGAGGCCGACTTTCCATCATGTGTCTTGGCTCGAGACTCTGCCTGACACTCATGCTCCACGCTAAAAGATGTGCAGACTGATCCAGAGTCCCTCTTAGGAACTGTAACAGAGCAGAAAGTAGCAGGGAACAATGAATCTCTGCATCACGGGGATAAAATGACCCAGTCACTAGAGGTGGTGGTCCCTTGAGCTGGCCTTGTGTCCTGAAGTTGAGACACTGTTCCAGTCTTTCCTGAAGTCTGGTACCCAGAACGTCTGAACAATGACAAAAACAGCCTTGATTCCTCCATGCCCTAATCTTGGCTTTCCTCACTTAAGTAACCTCGCTGTGTGTCTTCTTTGCAAACTGAAAGTGTCCAGTAGAAATAAAACATTATATATTGCACCATGAATATGTTTAAGATACATTAATGTGCAAGTAAGTTACAAAACTTAGTAAGTCTTTCAAAAACTACACATAGGAGATCAGAAGGGACATATATCAATGTGTTAACAGTGCACATCTCTCTGAGAATACTGGTATTTACTTTTACTTTCTCCTTTTTACTTGTCTGTATTTTCTGATTTT
>CM052453.1:18764948-18828957 GCA_028533085.1 Varecia variegata
GGGGTATGGCAGGTACCCGGGCAGAACCGCCATGGTCTTCTAAGCCATTTTATGGACCTTAAATGCACCCCACAAAATGTCTTTGGGCTCCTTGCCCCACTATTTGATAGGATGGACCCATCTGACTGGTATCTCCGACATCCGAGGTGAGTAAGAGCTTCCGTCAGTTTGAACTCAGAGTGGCGTCAGTCTTGGTGCTTCTTTTGAACCAGGAACTAAATGTAGAGGGAAAATATGGAGGACAAAGTGCAGGATTATTTTCCCTCGGACATATCTTCAATGTCCTGCTTCTCCCTGGGGAGCACCTTCCCCGGGTGCAGGCAGGTGCAGCTTCTGTCTCCTGGTGTGTCCACCCTGCCTCACCCTTGGCACTGATCCCCCTTGTGATTTTGAGAAAGTTCCAGCCAGGCTCCCTGACTTGCAGCAGGCAAGACAGTGCAATAGAAATATTGTGTATATTTAGCATGACATGTAAATATTTTATAGAATCTAAAGTAAATAATGTATATATTTGAAATGTCAGTGTAAATATTTCATAGGTTGCACTAGGAATCTGGTATTGCTTGGAGCTTGGCACAGGACCAGTGGCCAGCAGGGTCAAGGTCAAGGGAAATCAGAACACGAGTTGTTTATGATGCATCTGTGAGCATCTCGTTTACCCCCTTTGCCTGGCCACTGCTTCGAACACCCAGCCCTCAGCATGCAAATATTCCCACATGCATTATCCACAGCAACTCAAGACCATGTCCTCTAGCCTGAGGGGCTGCCAGAAAGAGAACTGGGTGTAAGATCCTAAATGACTAGCTAAAATTATATTGATTTATTTGTTCACTTGTTTGTTGTCTGTCTCACCTACAAAATGTAAATTCCAGGATGGTCCTTCTTGTCTACTATCCCACCTCCAGGGCCTAAAACAGAAGCTGACGTATACCAGGCACTGCAACTATTTATTTCTCGTATGATTCAACAGCGAGATTCTGAGATTTGATGCCACACTGAATAGTGACTCCACCAGACAAGTTTTGAAGAAACCACAACCCCGGGCCCATGAAAAGGGCAGTCACTTTTCATGTGTATGTCATGCAAACCTTGACGGAGAGTTTATTCAGGCTGGTTTTAGGAACTAGCTGGAGTTAGCTAGGTGAGGGGATGTTACTGTGTAATTGGCATGAGAAGGCACCTGGGGGCACAGAGTTCCCGGGTGAGGTACCACTGCAGGGACGTGGGAAGATGCTAGAATATCTTTACCATCTTCCCTACGTTTCCCAGCAAGTGTCCCTTCACAAGCATAACCATGGGTAAGCGTTTCAAGACTAAATGCAACCTACTCTTAGCTATCCCAGGACTAGTTATCCAGAATTTTTTTTACATCACCTACGATGCACCCAATGATAGCATTACTAGCAAACGCTTAGCACTTAGCGTGTGTCTCTGACCGTGCTCACATTGCTCTGCCTGTGTGAACTCAGTTCGCCCTCGGGGCCCCCATGAGCAATGGAAAGCAGAGGAGAAAGAAACTCAGAAGATTGTGTGACTGAATTATCTAAGGATTTTAATGAGCCATGTTCTTCTCACCTGCGCATAGCAAGTATTATTGGTGTCAGCAGATGCAACACATTTCTCCTTCCAGAGACTCCTCTCCCCCTGTGCAGTGTGGGTGTGGGGTGTTTGTGTGGAAGTCCAGGGCCCCGGGGAAGGTAGGGTATCTGCCAGGTAAACAGAATTTGCTTGGAAACAGGTCTTACCTCTCACAAAATCACAGAGCCTGAGGAATGAAAAGGCTCGGAGAGGGACCAAGTCCAACATCTCTGCCCCCCGACAGATGCACGGAGAGTCCAGAGAGCCACCTTTGCCATCCTGGGGCCGTCCAGCTTGCTAGCTGCTCACGAAACCGTGTGATGTGCAGTGGAGCCATGTTTCTTGTGACTCTGGAACGCAGGGAATGTCAACAGGCTTTGCTGGACAGAGAGGTGTGGGGTGTGGAAGGGGCAAGAAAAGAGAGAAAAAGAGCAGGTAGAACAAAAACCTAGTTCTCCTTTGGGCTGCTACTGTTGGAACAGCACAAGGCAATTTAGCAATCGATTCCAAACTTTTTAAAGGTCTTGTTCTTTTCTCAATTTAAAATCAAAGCCCAGAGTTCTCCGTGCCATGGCACCAGTGGAAACCTGTGCAGTCCTGTCACTGTGTCCAGCAGAAAGGATGGCTTTCTTCCCATGTCCTGCCCGGCGCTGTCCTGAGATGGTTTTGAAATGCCGTTTGGACCGCAGGGGACCGATTGCATAGATCCCTCCACTTCAGGAGGGCGCCTGTCACTTGCTCCATGCTCCAAAGTGCTGTGGCTGAGGGCCACAAGTGAGCTCACCATCTCAGACGACAAGGAGGGAGGCGTGTCGTGGGACAGGGTTTAAATAGTTCACGGTGTCAGAGAAGGAGGTGGGACTCAGCAGAGGCCTGAGTTGATGTGTGGGGCCTTCCTCCAAGGCCAGCTGTTGGGGATGAGGACACAGTGGGCACAGCTCCTCCTGGCGCTGTGACCAGGTCCGCACGTCCTGCCATCGAGACGAGGCAAATGGCGCACGTTTCCTCCTCCTTCCTGTGCAGCGGCAGCCTGGTCCGGGCATCCGATTCACCTGGGTCGACGTTCAGCTCCTTCGAGAGGGTCTCACCTACTTGCTTTTAAGCTGCCTCCGCCCAGAAGTGACCCGCATGTCCTCTTTTGGTCACTTTCCACTGGGGAGAACAAGCCACGAGGCCCTGCCTCAGTGCAGGGACCAGGAGTGCAGGCCAGCTGTGGGCTCAGGAAGCGGGTGTTGGTGACGTTAGCGATCTCCACCACGCCAGCAAGGCTGGATCAGTCAGGTTAGAAAACCTCTGCGGATACCGGATGCTGCGGCTGTGGCTAAGACTGCAGCCTCCATCTGCTGGCTAAGGCAAGGACTTGGGCACCTAGATGCTGCTTTGTCACCTGGGAGCACGTCAATCATATGCCGTCACAGTCACATCAGCCAGCCAACGGACTTACTGATCTGGGAACACAGCTACGCACCAGCTGGGTCCCTGGCCAGATAAAGACTAACACACATCACAGTCTCAGAAAAGAATATGCCCTATCGCAGGGTTTTCTTGATATTCGAACTCTGAGAAATCCTTTAGAGTAAATTATGTGCACATTAAGGCAATGTAAAGTATTTATACCTTTCTTTAAGCGGATTAATTCATGGTTTCCTCTAACCTTTGGGTCTCATGTGTTTTCTTGGAGCACTGAAATGTTACTTTTTTTTTTCATGCCTGAGGATAACAAAAGACCAGGTCATGGGGAATGACCTTGCCCTGCTGTTTTGCTCCTAGAGTGCGAGGTTGTCCGACAGAAAACACTCCAGATATGTTTCCTGGACCAACGTGCCTTGAAAATTATGTGCTTTCAGCTCAAAGCAGAATTGGGTACAAGCAACTAATGTTCGTGCTGTTTTATAGCATGTCTCTTAGCCTGTGGGCTTTTGTCCCACCCCCTCCACCTCCTGAGTGCACAACTGTTTGAGAAAAGAGATTAAAGCTCAAAAGAATCCGAGTGTAATCTCTGAGCGGCTACGGATTTGTCATGAAAGGGCTGTCTCCACGGCAGGCTGGATACTGTTACCTTGCACCACATTCGTCACCGAATCCAGAGCGGCAGTGTTTTTACAGACAGTCAGGATACAAAAAAAGGGAAAGATAAAAGTTTATGGAGGTCCCCTGGTCCTCCCCGCACCCAGACAGCAGTAATCTGACAAGTCATCTTTGGTGTCAGGGGTGTGGAAGCTGCAGACTGCCCCTTTGGAAACCGAAAACGGGGACATTTAAAAGAAATCAAAGAGCAAATATCAAACAAGCAATACCTCTTCTATCATCTATTCTGTTGTCTCTGTAATTCTCCGTCCTTTAGTCTGAGAGATCACTTGAAATTCTGCGGGCTTTTCAGGAGATTATTGGTATCAGTTAAAGCTTTGAAGTAGGGGCTGCTGGCATCTCATTACCGACAGAGATCAAAAACCCAGGCTGGAGCGCAGCCGTCTGTGGGGCCTCATTCACACATCACAGGAGCCCTGAATTACCCAAGTCCAGCACAGTCTTTAGGTGCTACCTGCTTGACCACCAACAGCCCTTCCCACCTCCCGCCCTTCTCCCCGCTGTCCTTTCAGCTCGCTAATTCCCTTGGCTTTCCCTAAGTCAAAGAAGCCTTAAAGGTTGTAATGGCAGTTCTCTTCCAAGCTAATGGCATATTTTCAACACTTTAAAAAAAAAAAAAGAAAAGAAAAAAATTAAGCCTCCATGGGGTTGAGTAGTTTAAGTGGAAAATGTGCTTTGATGGAAAAATGTTTCAGTGACAGGTCACTCCGCGGTTCCCTGGTGCCATGGTGGGTTCAGACCTAGAGTGAAATTGGTTTACTCAGGGTCTGAACTTGACATTGGACAGGCTGAAGAGGACCTAAGCTTCCCTCATGGTGTTTGTGACTCTGGACTGGCAATTAGCACAGCCTCCCCCCGCAAATGCTGCGTCCTGGTGGGAATTCTCCTGGGAAGGTGGGGAAAGGTTGGTAGGAAACCTAAGCAGTGTCTTGATTACTGGGTAGGTTTTCCAGAAAACTTTCTACCTCGGGGAGGCAACTTGGGGCCAGGGCATCATGGAGCAGTGCTGCAGGCTACCATGAGGACGTTTCCGCTCGGCCTCTGCCTGCCGTTCTTTTGTGAAATGTCTATATTATTGCTCTAGTACTCAGATCACGTTTACTCACTAAAATGCCAACCTGGAACCAGTCCACCTACCTTCTCAGACCCCACACCTCCACTGTGGGCTAAATCCGACCCCCAGCCACTGGATGCTGCTGGAGAAGGTCACGTAATGGTATGTCATGGTCTCCACCACCAGCCGGTCTTGTGATGCCTCCACGGTTCTCTGCTTGGCATTTCGCCAGCTTCCTTTCCTCCCATTGTAAGCTGTCTTCTCGCCACCTCGCCCAACGCTCTCACCAATGAACTTCCTTCCTTGTAATTTTGAAGACAAAAGCCAATGGACAGGACCCCTCCATCCTAATCCACGCCATCTCTCCCACCTGTAAATGTCCCCACCTGCCACCTGTCCTTGTTCCCTCCCCGAGGTCCCAGTGGGCCGTGTGCCCTTCCCGCTGACTACACCAGCCCCACCCTTCCGCTCCTCAGGAACCTTCTATCCTCCTGCCGGACTCTTGGCCGTTCACAGGAGTCTTTCTCACTTGCATTTGAACGTGAAAAGCCAGCAAGCGCACATCCCTGAATCCTGTGTTCCTCTCTGCTCCTTGTCCCGTCACAGTTCTGTTTCTGCTACACCACTCCATCGAAACTCGTCCCCAAGAATAGCTGTGACTGTCTTACCATCGAACCCAGTGGCCACTTGGGTCTCATGTGACTGTCATTCTCACCGGCATTCAGAGTGGCCCTTTTTTCTTCAAAGACTTTCTTTCCTTGGCTTTCTTTGACGCCAACCTCTCTTCATTTTTCCTTGACCTCTCCTGGGGCTCCCTGGAGAAGTGCCTGCCACACAGCAGGTGCTGAGCAAGTGCTTGAACAAAGACATCACATCGGCCCCCCGTTGATACTGTTTCCCATCCTTTTCTCTTTTCTCTTTATTTCCCTGCCGTGCTGAGAGCCGGTCACCTGCCTGCTCTCTGCTGGGGGCTGGGAAGGATGGTTGGTCCTCACCCACCTTGTACGACGTGAGCCCAGCGGTCCGATTGTCTGTGGGAAAAGCCTGCCCAAGGGAAGCAGAAGCCCTGGCCTAAGTGCTGACCCAGGATCATGGAACCTTCCAGTAAGAAAGGGAGACATTGAGAGCCAGTGCCTGAGCCGGACCTTAATCTTTCAGAAGGCGAGAGGGCATTTTGGTGGCGACGGAGACTGCCACATCCGGGAGCCACAGCTGCTGTCTTCCCCCGCAGAGCACCTGACACCTCTGCAAGACTTGGTGGCCGAAAATGTTGCCACAAAACCCTTCCATAGATGACTCTGTCTGGTGGTTCTAAAATGCAACTTCAAGCCTAAATGTGAAGATTTAGGGATTCTCCTAAATTTTTGGAATAGTCAGCACTTTCTATTAAAAAAACTTGGATGTTTGTGGTAAAAAAAAAAAAAAGAGGCAGTTGGGCGCTGTGCGGCTGTCCCTCTCTTCTGCGTCCTTGCTCTGGCATCGGCAGCACCGTCACTGCCGTGTGTGCATGAGGAAGGAGACGGCACAAAGAAGTAAAGTAAAAATATATTTGAATTATTAAGGGCCAACCTTGTGCCAAGAGCCCTGCTAGGTGCTTTACGTATTTTGGTTCTAATCCTCATGCCTGTTGTGCGAGGCAGGCATTTTGGTTCCTATTTTACAAATGGAAAACTGAGGGCCATGTGGGTAGCAAGTGGAGGAGCCAGGTGGCCCCACAATCAGTCCCTGCCCCGTAAGTCCTCTAAATGCCACTCTCCTTGGGGTCAGCACTGACCTTCACGGTGAGGAAACCACCAGGTGTGGAAACCTGGTGCAGTAAGGTGTAACCAGAGGTGCTGATGGGTTTACGCCAAACGAGCACCTATCCCACCCCCGTGTCCTCCCTGTCGCTCTCTGGAGAGGTGCCACGGAGCACGGGGAGGAGCTACGGGAAGGGAGAATTGGAAAGGTTTCATTGCAGGTGACCATCCAGTCACTCAACAAAACCACGAAGGGAGCCAGGCGTGTTGCTAGGTCCTCGGAGATTCCAAGACTAGCAAAATCCTGTCCTTCCCTCAGGAAGGGGACAGTTCAGAGCAGGAGGGGGCAAGTGCGCAGAATCACAAAATTAAGAGGGAGAATGTGATAGATGCCGGAGAGGAGTTCCCAGGGCTCTGCAGGTAGGAGACTGAGTGACACTGGGGAGCTGCAGAGTCAGAGGCCACCACGGGAGAGGAGACTGGCCAGGCACAGGACAGTCACCCCACTTGGGGTGACACAGACCCACACAGGTGGGGTGAAACTCCAGCAAGTGCAAAAGAAAGGGGGGAAGAGAAAAATGTTGAATATGCAATTAAATAGTTTGCAACATTTTTATTTATTTATTTATTTATTTTAATTTATTTTTTTATTTTTATTTTTTTTGAGACAGAGTCTTGCTCTGTCTCCCGGGCTAGAGTGCTTTGGTGTCAGCCTAGCTCATAGCAACCTCAAACTCCTGGGCTCAAGTGATCCTCCTGCCTTGGTCTCCCAAATAGTTGGGACTACAGGTTCGCACCACCACACCTGGATAATTTTTCTATCTTTTATTTTTGGCAGACATGGGGTCTCACTGTGTTCCCCAGGTGGTTCTTGAACTCCTGACCTCAAGTGATCCTCCCACCTCAGCCTCCCAAAGTGCTGTGATTATAGGTGTGAGCCACTGTGCCTGGTCTTTGAATATTTTAAAAATATTTCCTCTCCCTTTCTCTTTCTCTCCCTCTGTGCATGGAAAAGGAAAGCCACAGACAAAAGCAGGGGACAGAGAACACAAATCTTCAGCTGCAGAAGTCACCTGGCCTAGGTGAGAGATGCCACATCCCCTCCAGTGTTTGAAGGCCACCAACGGGGCGAGGCTATCGTAGGCACTGTGTCACCACCAGGAAACGAGGAAACAGAGCTGGCTTAAGTAGCTCTGCAGCCAGACTGCAGCTGAGATTGCCCAAGGGTGGCTGGAGAAACAGGAGCAAAAGGAGATAATGAAGCAAAATGGCATTTTTTCCACCCCCTTCTCCTGTCCCCGAGAGTCACAGACAGGCCCCCGAGCCAGGATACACTTCCCGGGGGCTGGGCGGGAGGGGGGCTTGCAAACTGCGATTGGATCTGAAGTGGACGCAGTTCCATTGTGAGGCTGTCAAGACAATGAGGGCAAGCTAAGAGGAAGATAACGGCATCCGGACCATTTGCTGAAGCATGAAGAGAAGCCAAAAATATCCATATTGATTGCACCCCTGTGGGAGCTGAGCCGCTTTCTTATGTCAGGGAGTCGCTTCTGCCCATTGAACCGTAAACCCCAGACAAAGTGCGGCCCGGAGTCGCCACGACAGCCCTGTTTCTGCGGCCTGGGGGGACGTTTCGGGAAGGGGCCCCAGATGCCCGGGCGCCAGCGTGGTGGGAGCGAACACATTTGCCACAGGTCTGAGCACTTGCTGTGAGGTTGCTAGGATTAGTGGCAAGGTAGCCGCTGGGGAGAAGAGTGGGCTACATCTGCAACTGCAGGATTCCTTCTAGAAGGAGAACGCGTGTTTGGTCCTGCTGGGTAGAGTTTTGAAGAGAAAAGCACAGCAACAACGGAGAAGTGATGTATTTGTTGGTTCAAAATTGGACACAGCAGATAACCTGCCAGTTCTGAAGTTGTCCTCTTGCTGTCTGGCCCTTTCCCAAAGGAAAGCGTCATTTTTGCTGCTGTCATCTGTTTGTATTTCGGACATTCATTGCCCTGGGAGGCTCGTGCTGCCAAACCCGGTTGTTTGTGCCCAACACACCTCTCTAGGGGAAGAACGGCTCTTGCCAAACTGTGAACTGCCTCATAAACAAAACTGATCTAGGAATACGGAATCGGGTCCTCAAACCTCTGCGTGAATTGTGGTCAGACAATGCGCAGGGCATTTGGACCACAGTCCAGCGGCACGCTGAGTTTCCGGCGAGGTGGCAGTCCTTCCTGCACCCCGCACTGCCTGCACACTCAGCCCTGGTCACCCCTCCCAGACTGAGAGCTGGCCTTTCCCTCTGCTGCTGCGCCCGGCTTCTCCGGGTCCCCCGTAAGTCTGAACTGGTGCCTTCGTTAGCAGGGTGAGCGACCAGGGACGGTGTGAGTCAGGGAGTCAGGGAGGGCAAAAGCAGACTATTGGACGGAAGAACAAGAGAGGATGAATGTATTTCGTCCCAGACAGCAGGGCCTTGGTGAAAGGGGCAAACTTGCTCCCATCAGGATGCGATGATCCCAGACCACAGTTATAAATAAGTGTAACCCTCAGTGTTTCAGAGTTCTCTGGGACTAAAACATATCTACGGGCACAAAGTCCAGATTATGCTATAGGGTACAAAACTCCTTGCACTTCCAAGTGTGTGTGTGTGTGTGTGTGCATGCATGAAAATAACATTGGGTTACTCAATTTGTGAGTGTTATACAATCATTCATGAGTTACTGAGTGTCTATGAAGTTCCAGGCATTATTCTGTGCTATGAAAATATGACAGCAAAATAAAAATCCTTCCTTTGTGGGAGACAAGAATAAACAAATAGTCAAGTATGCTATCGTGTGTGCCGTACAGGGATAAGTTCTAAGCAGAGAACTAAAGAAGGATGGGGTGTAGAGAGTGCTGGGAGTGGAGGGGACTTATAACTGTCAGTACGAGTAGGGGTGTTGGGGCAGCATTTGGCCCAAGACCCCACGGAGAGGAGGGCTCTAACCATGCAGCTGTCTGGGGAAAGAGCTTTGCAGATGTTCATTCCTCATAAAATGCATTTTAAAATATCCCAGAAAATTACAAATTTTCAGCAGTGTTCCTTAATCTGAAGACCTCCCCTATCTCTTTGAGGCCACAGGATTTTGTGGGAACACTGAGGCTGAACAGAGGGTTGGTGTCAGCCTAGCAGGGCAGATCCTCCCTGAGGGAACTGGGAAATTTCTGAGTGCTGACGGCCGTGACAGAGCAATTGAGTGTCCATCCTCCAGCAAGAACCACAAACGCATAAAGCAACCAAATGAGAAGATGGAGGTAAGGAAGGGCTTCCCACCAAATGGTCACACTTTAGATCTTATTCTTTCCTCCTTTCATCCAATTTCCAACAAAATTCAATTCAATTCAGTTACAAGGTGCTGTGGTTTGGATGTGGTGTCCCCACCAAAACTCACGTTGAGATTCAACCCTCAGTGTAGCAGGTTGGGAGGGGGCCTAATGGGAAGTGTCTGAGTCGGGGAGGAAGATCTCTCGTGAGTAGATTAATGCCTTCTGCAGGGGAAAGAGACTTCCCACTCTTGAAAGAATGGATTAGTTTCCAAGAGTGCAGGTTGTTTAAGAGCCTGGCTGCCTTGATTTCTCTTTCTTACTTCCTCTCTCACCACATGATCTCTTTGCACACTCCTGTGGTTTTCTGTTTTCCATCATGAGTTAGAACAGCGAGAGACCCTCACCAGAGGCAGTTGCTGAATCTTGAACTTTCCAGCCACCAGAATCATGAGCCAAATAAACCTCTTCTCTTTATAAATTCCCCAGCCCCAGGCATTCCATTCAATTGACACAAAATAGGCTAAACATAGGGTATTAGAAAGTACGTGCACAGGTGATTCCTGGTGTCATGGCAAAGGGCACACATTACTCTCCAGGACACTGAAATGCAAAACTGGCAAGTACCCCAGGTCTCGTCTCCAAGGAGAGGCCAGTGAACTCTAGGGAGGGGGCTCTGTAAAGTCAAAGTCAGTCGACCTCATTTTCTGCCACAAAAACACAGGGAAGTTTAGTCTCTCTCTGCTTTCATCATCCCATGAAGAGAGGGCACAATGACTCCTCTCTACTGCCAAGGCAGGATCTAGCCTAAGAGGAATGGTACTCTGAGCACCATCACTGTTCTCAGATGCCTTTAGGATTCATTTCTCTGCCCTCACCCTGATAACTACCAGCTAGACGGATGCTGGCAGCCTCCAGCTACCCAGTGCTGGCATCTACTCAGAGTGCCCTGATGTGCAAACTAAGGTGAGTCTGAATCTATGTTCCCTCACAACCCAGACAAGAGCCCTTTTCCAGTGGGGACAGTGGACCTATATAGCCTGAGGTTGCAGAGACTTTTAAGGATATTGTATATGAGGAATTGTGAGTGGGGAAGTTGGAAGAGGATTTTTAAGAAGGATCAGTTCAAGGTGCCTCAAACTCTAGTCCTCACTCCCCCCCTGGCTGTGTTACTTTGGTAATTTACTAAGCCTTATTTGCCTCAGTTTCCTCATCTATAAAACAAATTGTAAAAAGAAAGCCTTCCTCACTAAAGTGTTATGAGAATTAAATAAATTAATTATCTCTATATTTATACTTATATCTATATCTAAATATCTAAAAGCACTTACAACAATGCCTGGAATACAGTAAGCACTTAATAATAATAACTCTTTTATAATTCCTAAGGAGCAAGAAAGATCTCACCTTTATTTTTGGCTTGATTTTCTAGAACCTAATCTTATACTCTGCTAAAGAGTCACTGGCAAATGAAAAAGGAAACTTATGGAAGACAACATGAGGGAATATCCGCTTGAGCCATGTCTCAGATATAATTTTCTTTCCCCTTTCTTTTGGAAGGGAGAAGGTGGTGGGAATTGTAATTCTATACATATATCAAACACTACCAAACTTTAACACTATTGTGTTTGACAGCCAATTTTCTAAAAAAATAAATCTTAACATGCATATTAAGGTGTACAACATGATGCTATAAGATAAACATATATATATTATGTATATATAGAAAAATGGTTACTATAATGAACAAATTAACATATTCATCATTTCACATAGTCATCTATTCCCACCCACCTACTCACAGGACAGGAGCAGCTACAATCTACTCATTTTGCAAAAATCCTGAATACACTATCATTAACTATAGTCCTCATGTTGTACATTAGATCTTTCAACTTGTTCATTCTACATATTTGCTACTTTGTATCTTTTGACCTATATCTCCCCATTTCTTCTTCCTCCCCGGTCCTGACCCTGGTACAGTCAGTTTTTCTTTAGATTTATCCACTTATTTCCATGTCATTTTTCATTTCTTCCTCCATCTCTAAGCTTCTTTTTGGGATTATTTTCTTTCCTGTCCTCATTTCTGTATTTTCTATCCTTTTAATTCTTTATGTTTCTATATATTTTCTTCTGGTTTATCTTCCATTTCACTGATGCTTTCTTCAGCTGGGTCTAAACTGCTCTCATACTATTCATTGATCTCATAATTTTGGTATTATATTTTTCCATTTTAAAATTTTTATTTGATTCCTTTTCAAATCTTCTATGTCATTTTTATACTTTCCAATTACTTTTCAAAATTTTCAATCTTTTTTATAACCCCCTTGAACATAATAAGCATAATTATTTTAAAGAATGTATCTGATAATTCTACCATCTGGAATTCCTACATTTTTATGTCTATTTTCCATTTTCATTTATGATGTATTATCCCTTTTTGTGCCTGGATATATTTTAATTTTGTACTGGAAATTGTATTTGAAAAACTGTTTGTAGAAGTTAGATAAGAACTTTGCCTCCAGAGAATTTTTTTCTTCATCAGGCACCTTGGTACACTAGCACTTTTGAATCACTTTAATCTAATTTCAGGAACTGGGATTTTTCCATGCCACTCAATTATTTGAAATTGAGTGGAAGTCAATTTGATGATTGATTTATTTTTATCCTGATGTTCATCCTTTCTGGGTCTCAATCAAAGATCAAAGGATTTACAATGGCCTCACATACTTCATGAGCCTGGGATGCTTATTTTTGTCCTGTCAGACCCATGAGGCTTCTGTCTTATTCTTGACTTGACTTAATTAAATCTTATCTTATTAGCTTTTTGATCCTTCAAGGAGATTTGAAAAATGATTTTCTCAGATTTTCTGATTGTCTTCAGCAAGAGGATTTGTCCAAATTATCCCAAAGACAATGCAATTGTCACCCTTTTCACAGAGACATTTTTCTGAGGTTCTATAAAAGGTATAGCTGAAAGATCTATATACAAATTCCTGTCCTTAGTGCTAATAGGCAGTATGAATTTGAGTAAATAACCTAATCTATCTGGAATCCCATTTCTCTTCTACATCAGAAAATTCAATTAGACACTCTTTAGAGCCCCTTACAGATCCAAAATTGTATGATTTCTTGGCTCAGGAATTTGCAAAGAGAAAAATATAATCCATTGAGTGTAGAAGCCTTTAAACTTATGGAAGTTTAAGTTGATTGAAAGTGTCAAACATGTCTGTGTGAGGCCTGCCTCTAATTCCAGTATGTTAGTTAGGAAAATGTTTCCTGAGATTCAAGCCAGTGGCTGATCTCAATGTCCGTATGTCTGAGGAAGGAGGAGCCCGAAGTCCGCCTGGGCCTTCAGCGCCCACCCAGGCGGTGGGAAACACATGAGCTTTTTAGAAGAGAGAATTTAGTCTAAGGAACTGTCATCCAGGTTTCGGGGAATTTTATTGTTATTGTTATTGTTATTTTATTTTATTTTATTTTTGAGACAGAGTCTCACTCTGTTGCCCGGGCTAGAGTGAGTGCTGTGGCGTCAGCCTAGCTCAAAACAACCTCAAACTCCTGGGCTCAAGCCATCCTCCTGCCTCAGCCTCCCGGGTAGCTGGGACTACAGGCATGCGCCACCATGCCCGGCTAATTTTTTCTATATATACATATTTAGCTGTCCAGATAATTTCTTTCTATTTTTAGTAGAGATGGGGGTCTCGCTCTTGCTCAGGCTGGTCTCGAACTCCTGAGCTCACCGCCCGCCTCGGCCTCCCAGAGTGCTAGGATTACAGGCGTGAGCCACCGCGCCCGGCCGGTTTCGGGGAATTTTAAAGCCAAAAGGGAATGCTAAGGTAGCAATTGCTTTGTTGCAGCTGCCAATCCCTAAAACTGGAAGAGCAAAGGAAAGAGGATGAAACTGCCAAAATGTAGAAGCTTGGAGGAAAGGCCCCTGGAGCTAAAAACAGCCTCTGAGGAGAGTCGCACGCAGTGTTGCTAAGGAGGCACAGTAAGGCTGGTTTTGGAAGTGCTGGAAAGACCGGCACTGGAAGGAGTGGCCGCTGCTGGAACACACGGCAAGTACCCAGAGAAAGAGGCCAGCGGGCAGGACCCGTCCCTCCTCCCTCGCTCGGCCGCAGCCTCTCTCTACCGCCCCCGCCGGCAGCGCCTGGCATAGCACCTGGGGGCGGGGGGAGGATAAACCCCGCCCCCCGCGTCACCCAGAAGAGTGGGTTTCAATTTGGCAGACTGATTTAGTAACCAGCGCCGTATGTTTACTCTCTGCACTGATTCTAGTTTGTTTTATTATGCTATCACCTTCGGTTATTGCAGTTTTAGGACAATGAGCTGTGCGCATGCCCCAGGAGCTTGTGCTGTTTTATGTGGACACACTGTAAGAAGTGTGGGTGCACTAACACATAGCAAAAGAGGGGAACTTCAGAGTGACAATCGAAAAGACAGCCACTTCGAGAAGCAAAAGCGTCTTTCTTTTGTTCCCATTGTCACCCTATCTATGTTTTACTCTTTGATGAACTAACCGTAACTTACCCGAGTCCAACAGCACTCATTCCATTGTCGGGTGATACTCCGTTAGACACCAGTTCCCGCCCTGTGTCCCAACACTGGCGACATTTGAAATGTCAGTTCGCTGTGCGAGGCTCTGAGGCTTTCCATGATTCATACGTGCTCACGTGAGCCTCTCCAAATCCAGAGCTTTCTCTTGGTGACCTGCGATTAATCTGGTTACTTGTAAACAAATGAGGTTTCCTCAGCTTTGGTTACCTGCATTCTCTGTCCCTTTCCTCGCCACCATGTAAGGACTGGCTCAAATTGTGTCAAAGGTCAAATTTCATTATGAGAAACTGCAATGGTGTCTAAATTATTTTTATTGTTGTGCAGTTTGTTATACCAAGTAATGATTGCTGTTAACCCAGCATTTAATTGAGTTTGGAAGTCCTTATGTTACACTGAGATCCAATTCTAACAGTGATGTTTGTTTCCTGATAAATGAGTCATTCATATGGTGGAGTGCTCGGGTCCATTCAAAACCAGCTGAAGGGATGAAAGCCCTATATTCTAGAAATTTCCACCTAAAATAAACAGCACAGGTACTAACATCTAGGCAGCTAAACATATTTTCACATTTACCAATATAGAGTAACCAGCCATAAACCCAACACCAAAGCAGAAGCATTGTATAAATTAGACAGAGACTTTGCTATCTTCTAGGGATAGTGATGAAAAGGAAAACCTCAAAGCATGACATGCCTTATACCAGCAGCTGTCAATCAGGCTGCTTCGGCTGTAAACAATAGAAACCCTCTGCAGTAAGTTTAAGTTAAACAGAATTTATAGAAAAATGTTTTAACTGCTCACAGATTCTCTGGAAGGGCCAGAAAAACAGCCTCAGAAGCAATGCACCCAGGAACAGTTGCCAAATTACAGTGGCCCCAGTAAAGAGCACAGACGCTGAAAATTGGCCTTTGGATACTGAGTTCTGGCCTCTGCTCCCAGAAATGCTGTCGCTGCTGTCTCTGGAACCCTGATTATCTGCTTCCACTATGGGTTCTGGACACATTTTCTCCTGATACAGTCTTACGGGCCTACGTCTGGTTGCCTGAGTGTAGATCACATCCCCGGTGTCCTAGCTGCCAGGGAGGCTGAAAAAGCATGTTTCTCCCTGCAAGAGAGAAAGAGCAAGTGTGGAAGGCACTGTCTACGAAGATAGGAAATTCTTCCAAACAGGAAGTGTGTTTAAAGGCACTGGCCAGCCAAAAAGAATGGAAAATGTCAAAGTCGTTTCTCAAAGTGTGGTACTTAACATCGGCATCATAATAGCTCAGGGAGCTGAAGAAAAATGCAGATTTCTGGGCCCTGCCTCCAAATCTTATGATTTAAAATCTCTGCGAGGCAAGAAGCAACCTGCACTTTGCATAGGCTTCTCAGGTGATTGTGGTGAGCACTATTAAAGTGTGAGGACACTCCTGCACAGTTTTATTTTCAAAGGCAACTTTAAAAATTTTTATTTGATTATTTTGAGAATTGAATAGGAAGAAAGCTCTGACTGTTATCTTGGTCATAGACTGAAATCTCTACAATTCTAAATAAGAAAGCCCTCTGCTGTGGACCACAGACATGATAAGGGTCTGTTCTTCCCTTCACAGGAGAAGCATCAAAGGAGGAAGAAAGACAGTATTATGGTTCATTTAGGAGCATAAACCCTGAAGCGAGATTGCTTGAGTGTGAAAACACTCCATCTCAACTAGCAGCATGTGGCAGATAGTATTTTTCCAAAGATCACCACAACAGTATTTTCCATTCTACATGCTCTTCTACAATCTTCTAGAACCTTGCCACTGCCCCATAAAGAGATGGAGACAATTTTCTCTCCCCTTGAATCTGGTCTGGACTTTGTAACAGCTTCAACCAATTGAAAATAGCTGAAGTAACACTTTGTAACTTCAGGGCTAGCTCATAAAAGTGCCGTGCACGTCTACCTGGTCCTCTGAGAACACTCACTCTGGGAATCCGGCCACCATACTCTGAGGAAGCCCAAGCAGCCAGGGAGAGCTGATGGAGAGAGGAGCTGAGATCCCTGGTTTATGCCCCAAGCAGATCTCCCAGGAGACCAACTTGCCAGCCATGGGAGCTACCTTGAAAGTGGACCATCCAGTCCCCAGACGAAGTGCCTACTTGGTACCACACAAAGCAGAGACAAATCATTCCGTTGATCTGCTCCAAAATTGTAGATTAGTGAGAACAATAAACAGTTGTAATTGTTTTAAGCCCCTAAATGGGGGTGATTTGTGATGTAGCGATAGATCACTGATAAGGAGATGAATTAATTACTTTGTGTCTCAGTTTCTCTTTATGTAAAATAGGGGAAACAATTATATCCATCTCATACAGTTTTAATGGAAATTAAATGTTTTGATATATAAAGTACTTAGAAAATGGCCTGACATTTCATAAGTGCTATATAAGTGTCATTTCAAGAAAAAGAGTAAGGATGGATGAAAAGACCAAAAAGGACATAAACATAAATTCAGAATTCCTTTAGGCATGTAGCAAAATTGCATTAATTTCACATATCCAAGGTTGGGCGATTTAAATTGGTAACCATCCAAATGATAAGTTTTTTAAAACATAAAATGAGTTGTACTACTTTTAAATTCTAACTATAATTTTGGCTAGCCTAATGTCAATAATATCTGTTTAATTAAAATGATTCATGACTTGAATCATTTATTTCCATCATTTCCAAGTCAGGGCTCCGAGTCTAAATACCTGGTTCTGTTTTAAATCTCCCTTCCCCTTAATGAGTGACCTGAGCTAATGACCTCAGTTCTCTCCATAGACCCAGAAGTTTCCAAATAAACATTTGGAAACTAAATAAAGCTGTCAGATATGATACAAATGTTAGTTCTTCCTGTTATTCCAGCACCTGGTTGTTCCCCAGGCAAGGGACCTGCTGGAAATAACAGAACCAAGAGTCAGAAACCATAACACTGCAGCTCAAATATGATAAAATCTCCCTGGGCACTAAGATGTCGCAGGGACAAGAGCCAGGCTATTGCCCAAGGAGGCAGCAGGAAGAATGGAAAGGATCCAGGAGGACAGGTGACCCTTCTGGGGTCACAGTCATAAACTTCCGTCATCACTGGGACAGGAGGCGGATTGTCTAGTGACATGAGTCCTCTTTTCATCTCATATCTCAAAATGCCCCCAAGCCATTGTATTTGTGATCTAATGTTGCATAGAAAATTGCCCCAAAACTTAGTTCAAAAGAAAAAAACCTTTTCTTTTCCATTTTGTCATCCGCATATATGCAGTTTTGTAATTTGTTTCTTTACCTGTTTATGGGGCTGGCTTTCCAGCAGGTAGCCATGTGCAGGCTGTGGTCTCGAAATGCATTAGCTGCTCAGGAAAGACCATGTGCTCAAGAGAATTCCCTGGGTGACGCCGCATCTGCAGCACCTGGGTAGAAATGCAGAATTGCAGGTTCCACTCCGGACCCACTGAATTGCAATCTGCATTTTCGACAAGATTCCCCGGTGGGGTGACATGCACGTTAAAGTTTGAAGCTCTGTTCTGGGACTGCCATTGAGAGCTGAGTGTCATTCGTGTTTCTGAATGGTGTGTCAGTACCCAGACTGGCCTGGGCTCAACACGGTGAGTATCGGGGACTTTTGGAGATATCTCTCTCTCTTCATCTCTCTCTCTCTCTCTCTTGCCTCATCTTTCCTTCCTTCTTTTTTTCTTTCTTTCTTTCTTTCTCTTCCTTTCTTTTTCTTTCTCTCTGTCTCTTTCTTTCTTTTCTCTCTTTCTTTCTCTCTCTTTCCATCTTTCTCTCTCTCTGTCTCTCTCTCCCCCTCTCTCCGTATCTTTCTCTCTCTCTCACCTGCAGTGCCTTTATCTTTTTATTTTTCTATGGAAATATTGAAACAATTGAGACTTGTTTTTGTTTTTCCCCATTACTTGGAGCTGATCCCTTTCATCTTTGATTCAGCCAATTTCCTTCAAAGCTAAATATTAAACAGATCTGTCTTCTGACAGCTGACCCCAAATAGGGACACGCAGTGGTCCTCGCCCCGGGGGTGGAGAACTGAGCCGACAGAGGTAGAGGAGAGACAGGATGGAGCCAGTTCCCGTCCCTCGGGGAAGCCCACAAGTTGTGTCTAAGCCTTCGCACAGCCAAACAGCCAATAACTAAACAACCAATAGCTTCTGGAAGGCATTCTTGCAGAAATTCCTTTTTTGCCAGAGGGTGAAAGGGTTGCTAATTGATTTTGTCTGCCTTTCAGATGGCCTTAGAGAGACACGAGAGTCTGAATTCTAACGGAGAGGTAGCGTTTTTAGGTACAATACTGGTGCACACTCCTCTGTGTATCTCATGTGATCCAGCTTTGCATTTTGGTTTTGTGTATGTGTGGGTTTTCTTCACCAGCTTTTCATCCTGTTAAGTGGACAAGAGCAGCGAATTTAATTAAGTTGATCATCTTCTAAAAAACATACTTGTATAAAAACCCGTCAGTTATTCATAGCAAATGAATAAAAGAAAGCTGGTGCTTCCCCAATACTTTGAGGCATTGGTGACCCCAACTCTCACTGAGGAGGTGGCTGAAGGTTGATCGCAGTCCTAGGGTCTCTCTCTGGCCAAAAAGAAGCCACCTCCTGCGCTCTCTCCTGATTGCAGAGTTTGCCCGAGCACGATGTGCTACTGGTCTCAAATCCGACATGCTGTCTGCCAACACGTGAAACACAGACGAGACGAGACAAGGAGTGCCAACAGGGAAATGACAAAGCACAGCTTTAGCCTTACCGTTTCACACTGATAGAGAGAGAGCTCTGTGAGGTTACGCAAAATGGCAGAGATGCCACCCTCTGAAACCAGAGGACAATTTTTTTGAAAGACAGAGAAAAGTCAACTCGTCTTCTAGTCATTGTGAATGATCCAAGTTTTTGAGAGAAAAAAATTACAGAAGTCAGAAAGTCTGCCCATAATCCTGAATCAAAAAACCTGGAGTCCAAATAAAAAGTTGGTCAGGATGTATTTGCTTGCGTAAAAGGAAAACTGCGGAAAACCTAGGAATTTGGGTTCACAAGTCTTCTTAAGCCCTGTGATTTCACTTTCGTCCTTTCTTTCTTGTTATTTTGGATTTGAGTGTTATTCTTGTGATTTTTGAAAAATGAAAAATCTGGGCTTATTCCCTTGCCCAATACATGAATTTCTGGAAATAAGAGGTGAAGAAGAAAGTTCATTTCCTTGTTAGCCTGACTTCAACCAAGTATGAGCTCAGGAATTCTTTATATGTTTGCAACAAAAAGAAAAAATGAGGGATTATATTGGCTTCGGTGGTTATATTTTGTTTGTTTTTAAATTTAAGCTATGCCATAGAGTTTTGTGGATACTATGAAACTGAGGATCATTGCTACATATTTAAAAGAAGAAGTGTTCTAAATCAGCAGAGGGGAATAATATTCATAATTGTGTGCCTCATTTCTAAGGCAAATCTGCTGACATTCTAACTCATTGTGTGAGTAGCAAAATCATAACCTCAGAGGGAAATTTTTAAAACAGAAGGACATGCTATCTGTTGGAAGAGAGAGAGAGAGAGAATATGAGAGTTAACTTCATTCAGACCTCCAATTTATATCCTTCTTGTTTTTCTACTTTACCTTCACCTATTCTATAATTTACATATTCCTGTATGAGCCTGATATCTTTCTGGAACAGACAAGACTATTATTACTTTGAAAATTGTCTGTTCAAAATTAATTTTTAAATACATATTTTTAAAACCCAAAGTTATTCTTGAGTTTAGGGCTTTGCGACTGTTATTAGAAAGCAAGGGCTCCTCCTAGCGATATTACTAAACCAACGCAGTGTACTCATTCCAGGTGCGTCTGTTTTCTTCGTTGTGTAACAAGCTCATTATCCATAGTAAACACGTACTGGAAATCTATTGGGTCCAGGGACCAGTAAGGGCAATGCGTATTTTAAGGAAACTGCAGTAACTCTCCCGGCCACTAGGGGCCATTTGACTAATTCTCTTCCCGGTTCAAGGGAAGGCTCCCAGTGGACCCCAATGGAGCAAAGCGAGGACGCAAAGGGGATCTTCTTAGGGGTGGAATCAGGCTCATCATACTCCGTAAACCAGTATTTCTCTAATTTTGTTATTGTTAAAACCTCTTTAAAAGGAAAAAAATAAATGGTACTGGTGCCACTGACTGTACAACAGGGATGCACGTACATACATATTGCTCTTGCTTCTTTTAAATGTCAGCAAAAGTGGGGGAAATGAGAACAAGAAAGTTGACGTCCCTTTTACTGTCACTGTGGTCAGATATTGCTTGCCTACGCTCTACCCCCAAAAAAGAAAGGTACTGCCCCCCCACCCTCTATCCAGTATCTAATTTATTTTCTTGCGTCAGATGAGAAGAATTGCCTCAGTTGCTCAGGAAAAAAAAAAGTGCAATATATTTTTAATCCTTCCCTGCCTATGAGAATGCATCAAGCGGTACCATGCTGGCCAGGTGCACCAGACGTCCTTGTCTTTGTGAAGGAAATGAGGGAGATTGTGTAAGGTGTCACGCTCCTGGTTTTACCACTATTGAGCACAAGCAAAGGCTGTCGGATACAGCCACAAAAGTACGTTTGTCCTGGGTTCGTAGGTGGCAGTGCAGCCTAGGCCAGAGCAGGGCCAAGGCCCGCCTGACTGCAGGAAGGTCTCTCCTTCTTTTGGTAAGGCCACAGGCTGGCTCATTCGCTACGTCGTGGAAACAGCTTTGAAGGAAAGCACCGTCTGTAAGCTGCGTGGCTGGAATCGGATTTAAGTACTGTTGAATATAATATAAAAGTGACGCCTCCTCCTCATAATTAAAGCTGTCATCTCCAGGCTGTAGTCAAGGGTGGAATCATGCTCAAACTCGCAGACTTGCCTTAAAGCTTAGACGCTTCATCCCAAAAGGCAGCCAGCTGTGGGCGTCTAACGTGGGACGTGGCGCAGTCTGGAGTTTTCCTCTACAGAGTGCTGCAGCCTCAAAATGCAGTCCTGGTTGTCCCAACAGAGAGACTGCTGCTGCCACACAGGGTGACTGCTAACGAAAGGATTTCGGGATTGGCAGACACGGTTGCTCCTTCTAATACACATTATGTTGGGGTGTCAGGGTGAGGGCTGGACTTCCCAGGTTAAAGTGTTGCATGTCCTGGTGTGTGGAGTTGAGGGGAACCAAGCGTGAGCTTTAGGATGTGTACAGGAGGCAGGAGTTTTGCCTATAAATTCTAGCAGAGTCTGAACCTGCAGGGCCCGTCCAGAGGACAAAGTGGTCACAATCAGCATGGCCCCGAGCCAGGACCCCTACAGAGCAGGAGCTGAGTTGAGGCTTCTTTGGGGCCACCGCAGCTTGGCCTGAGCTTAGATGATGGACAAGCTCTTTGGTCTTTGCCCTGAATCATGGAAACAAATGGACTGAGCCAGGATGCCATAAATGAAGCGAAGATTAAAGACATTTATAAAACAGACATGAATCAGGGAGCTGGAGAGACCTGATTTTGTCTTTTGCATCCGTCTGCTTTGTGCTCTCACCAGTGAGACCGGGGTGGCCGGTCTCGCAACTGGGGCCTCTACAAGGACCTCTGGAGACAGAGGCGTAGTGAGGACCCGCAGCCAGTGGCGAGGACCGGGTGCAGGAAGGCCATGAAGCCTGAGCCCTATCTGTAGGTTTCTTCATGGGTGTTGAGAAGGTTTGCCCTTCCTGCCGCCCAGAATCAATTTTCCTGGAGAGATGAGAGTAAAATAAAATCCAGAGGGACACCAACAGAGTCCATAGGTTCCCAGGTTACTTTTACATTGTCCTCTTGTCCCCGCTAGAAATCCCAACCCCAGAGACATCAGACTCTTCAAGATTCCTTTGAGCTCACCATAAACTGCCCACGGCGAGAACATGAGTCGTTTGTCTCTTGAGACAGTCTCTGGTATGTTTATGAAATGACCACTGGAGACTCCAGTTTCACAATCAACAATATACCTAAAAATAGGAAAAAATTTGTTCCAAGATAATTTTGTCTTTAAACAGCAAGATCAACAAAAGATGCCTGCAGGGAGCGGGTATTCCTGCACCCTGCTGAGACCCTGGGCTCCCACACGGTTCTCTCCTCATCACCTCACGCTGACCTGAAGTAGGGCTGAAACCTTGAGTGCTAACCAGTGACGGTAAACCGTTCTGACTCTGTCACCTGGCTCTAGGTGACACTCTTTAACGAACCATCTTTGGGCAAGGCAAGGCCCGTGTCTAAACAGTTGGGAAGCTTATTATGAAACCCAGAGCACTGGTTGCCAAGCCTCTCTTCCTCTCAATTTTTAAATCCCTGGATAATTCCCTGCAAATGTCATCCGGATGTTTCTGACTCATGTATATTTCAACTCATCCCATTGTTGTTTTCCGAAGACATCAGTTGGCTATTCAGGGTGAGCCTTCTGTCTCCAGCCAGCCAAGGACTCCTGTAAATGAGACACGCAAAAGTCAACACGGGCCGCTGTGAAGTCTGACTACTTCTGTCTTCCGTTTGCTAACTCTTCTTTCTTACTGGCCTTGTTAAATTTCCTAAGCAGACAGGAGAAAGAATCTTAGCATACCACAGAGCATCCCGTAGCGTGCTACTTCGGGTGGTGGAATTGCACCAGTAAGCAGCGATGTCAGATGCAGTTTCCAGCAAGTCAGCTTAGGAGAAGGGAGCAGAACAGAATAAAGCGAAAACAAATGCCAGCTCCCGGGTTCTTGCTGCATTGTGGGAAGTGCTTTCTGTTCCAGCCGGGAGACACGGAGGCCGTGTCAGCAGACGGCAGACCCCAGGACACCACCGAGACTCTCTCGGCTCAGCGTTTTGGTGTCACAGAGACCTGGATTTGGATCGAGGTTCTGTCCTCCTCCTGCCACTCCCGGCTGTGTGTGACCTGGATGCGTTACTGGATCTTTCTGAACCTCCGTTTCCAAATGTTTGAAATGGAGGTAATAATATTCATCCCATAACTTTTAACTAATGTTTACTGAGTACTCAGTACAAGCCAGATACTGTGCTGAGAGCTTCACACACATCATTTCATTTTACGCCTACAATTTCCTCATTCTGCAGTTGTCAGAACTGACATTTCCAGCCTTCACATGGCACACAGAGTGGCAAATCCGGGACACAAACCCCGCTCTTTCTGACCCCAGAGTCCTCCTAGCGCTGGCTGGGAAACGCGGTGCGACGTGCGGGGCTCCCCGTGGGTGGGAAGCGAATTGACATTCACTAAGAACGGACCTGCCGGGCCGGGACCCTCGCCGGCGCCCCCGTCCAGGGCTGTCGGTCTGCTAGTGCATGCAGGGCCTCTGTGGGTTTGAATGTTCTAGCAAAGGGTCACAGGGAAATGTGTGCCTCTGACTAAAGAAAAGTCTTCCAATTTCCCTGGAGAAGGTTTTCCTCTTCCCCCAAGAGCACAGCTTTGAGATATGCACAGAATGCTAAGTGAGGAAGGGAACAACCGCTCAGACAGATATTTTCCAAACCAATCCTTGAAATAAATGGAATAAACGATGTCTCGGACAGACCCACACTCTTCCTGACGGGATCTGGGCATGCCCCATTTCGGTACCAACGTAAGTCTGGAAAATGCAGAAGAAGGAAGAATTTTCTCTCCGATGCTTTATTGATGCCAATGACATGATTTCTAAAGCTTCTCAAAAACATAGCAGTTGGCTCTATTCAAAAACACTGATAGTAAGTGGATGCTCTGTGCCCCAAAGATTCTAGAAGCCTACTTGGTCTGTATTTGGTCATCCTGACTCAATTCCCTTTTTTCTGATGGAGAAGAAAGGTGGCTTTCTGTAGAAATATATGTCCTGAAAGTCCCTTGACTACCCTGACTGAAAAAAACAAAAAACAAACAAACAAAAAAACATGTTTACAGCATCGAGCTGAGACGGTGAGGTAGGAATGGGCGCTGTGGTCACAACAGATAAAAACCGGAGGCAGGAAAGAGCTGGGGAAAGTGGAATGCTTTCTTTTTCTCCCTCTTTCTCTTTACAGTTGACTCACAGAGGAGATAGACTCACGACCACGTTCACATCATAGGCGACGCAGGACAGAGGTGGCAGCTTCCAAAGAGGTGGCAGCTTCTGTAGCGCTGACTACCGGAGCCATAGCAATCTCTTTTATTTTAGGATAAAGAGAAACACAGCACAGAAAAGACATGAAATGGTTGAAATGCCCTTTTCTGCTCCCCCAAAGCATGATCAAACATGTTTAACCTCATCATATAATCTTATTAGCATCTGTGCTGGACATGAATTGTAATGATGATGGCCATAGTAACTTCCAAAGAATGCTTATTCTTTGCCAGGGATGGACCTAAATTATTTCATTTAATCTTCTCAGTAATTCTGCTGAGAAAATTGAGACAGATTATCAGTGATTTTTTAAATGCATAGATTTGAACTCCGTGTCTCTTTCACTGCAAAATCCACGCCCGTCCACAGCCCTGCCTCTGAACAGCCATGACGTGTACAAGGAAAGGGGACGGGAGATGAAGCCGGGTGGGAATTGGCACCTGCCCATGCCCCACATGTCTGCGTGCTCAGGTGTACACAGTTAGTAAGTAGGTGAGCTGAGATTTAGCACCAGGTGGATCTGCTTCCACGGTTCACGCATGTTCCCTTGGAGGGGCTTGCTGCCTGATTATGTGTATTTTAAAAAATTAAAATAGGTAGATATTAAAGTTACATTTAGGAACCACCTAATCCTGAAGCTAACTAAAATATATATATTGGGAATTAAACTTTAAACATTGATGACTTGATTATCTATTGTTGTATAATAAATTACCCCCAAAGTGTAGTGGCTTAAAAATGACACTTTGTTGTCATAATGAACATGATTCTGTGGCTCAGAAATTCAGGCAGAACACAGTGGACAGGCTCGCTGCTTTGTTTTCCTTCTGTATTTATTTATTTAAGTTTTACTTTATTTTTAGCTGACATATAATCATTGTACCTATTCATGGGTGCAGTGTGATGTCTCAACACATGCATACGCTGTGTGATGATCCAATCAGGGTATTGAACATAATTGTCACCCCACACATTTATCATTTCTTTGTGCTGAAACATTCAAAATCCTCTTTTCTCGCTGTTTTGACACAGACATTACAGTACTGCTAACCACAGCCACCTACTGTGCAATGGGACACCAGGACCTATTCCTCCTATCTGACTGTCACTTCGTACCCCTTGCCCAGCCTCTGCCCATCCCCAGCACGGGTTGCTTCTACGCGACAGTGCCCGGGGTCTCAGACGGGAGGACTTGCATGGCTGGGGACTGGAACAGCTGCGGGCTGGAGAGGTGTCTCTGTCTCTCATACACACACAACAGACACAACACAGACACACACACACTCTCTCTTTCTCTCTTGCCCCCCAGAATGGCAGGTATGGGCTTCCTCACGGTGTGGCCGTCCCGGGCTAGTTGGACAGTTAGATGGCAGCGCAGAGCGTCGGAGTATTCCAAGTGTTCCAAGAGACAAGAACGGAAAGCTGCGAATCTCTTAAGGCCCGGAGCAAGAAACAGACACAACGTCGTATTGACCGTGGTCTGCTCAAAGCAGCCAAGGGCCCACCCAATTCAAGATCCCACCTCTTGACAAGGGAAGTATCAAAGAACAGGGGACCGTTTTTAATCCACCACTGTTACATTTCAAAATTGCCTCAATATAGTAATGTCAGCTGAATCACTGACAGGGTACACATCGAACTGTTTCTTCCCCCAGGCATTATCCACACTTGTCAATAAATATTAACATTAGAGCCATATTGTAGGTAAAAGTCATCATTGGGGCTTTCTTTACCTAAATGTGAAGATCTGAGAATGTATCTTAAGGAAGGAATAAACTATTACTTATTAACAGCTCACCTGTTGTTCCAAGGCAGTGTGGCTGTACCATTGCATGAATCCTCACAACTACTTAATATGTCACACCCATTCTACAGACGAGAAAGTCAAGGCTTAAGGAGGCCCAGAGTGTTTATAAATATCAGCATCCTTGGTACCTCCAAATCCTTCAACATTCAGGGTGACTATTGTTTTAAAATTTTTTTTAATTTAAAAAACTTTTTAAATTTATATATATTTTTTATCGACACACAGTATTTTACGTATGTATGGGGTACATGTGATTTAAATGCAGCTAACTCTGGCCCACCTCACACTCCATGCGAAAGAGGGACTTGACACCTGCGGGTCCTTGAACACTTGTTTCTCCTCGTTATCCACTGTTCGCGTTTCCTGTTTCTACCCCTTCCCACCCCCCCCAAATGTGAATCTCACCCCCCTTCCCTGTGAGTCCATAGAACTCCAGGTAGCACACGGCTGTCCAGAATATAGAGGTCTGGATTGTCCTGGAGGTTCAAGGTAATGGGGTATCACAAACCACCTGGCAGAGAAATGACTTTTAAATGAATGTCAGACAGTGCTGTTTTTAAAAATACCTAGGCTATTTCTGTCTCTGGAAATTTCCCACTGGCCGTCTACTCTCACCATGAACCGTAGGCTCCTGCCGGGGCCTCCAGCCTCCGGGTCTCTGGAACTACTTATAGCTTTCACCTGTCTCCCCCACTGGCTGCTGCCAGAACTAACGTCCCACCAATGCCTTTATGCACAGCCACGAGGGTCCCTCTTTGTCTTGTCCTGGGCCATTGCAGAAATAACCTGACGTGGTGGGATCTCCTTCCACATCCAGAGAGGTTACCAGAATATTTTTTATTTATTTATTTATTTTGAGACAGTGTCTTATTCTGTGGCCCAGACTAGAGTGCTGTGGCGTCAGCCTAGCTCACAGCAACCACAGACGCCTGGGCTCAAGAGATCCTCCTGCCTCAGCCTCCCGAGTAGCTGGGACTACAGCACTCACCACCACGCTTGGCTAATTTTTCTATTTTTTTGAAGAGACGGGGTCTCACTCTTGCTCTGGCTGGTCTCCAACTTCTGGCCTCAAGCGATCCTCCCACCTCAGCCTCCCAGAGTGCTAGCATTACAGGCCTGAGCTACTGCACCCAACCGGAGGTCACCAGAATATTTTCATGCACAATGACACTTCTCTTCCTAATAATTCTACTATTATCTCTTATTAAATAAAACAAGGATTTTTCCTCTCCCTGCTACAATAACATGAAACCCAAGTCAACCTGAGTCTCAAGCTTGTGACCATTTGTCTCTGTTCTGCTACCTCTGAAGTCATGAGTGGAATCCCAGGTCACCAGGGAGGCACCAGTGCTGTCCCCATCCATGTGACGGATACGTCTTTGGGCCAAGTTCCAATTAAAATGAATAGTTTTAACATCTAAAATCCATTTAGCAAATAAAATGTGCCCTACACATAATAGATATTTAATAAATAGGTGAAATGTGAATAAATAAATGGTAATGACTAAGGAGACATGATGTTGAACAGCAGAGGAAGCCTCAGTACTGAGTTTCACAGTTTGACCACTGAACTAGCAAAATAATGAGAAACTCAATGAGGAAAAACATGAAATTGCATTAGAATATACAACCAACAGCTAAAGGAGACCAAGTATAATCAGCGGTCACAGAATGAGAAGAAAGAAAAAGTAGCAAAGTCTACAGAAAGTATTATTGGTTGGAGATTTTTAAGTTTATTTAACAAATGCTTGAAAGAAGAAATACTTGAATAAATGTTTCAATAACTCACAAAGTATGGTGAATGTTGGGGAGTTATAAATGTCCTAAGAGATTATCTAAAGAACTAGAATGACTGTTCTTTGAATTTACTACAAAGAAATGTTAAACTAAGGTAGCTTTGAATGAACACAGAATGACCCAAGGAGAAAAACAATGGAATCATTTAAATATATATGAAATTAAAAGCTAACACACTTAAGTTTCTCTGAATTCTTGTCCTCAGAGTTCTGTCCCACCGTGATGTGGCTGCGTTGGCTTTTGGTGAGTGACCTTGTTACACAAGATGGCGGATCATGGAAACTGTGGTGGGAACCTCGCCTCATTGTTAGCTCTCTCCACAGCAGGCCTTGTTGCTACAGGGCTCCCAGTGTGGGCTGCTTTGTGGAAAAGAAGTTCTTCCTACAATGCCAATTAAGTTAAAGTTGGAGGGGCCCGTCACATTTTCCCCGAGGGCTAAGCTCGAGCCCACGGGAAACCATCTTAATCCTGGATGTCGTACATTCCTGCTGAACAGAGATCCAAATTGGTTCTCCGGTGACACGGAGTGCTGCTGAGATCACCAGACTCCTCTGACCACTCATAAATTTAGCACTTCCCTTTTCTGTGTCAACAAATCCTGGATAATGATGCTCATTATTTCACCACATTCTCAAAACTAAAAGAGCCCAAACAAAACTAGTTCCAGTGACGAGCTATCATAACACAAGGGGAAACTTATTTCCATATTGTATTAAGCCCATGTGGGGGCCTCACGTTTTGTAATATGCTATCATAACTACTTTTGTGCACTTTTATTGTGGAAATCTTAGTCTTCTCAGAATTTTTTGAATATACCAATTCAGAAAGTGGACACCATTATTTTTTGTTGTTATTTTTTTCTTCAAAAGCAAATGAAAACTAGCACTTACATATATATTTAAAAAGTGATATTAAGGATGTTTTATCTTGTAGAAAATCTAGACTATACACTGCCTGGTGCCTTGAGATGATTTTTAAAGAATAGGTACATCTCATTTTTCCCACCCCCGCGGTGGTGATGTTTTGTAATGCTTTCTCGGGGTTTATTTTTGGCTTTGTGCTCCAAATTTTATTTGGAGATGAAGAAAGTCATCTGAAAGTCTTTTTTTTTTTTCTTGAATTTTCTGTAAAGCGCATAAGGATTCATTGGATATAAATCTCTTAAAAATTAGTAACAGGAAAAAAGGTATCTTCTGAAGCAGTGAAATGCTTGCTTTCATGAGACGCTGAAAACAAAGTAACCCATTGTTTTTCCTCTTTCCCTAAACTGCCAGGAAGCTCAGAATTAAATTTAATGTTCAGCTACAGTAACTATTTCTAACTTCCCTTTTATAGGCTTTTTGATTTTCTGTCTATTTTAACAACCTTATTGTGTATATACATTTTACTGAAACCTGCCTAAAATATTTTCTGGGAGAAGGAAGCGTATAAGTTATACTTTAAAAAACAACCCCCCCCCCAAAAAAAAAAAAAAAGAAACGCAACTCTAATTACACAGGAATGTGGGGAAAAATGTGTGGGTTATTTTAGAGACAAATCCACAGGACAATCACAAATTGTTAAGTGACTTGGGAGAATTGTCTCCACATATTCACTGTGGCCTTGTGCACAAAAACACCAAATTGAGAAAAGTATTAAGGCCATTTGGAATTTGACTTCTTGATGAAAATCTACTTTCTGATTTGAGTCTCTGCTGTACTTGTCCCTTGGGCAGGAGAGCAAAAACATTCCACCTTGTTCTCCTTTTTTCCTAAGAGATTCTCGAATGACAAGGTAAGTCTAGGAGGGTTCCTTGGCTCAGACTAGCACGGGGTGTGGATCCCCTCCACATGCGTGGTTCTGCATATGAAAAACTAGGCAGAGAACTTACTTAAATCCTCTCTATCGAGAGATGCTTGTTCTAGCTGCCTTCTAGTGAGGTATAAAATGTCATCGACTCAGACTTTCCCGTACTGATGTTAGTACTCTAAAATCTGATAACGGCAAATTCTAAAGGGCTAAAAAAAAAAAAATACAGCCAAAGAAAGCCAACCAAATTGCTCTAAAGCTTTAAAAAAATAAACATTTGCATTTCAATCAGGGGTAAAGTCCTGGGAAAGAAGGAAGGATCTGTGGGAGTATTTAAATTAAGTCAGTTTGCACCTGGAATTTCATTTTCAGGCCAGTGACACAACTTGGTGGGATTCTCAAACCCCTTGTAATTGTGTGGTAAACAGCAGCATTTTAGAATATCTTGTGAATTATGATTAGAATGTGATGCTAAAGCTCAACACTTCCTTTAAAAATATATAGTCAGTGAATCATTCTTTATAACAAAGAGCCTGGGAAAAAATTAAGAAAGGTCACACCACGGGAATTTGTGAAATTGGTAACCAATCAAAAAGCTTCAGGGAAAAAAAAAAAAACGGTTTGCATTCAATATGACTTAGAGACTATTTTGGAAATTTAATAAACACGGAACAAAGTTATTTGAGACTCCGGTAATACACGCAGTGGTTAAATTCCACTCATTCCAGCATCATTACAGAGCACCCTTATCACTGAGCACATACCAACACACACACAATCCCTGATGCCTATCTGCCGGCCCCCAGGGCAACCTGGCAGAAGGAGAAAGAAGAAATCGCTTAAGCGCCTTCTCTTTTACGATTTGTACTTTCTTCCAGATCTGTCGTCTTTTGCCTCCATCCAAACTGGAAATTCAGCAGCAGGCCTTCCCAAATGGCAGAGGCTACCGATGTTGGCAATAAATACGTAAACGAAATTAAAAACAGAAACAAAAAAACAAAGTAAAACAAGCTCCTGCAATGCAGGGCTCCTCTCTTTCTTCTCTAAATTAACAACAGACTTAATAGTTCAAAGGTCACTTGCCAGAGGTTTGAGATTCTTTTAAAAAAACTTAAATATATACTAATATATTTAATAAGAAGAACATTTGGTCTCTAATAAAGAATATGTATATAAACAAAGTGATTTTCAAACACCACTGCATGTTTTTATAATCAACGTCTAAAATCAACATCATCCCAACAAGAACTCTACCACTTGACTATGTTCTTATTGTGATCAATGTCTATAATTTCTCTTTGCAATTAGAGAAATGGTAAAAAGTCTGTCACCTGGCACAGAGAGGGAAATGGCTGTTTTCTGTGCCCCAAAATGAATTGCACTTGACTTCCTCTTCCTCTTCCTGTCTGTGGCCTTGCCAAGGAGACCGGCCAGACCACTGCTTCCTTCTCAGAAGCAGGGGGTTGGGAAGAATAGTAAATGGCCAGGGACTGGTTTGCATCACCACCTATTAAATACTAATAAATGCTACATCTGCCATTCCTTTCTGTACTCGTCTCTCCTGGTGTCTCCCCAGTGGTGTCAACCATAGAACATGTGTCCAGGAAGTAGCCAACAAAAATACTATTTTTGTTACTATCAACAGGCATAAAATGCTAATAAATACCTGCTTTATTGTTCGAGTTGAACATTGCATTCCACTGGTTTAGGGACGTATGGTTTTATTGGGGACTGCTAGCTCTTAAAATTGTGGTCTGGGTCACTGGGCCCTGCAGTTTGCGCAGGTGTGCACAGGTAAGAGGGCACATGGTGTGTGGTGGCACGCAGGCACAAGGACCTCCGGGTTCATGTGGTCTCTGTAAGTGGGGAAAGCACATTTGCAAATGGTATTTGATGAGCTAACTCATAGATGCCAAGGGACAGTCAGAATTCTGTGTCCTAGAAGCGGAGGTGTGCTGCACTTTCTCCATTCCCCTTGCAGGCCCCTCCCGGCCTGCATCTCTGCACCCCTCTCTGCGCCCCTCTCTGCGCCCAGGAAGCTGCCACTGCAGACGGTATTGACTGGGCCCCCTCACCCTTTGGCCCCCACGTGGTTTCAGCCAACTGACAGCCACTAGCAGCAGAGCGGAGCGGGACTGGATTCCTCTGCTAACAGCCGCAGCTCCTATCCGGTCCCAGAGTCTCCTGGGTTCTAGACCCACCTCTGTCCCTGCTCGTTAGGGTTGCAGGTGGCAGTGCCTTCCCACGGCTGCTGGCCCCAGAGGCACTTCATGGTCCCTCGTAGGCCTGCCCTTGCCTTCGTATAACGTCCTTTCATTAAACTCTTTTTAATTACCACTTTGACATGTCATCTTTTTCTGACACATACATGTAAATGTGCAATTAAGAAGAACAACTGTACTTTAAAAAAATCAATAAATCAGGCTGTTTATTACATCATCTGATCCCTCCCTTACCCCTAAAGGTTCAATGTATTATTCAATATTGAAATATGTGGTAAGGAGCAAGGGCTAATAATCTCATATACTGAGCACTCAGGTGCTAAATGTCTTGCACGAATTACTTCATTTCATCCTTATTACCACCCTATAAGGTAAGTATTATTATCCCCATTTTCCACACAAGGAAACTGAGGCACAGATGAGTTAAGGAATTTGCCCAGGAGCCCACGGCCAGCGGCCTGCCTGCTACTAGAGCCTGCGTTCTTCCCTCTGCATCACCCCCAGTCACCCCGTGAATTCCTGCTCTGCCTTCACCCTGTTACCTGCTTACTCTTTCTCTTGTGCTCAGCCTTACACTCTCTCAGGAGCTGGGTTTTCTCCTCCAGTGCAGCACAGAACACAAGAACAACCACAAACTGTTTTAAGAGTCAGTTGTAAGTTGTAGCCACTACAAATTACGTTCATGGAAAATTGTTAATGACGAGGAAAAGGCTGGATCATGAACTGTGGAAAGCAGCACCTGTGTTGTTCATCGAGCCTCCTAGCACCCAGTACAGTGCAGGCACTGAGCTGGCAGTAAATACACCGTTATTTAAGCAGTGGGGTAGTAAGCCCAGAAAGCAAGACACACAGTTATACACATAGTGCATCTCAGGAAGAAATCGCAAGTGCAGAGCGAAGACTGGACAGAGATGTGCTCACACAGTATGAATAATTGTTTGAGACCCATGCGGTGGCTCTCATCTGTAATCCCAGCACTTTGGGAGGCCGAGGTAGGGAGGATCACTTGAGGCCAGGAATTCCAGACCAGCCTGGGCAACATAGCAAGATCCTGTCTCTATAAAACATAAACAACAACAAAAAAATCAGCAAAGCATGGTGATGTGTGCCAGTAGACCCAGCTACTTGCGAGGCTGAGGCAGGAGGATCACTTGAGGCCAGGAGTTGGAGGCTGCAGTGAGCTGTGATGATCACTCCACTGCACGCCAGCCTGGATGACAGAGTGAGACCTTGTCTCTATTAAAAAAAAAAAAATAGTTTGAGATCATGGTTTTTCAGGTGCTTATTTGGATTGTTCAAGTCTTCTATATATTCTGAATTTTTCACACTGGGCATGTTTTACTTTTGGGGCCTAAATGTAACAAAAACACAGCAAAAGGGACAAAGTTCCATGTGACTAGATAACAAGCCCTGATTCTCCTCTGGGGGGCTGGAGTCTGGCCTGCCCGTCATTCTCTCTGCTCCACAGAGCCAGACGCGGCCCCAGGCAGTTTATCTACACGATGCGAAGCCCTTTTGTGGAATCCCAGGCACTGGGCCTCCAAGGTCCTGGGAGGTTATCTAGCCCAACGCTACTCTTCAAGCTGTGGGAACCGGGACCCAGACCCGATTTTCTAGACATCGGCAGTGAGTTCCAGGGAAACACAAGCCAAGACTCCCGGTCGCTGGATTCCCAGTCCAGAGCATTCTCCATTTCTCCTTGCAGCTACCTAGAATTGTTTCCAAGGCATAAAGCATTTTTCTTTCAACAGGCATTTGGCTGTCATTCCTGTTCTTGAGGTCAGGCACTGTTGAAAAGACACAAAAGTCTTAGGTCCCCAAGGTACTAAAGTATTAAGAAATGAGGTCACTTCATGACCCAGTAGAAGCTCCTCCCTGGAAAGATGGGAAATAGCACACTAGCCAGGTGGAGGCACTCTCCCTGAAAAGTTTCTTATGGTAACATCCAATAAAAGCCAAGAATGTCATATCCAGAACAGTCTGGGGGTGGTCTGACTTGATCCAAGGAGAGAATTGAGAGTCCCTCCAGGAATGGACAAGTAACATGTCCAAATCATCTTCCCTTTCCCTTTGTTCATTCATTGAACGGCTTCTCCATGTGAGGCACAGACAGGCTGGAAACACAACGGCGAGCAAACAGACTGACACTGAGTGCACAGGGATATCATTAGAAATGGTGGTAAATGTCACAAAGGAAAGATACTGGCTACGTGGAGCGTGTTCAGCCGGGAATCTGCTCCAGGGCAGAATTCCAGGCGTTCCTTCCTGAGCACTTTCCCTTTCAGCTGAGTTTTCAAGATGCTCCGGAGACAGGGGAATAGCAGAGAAATACTGTGCAAAGGCTCAGAGGTAAGAGGAGTGTGATATGTTGGAGAAAGCCACAGGAGACAAGGGACTCAGATGGTTCCTTCAGAATGTCTGATCCGGGGCATCATGGCCTTTTCCACCTCTTTTCCACCTCTTCCCTGCGTGGGTGTTTTGACTGCAGAATGTACCTCTGGCGATTGAAAGTGCTGACACGAATGCATTTGGAGAATACACGTAAAAGACAGTGATTTTAACTTCGTCATAATTAGCTTGAGGCCATACTTCAGGCAGCAACTGAGTCACTGTAAAGATCACTGCAGGCTCATTCTCTTAAAATGTGTCAATAGCATGTGGGAAGGCATCTTTTTTTCTTTAGCAGGTGGGCATGTATGCAGTTAATCTGTAAGTGTTTTAAACCATTAAGGTAAAAATAATAAGGAATCAGAATGCAAATGTTTTCTACTACTTGGAAGAATCTTGTCTCTCTAGAGTTTAACTCAGTTGATCTTGGTTCTTGGAGTAAAATGAAAACATAGGTTTTTGCAAGAGCTTTTATATTCAACTCATCTGTGTAGGCCATAAACTGTAGCATCCCCAGAGAGGAAAATGCTAACTAAAGGTGAATGGAAGACACAAGTGATCTCAGTTTGAAGGCAGATTTACCCGTGAAATTATCAGACATAGAGGTAGTTCTTCATGAAACCTTTTTGCTTCTTGCATAAGTCTCCCATTAAGTTTTGAGAAATATCAAAGAAACTATTGAATTTTTAACAACGGGACAAAACGGCAACAGCTATTTGTGCTCCCATTCAACTTACTTCCCATCCTTCCAAGCTTCGTGTTACCTGCAAAACCTAATGAGAAGGCCCTCTGTGTACCTCAGTCACTGATAACAGAGCTTAAGGATAGTCTCTAGAAAACCTATTCTGCAAGAAGACACCAGTCGGCATCCTTAGCGTCCTTTGTTCTTCACCAGCTGTTAATGCCCCTGATTAATTCCCTTTCAGTCTGTAGTTCTCTGCCTTGTCTGCAGAACGACAGGCAGCACGCGGTCACGAGCCTTGCCAAGGTCACGCTCACTGCACTTTCTTTTCCACCTCTTCCCTGACCGCCTGTCTAACCAGCTCACCCAAAATGGAAATTAAAGTGATTGAACTTGATCCATCCTTAATGAGCACTAACTGGTTTTTCTTCATTTACCCAGGTCCACTCTCACGTTTAATAATCCATCCTGAATCCTGCTCTTACTGTCCGGGTTAAAGACAATCTCAAGTCTCGGTTCTGCTTGTTTTTATGTGGGATCAGAAAGTGCGGTTTGTTAACACATTGGTTTTCACTGCTTTTCAGTTTGACTTTTGACGGTTTTTAATCAAGGTCATTTCAAATTCCCTATGAATTGACACAGAGAAATATCATGATGCCAAATTTTTGCATACCTAATATGAAATTAATCACACGTGTGTCATTCAAAGACATTTATTGTTATGACAAAAGCGTGAATACATATACACACCCTAGATAAGTTCGATAAATTTTGCCCTATGTATTTTCATATCTTTCTCCTTTATTCTTCTGCAAGAGTTTTTCCCTTCGTTTTCCCTGCCCTTCTCTGGGAGCTCTTGAATTAGTCTCTACATCTGTTTCAAATCCTGCATTGAAATCATTATATTGACCCGACTGAGTTTTCTATGATGCATAATTATTCAGCATGGATGTCTCAGTCATGACTTATCTGCTATTTCTTATGGGCCCGAAGGGTAAACCAGCTCTTTCTTCATTTTCTTTTCTAAGAATCAAAGCATAGCATCTGCTGATTTTTGGTTTCTATTGTGAAGGACTTGACTATTATTTTGTCAGACTCCATTCCAAAAACAGAGGTGGGATTTTGATTGTGTTTGGGTTCTGAGTAATGGCACCTCTGTAAATAGTATCTGTTATTACGTGAAGTTTTAAGGACTGACTCAGGTGGGCAATTCTGGGTTTCTTTGTTTTTCTGGGTTAGCAACATAAATCTCAACAGGATAATCACTAAAACAACAAGCTCCAAAGAGACACAAACTGTCTGCCAAGGGTTAATGTGTCACTGGCTTCCGATGGTGCCAAAGAAGCAGCTTAGTGTGAGCAAGAAGTAGAAAATGCCAAGGGCGTCCCCATGGGTGCAGATTTGGAAAATGTAATAGCATATACCCGACCCTCTGCTGTAAAGGGGCTAGTTTACCCTGTGGCCAGAGTGGCTCTCCTCCTAAAAGACCTCGCCTGTTTTAGCTCTGTGGCCTTGATGCTGCCATTCCAGTCTGGACGGCAGGACAGCAGCAAATCCCAGGGGAGCCCTGGGGTTATCGCAAGCTGCAACAGCCGGAGGCGTGTCACGTTGCCAACTTCAACAGAGCTTGACCTCACGCTGAACTTTGCACCGCCACGTTGCAGAGAACTAAAAGTCAAGCAGCTATGACAAGTCCAGGTCTTCCCAGCCATGGAGACCACCTAGCATAAACGTGCAGCATTTCCCCAGAAAAGGTTTTGTTTGTTTATAAACAGCACAGTGGTGCAGCCCCCAGATTTCCCCCATATGGGGAATAACCCCAATTTACTAATGACTAGTGGAAAAGTCCAACTCTTCCTTTTCCCCTACGGAGAGAAAAAAGTGCCTGAGTTTAAGTTCTAGATTTGATATCACAAAAATGATAGCTACCCTTAAACTGTGTGCCAGGTACTGTCCTAAGCACATGGCACACAGTAACACATTAACATACACGAACTCAATTAATCCTCAGAACGACCTTCTAGGGCCGTCTTGCAAGGACACGCTATGGTGCGCTCTATTCACAGGTGGCAAAATTCCAGCACAGACGGGGTGAGTAACTTTCTCAGCTACCAGGCAGTGGAGGCAAGAAATGATCCCGGGTAGTCTGAACACCGAGTCTACACCTTTGCATTCACTTTGGACAACCAGGGGCCACAGAGCAGAAAGGAATTGGTGTCAGAACCCCAGGCTGCAGGGCTGGGAAAGTCTAGGCATTTCCAGATCTTGACGTCCACAGAAATGGAAAGAAAATAACAAAATGCACCACCAGGTGGGTTTTCGGCAGCATGAAGATGAAGAGGGTTTGGAAAGTGAAGTCTCCCCTCCTTCACCATCCTGCCCCCACCCGCAGCCTGTGGGCAGAATTAAACTGTAAAGGAATTCCCATTCAGAGGCTTAGCCCTAATTATGTTAAATTCCTGGTGGCCAACAATCCTAACTCATCTAACCAGAGAAACCAGCCTTTTCAGTACAAAGAATGCCCTCATTCTTCCCCACAGCCTACCTGGCCGGGCTGGGATGCTCTGGCCCCCACCTGGGCACCCACCACCCACCCACAAGCCCTGTGTGTCCAGCAATACACTCAGCTGTGTCTGCCTGGGCCTTCCAGCAGCTGGGATGTTCCGCTAGTGCAAAGAAAGTTGATGTTCCTAAAATGACTCTGATCCCTTGCAAGGTCCGGGGAGTTCCCAGTGCCCATCACAGATTTCATTTTCAATATACGTTTTGGTGTGTAAGGTCATGAATTATATTTTAGGTCTTTGAACCTTGACATTGTAGATGATATGTATCAAATACAATGGCCAGATTATGTTTTTAACCACCCCCCACGAAGCAGCTCACCCAAATAGGAATAGCCCCAATTCAGCATGAATGACTTTAGTCCCCGCTACTTGGGAGGGTGACATAGGAGAATTGCTTGAGCCCAGGAGTTCCGGTTAGCCTGGGCAATATAGCAAGACCCCATCTCTAAAAAAAAAAAACCAAAAAACCCAAAACCCAAAAACCAACCTAATTAATACATAAATAATAATAAAATTAAATTTAACTTTTTAAAAAAACATGAAAGATACTGTTTACCAGGTGCCGGGATAATGGTTCCAAATAGCACCTGAGTCAGCCAGTTTTAGGTACCCCCAGTTAAGAGCACCTTAAAACAGAACTCCCCAAACTTGATGGCATAAGAATGCACGTTCTGATCCAGCAGGTCTGATGTGGGGCCTGGGAGTCTGCATTTCCAGCAAGCCCCTGGTCCGTGCTACTTGTGCGGAGGACACTTTAAGGGGCAAGACTTTAAAAGGTTAGTTTCTCCTGAGACTGTGCTGCAGACTGAGGTTGTACAAATTGATACCACCCAGAAACTTCCGGAGGGTGTCCTTCTTCCTGGGGTCTTTGGAGAGGAGTAACTTTTTAGATCTCAATGGTTTTAAATTTCTTGACTGAGTGCTTTTCCCTTAACTCAGAAAATATTTCGCAGTGGACAGTTTTTCTGTCTTAATGTAAGCAGCTCTACCTCAGAGAAACTCCCTGTCTCTGAGCCTAAACTCAGCAAGACTTTTCTCAGGCTTGTGGTTTGGTTATTGCGTGTCTGCATGTGGGTTTTAGGATCGTGGCAAAGTGGGGCGAACAAATGTCCACTCTGTTAAAATTGGAACCATGATTGCAACAAGAATTTTAAGCGTTTTGAGGACAGCCACCTCATCTAACCCCTAAGGAGCAGGCCACGGAAGAGGCAGCACAGCAGGGTGGCAAGACGCTTTGCAGAGACAGAGACCCCCGTTCAAGTCCCTGCTCTGGAAACCACAAGAGTTGTCACACTGGGCAAGTTTCCCGCCTTAGTTACCTTAATCCTAACGCAGGTGACAGCGTTATGAGCAAAGAGCACTGGTGAGAGAGGTGGCAGGACAGAGAAGGTGAAAGTCACACACCTCACAGTGTTCCCCGTGACAAGCCTGGCAGGTCAAGACGTCTGGCACCAAAGGGTGTCACCTACTCATGAGGACACTCTGACGTTCGGTGCCCGGCACAAAGCTCCTTCATAGGAAGACAGCGGAGACTCAGCTGCAGCGTCACTGGACAGACTCACAGCTGGGTTTTGTCTGGGGGCAGGTCCTCCCTGTATAAAGTCACACATGTCACACAAGGGTTGGTTTTGACGCATCCGCAGCGTCCACTCGTCAGGACTGGTTTATTGCACCGCACAGGAAAAGCATATTTAGCTCATCTCTTTCAAATTTTGTTTTTTTGGGAAAATAAAACTAAAAGCAGGTCTTCCTATTTACATTTCTTCTCTATTACTTAGAATATGTTTCCTACTTGAATTTTTTTCCTGTCTCACTATAAGTGTCTCTGCCTGAAGGGGATTGATCAAAATGACCGGCCAACCACAACACCGCACTCTGGCCGCGAGGCGGGTGCTGGTGAATGTCCACTCGCTTTCCAACGTCACCTGTCACGTCCCATAAATGGAAGTGAAAAGGGTTCTGCTCCAAGAGTTTTTCTGCCCCAAAGTGTGTCCCTGCTGACCCTGAGCTGAAAAGTGTCCCCTGCAAGTTGAGGCCATCAGTCCCTTGCTTCCCAGGCAATGCCCAGTGCACGTCTCATGACCCCTGCTGCAGCTTGTTCCTAAGCATCTTGATTTTCAGAGGGAGAAAGTACAGTAGACACTTTCTGCCAGGATCCACTAAAACAAGTGTTTCTCAAATATTAATGTATAAACAAACTACCTCGGAGTCCTGTCTCAGTCAGTTTGGGCTGCTGTAACTAGCACCATAAACTTGGTGGCTTATAAACAATAGGAAATTCACTCTAATCGTTCTGCAGCCTGGAAGTCTGATATTGGGATGCCAACATTGCCAAGCTCTGATGAGGGCCTTCTTGTGGGGTGCGGACAGCTGACTTCTTGTAGCCTCACATGGAGGAGAGCAGGGAGGAGAGTCAGGCTCTGCCATGATTCTTACAAGGATATTAATCCCATTCATGAGGGTCCCACCCTTATGACCTCATCTAACCCTAATTACCTCCGAAAGGCCCCACCTCCACTGCGCAGGTGATTCAATACCGTCACATCGGGTGGTAGGGTTTCAACGTATGAGTTTTGGGGGAACACAAACATTCAGTCCATAACAAGTCCTGTTAAAACGCACATTCTGGTTCAGCAGATCTGGGGCAGGGCCTGAGAGTCTAAATTTGCAACCAGCTCCCAGGTGACGCTGATGCCGCTGGTCCACAGGCCGACACGTCTTGAGCAGCAGAGCACAAGCAATCTCTCTTTCCAGACGGAACTGCCAACACGGTACAGCATTGCTCGAGACCTCCTCCCTGCGTTAGCTTCTTCAGCTAGCTAGGAACTCGGGGCGCGTCCCCAACTTTGATCTCTGCTTCTTGTCCTCTCTGGCTCCATGCCCCCCCTGCCTGCCTAGTTAGCATTTTGGGCAGAGGGTCTGCTGATGGAAGGGGGGCCACTGGCCCACTCCTCCAGCTTGGAACCTTCCGGGTCTGGCTGAAGACTCCCCAGTCCAGCCGTCAGCCTCCTTCTTAGTGCCTTGAGCGGCCTGTCCTGAGTGCCTGGTGGCAGGTTCAGGAGGACTTCACCATGGCCTCAGCAAGAAGAAACAAATGGGCACCCTCGACACGGCTCCTGGGACTGGCTTCATGTCTTGAATCCAGAGGAGGAAGCCTGACCTACGTGAGCCTGAGGATCACAGACTTCCAAAATTGAAAAGAATTTGAAACATAGTCTTGTACAAAATCCTCATTACGTAGGAAATCAAGGTGAACAATAAGAATTACAAACACTTACTATATGCTGTCTAATCTTCACACCAATCCCATGGATAGCTATAATTATTACGTCCACTTTACAGATGATAACACTGAGACCCCAAGATCACTCAGCTCACAAGTGATGCAAACCCAGCTTTGTTTGATTCCACTTTTGTGCTCTTAACTTCACCTGAGCAAGGCTTCCAACCAAGAGACGCAGAACAATCGACCCTGCAAATTCACAGAAATATCCAGGTTTAGAATCCCTGTCATCTGACTCACTCTTCTGTCCCCTCCACAGTGAGATGGGTTTGCTTTAAAGCAAGCTTCAGTGTCACATGTTTCTGGCCCTGAGTCTTGAACTTGAGCACAATTACGATCATGAAAAAGATTTATTATCTCACAAAGCATTTAAAGCTGATTATACAGTAGTATAGAAATAATAGGTAAATCACAGCAAAGCACAGATAAATGCTTCATTCTACCTGTTCCTTTTTTGCAAGGGCACATCAGACTTCCTGTTGCATGTGATCATTTCATGTGCGGTCCCCAACACTGAATACACAAGGCCTCAATGACACAGCGTTTTTGAAAGCTGCTCCCACAAGTAGGTTGTGTCTACCCAACTTCAAAGGATTGACTGAAGGATTTGTTCGAGCCAATGAATCAGTTGTTTGATGTTGCCTATGACAAAGAGCTTCCTGAAACTGACTAATCTAATAAAATGGGCTGGCGTTTTGAATCATGACTACTACTGCAATGTCAGATTGTTCCTTGGGAGGTAAAATGCTAGAGTTGTAGACCTTGGACTAGGTAGTGATTTGTCTAGGTTAGTAAAGGGGTAAGAGTTTAATGGGCTGGAGGAAGGGGCCATGAAGGAAAAAAATTAGTAAGAGATTATCTGAACTTGTCAGATATTCCAGATCAAAAATTGTCGGGGGACCACTGTGCTACAACAGCACATCCCCCGCTGAGCGTCCAAAACCTACTAGGAGATCTTGACGGTCAGTTTAGCAGAGCTTGGAGGCTGTGTGGGGTAGGAGGGTGGGAAACAATGGAGATCCCAAAAACTCCTTAGCTACATATACTCTCAAAAGCCCTTTTTTCCCTCCTTCTTGGAACTAAAGTTTCTGCAAGGCAGTGAGGTCTAATTTAATTTCTCACATCCTTAACAATATAGTCATCTTCTAGTTCTGCTATAATCTGTTCCCAAACCTGCCTGGCCTACCTTTCGTCTCACAGGACACGACCTTTTTGCCTGTGTGACCTTGCAGCCTCTGTCCGTGCCTGGCCGCAGCCACAGGATGCGTTTACCCGACGCTTAGCGAGAATTCAAGCTGGCGATTGGCATCCCTGAATACGACAGCCATAGACTCAAACAATCTTAGACTGTTGGAATGGGCGTGACCTTTGAGATTATCTAATCCAGAAATGTTTCAAGCCATTCCATGGCGGTGCTTTTTAAGCAGTAAAAACCTTAATTCCAAACAAATCCTACTCAGCCACAACCTGTAAGAGAGGTCAGGCCAGTGATGTTCTGCTTGAAATCAGGGCTGGTCAGAGTCTCCCTCATCCTCTCTCTTCATTCCTACATCCCTGAGGTTCTTTGAAAAAACCCAACAATTCTCCAAAATACTGTTTGAAAGCCCCTAGCAATGCCAACCTCAAGCTCGGAGAGGGCCTTACCAAGATCTGGGAGTGCGTTCGTGTCAGAGGTTGAGTAGGGCCTGTCTCTTTACCGTGGTTTATCTGTGGAATGTGCTTTTGTCCCTTACCCCCAGACTACTGGGCTGAGAATTAGCTGTGACACTCTAGCGCCCAAGGGGTAATTACTGCATTTGTTTGGATGATGAAGCAAAAACGAAAACAAGAATCTGCTAGGGCCACGGTGTGATGGATGAATCTGGAATGTGTGGAAGTTCAGGAACTTAACTGTCCAGCCACAGAGCTCTTGCATCTGCCGCTCAGCTGCGGTGCTGTTTGCAGCCTTAAGCGTGAGTCTGGCGGAGGTCGGGCAATGCCGCCTACACAGGTGGGCTCTGTTAGCACCACGAGGAGGAAATGCGTGGGGCTTACGGAGAACACAGGGGCTGAAACACCACAACAGACACCCTGGACACACCTGAGCGTGGCCCAGACAGCGGTGGCAGAACACGACACATCAGGGGCCTGGGAAACGGAGAGTCACTTTGTGCCCAGAGGGCACCTCTGCAACGGCCCGCACGGACGGCACGGTTTCGACACCTGCACACGTCTGCGGCCCGGTTCCAGCTCATGACAACACCTTAATTAAAACTTTAAACTTGACGACAAGTGCTCCGAAGTCTCTATGATTAATAAAAGGCCCTGGGCAGAGCTCTGCATGTGGACACGCTGTTCAAAGCCACTTCTGCTTGGAACCTCCACGTCCTTCCCTCCCTTGGGGACACAAAGTATCCCAGCCGACTGTGGCTTCTTGCTTTATGCACGGTTCATTCCTGATATGTCCAAGAGAGCTGAGGGCCTCAATCAAATGTGACACCTAAGGACGTGGCCAAGAGGACGGCTGAGTCAGGTGACCCGTGGGCAGTGTGGACTCCACTGTGGAAAGCTGAATGGGCCCTATCCACTGGCTCCGCAGGACTCATAGGCACTTGTGTGAGATTCCCAGAAGGGAGGCCAAGGCTGTGCTAATAGAAAATGGCATGGAAACCAGAAGCCACGCAGACGTTGGTGTGCACAGCTCTTAAGTCTGCAATAAATAATAACCGCTCTATCTACCCTGCCAGGCCCCAAAAGTTTCCACGTCTCCAAAATGTCCCAGGGGAACTCTCCTTCCAAACTTCAGGAAGCTTTTACACCAAGAGGACTCAGTTCTTCCTGTTTGAAGGCAGCACAAACTCGGTTTCTTCTTAGGAAGGGGCAGGAAATTGGGGATTCTCTAAGGGCACTTTTGGAAAATTGAACATAGAACCTTTTATCAGCCAACGCCTAGACAGCTGTAGCCCACAGCCCTTGCATTCATCAGAAGCACTTCGGGGAGAGAAAACGAATGATAATCCTAAGAACATAATGACTGTGGGAGACCAGAAGGCTCCACTCTGATGGTTTGACTGGGGCTGGCCCCGCGGTAATGAACGATGCCGCCTGTGAGCTTGACCCTGGCCTCGGTTCAGGCTTCAGAGCAGAGAGCTGTGAGGCGGGTGTGGACTGCCTAATCTCTCTCCTGGTAACTGAAAGCAGCTTAGACTGAGATCACTGGTAATGATGTTGTGCTTGGTTATGCAAAAAGAGAAAGAAAGAAACTCTTTGCTTTTGGTATTTCTTTCCAGTTTAAACATAAAAGCTCACAGAGCCCCAGGAGATTATTATACAGATCGCAAAATAACAAGTTATTGGGCAAAAAAGGAGTCAGACAAGGGTGCAGCCTTCCTGGTAAGAGCACATTAGTTCAATAGCATGGCTGCAGACAGAAAGCAATTATGCCCAGCCTAGTGAGTCAGTGAAATTGATGCTTTGCATTTTCTAGAACATGGATTTTGCAGCTATTACCCAGCAAGGCAGTTCGAAGTGGCTTTGTTGTGTCCTGACTTCCTCCCAGATGCTGACCTGGGGAGCAGTTGCTTTAATTCACTTCTGTACACCTAGAGCCTAGCTGAGTGGTTGTTGCCCATGACACTCTAAGTAAGTTTTGTAGGAAAAAAAAATTCTCACTAGAGTGTAAATATCTGATATCAAAGTTTATTTTTGAAACCAGAGATGGAGTGAGAAGCCCGGGCTTGCTGGGCATGTGACATGGAGGCAAGAGCTTTGTAGAGTCCTTGGAAATTGTTCAAAGGGGCGACAGGAGACAGAGGGCTTTGGTCCTGTTGAAGTGGCCCTCCCTGAAGGACTGTCTTTGGGCACAAACAAGCCACATCCCAGGCAGCCTGAAGCACCTCCTGTGGCTGGCGCTGGCTGACTCACTCCGACCACCCTTCCGGGTTCGCTGGGGAGCTGGGCTGGGCCGTTCAATGCTCATCTCTAATTACTTTTGTCTGTATCCTTGTCATAATGGGCCTGAGTTTTCTGTGCTGAGATCAAAGGCAAGCTAGTTGGGAGACCGGGGAGAGGAGGGCCCAGGACAGCGTGTTTCTGGGACGTCCACTGCTCCAGGGCAGGGCTGAACCTGCACGTGGTGCCCAGCAGTGGTTCAGCGGCTGAAGCACCAGCCCAGGGGCACTTTCGCCAGGGGTCCGAGAGGAGCTTTGGAGTCTCAGGGTGGGGCTCACCTCTGAGGCTAGAGAACCAGCATTTCACAAGGAGGGAATGTGAACTGAAATAAATGTGAAGCCCCCAGCCAACTGAATGGACCCCCTCTTGGCCAAGGGGATACCCCCCAGCCCAGAAAAAAAAACCCACTAAAGCTGAGCTGTAGGCCAGGGATGTCAGACACGCCTAGTTATGTCCTGTCCCTTTTGGACTTATTCTTTGTAACAGTAAGATACCAAATCATCAATGAGCCTAAGGCCATGCAAGGCAAAGGTTAGACCACACCTGCAGGCCATCAATGTACTTAACAGGTCACTGGAGTCTCGGTGTGTGTCTGGTGCCTTGTCTCCGATTAGCAGACTTCCTTATCTTAATTTAAAACCTTCCAACCCTTTAGACAAAGCTTCATTTCTTTAACCAATTACGAATTAAAGAATCTTTAAACCCACCTGTAACCTGTAACGCCCCACTTTGAGATGTCTTGCCTTTTTGAGCCAAACTAATACACGCCTTCCATGTATTGATTTATGACTTTACATGTAATTCCTGTTTCCATGAAATGTGTAAAACCAAACTGTAACCCAACCACAGTGAGGCCACTTGCTCAAGGCTTCTTGGGCGTGGCTCTCTGGGCCATGGTCACACATACTTGGCTCAGAATAAACCACTTTGAATTATTTTACAGAGTTTGGGTTTTTTTTACTTCACAGGAAGGAGAAAGCAGCAGTGGAGATTTCACCTCCTCATGGCAGAGTCCAGGGGCCAGATGTTTGGGAAGTCTGCTGGCCATGGCTTTGCCCTTGCCTGGGCCAATTTCTGCAAGAACACAAGTAGAGCTGGCCTGTCCCTGCTTGAATCTTGGTAGGGACCAGAGCACCTTTTATTGAGGGATAATTTTGTACATAAATGGATAGATCTTAGGTGTAGAGGTCTGTAGTTTTGACAAATGTATGTACCACTGTAACCAATAACCCAAAGAAGATTTAAAACATGTCCACCACCCCAGAAATTTCCTTTCCTCTTCCCAGTCTTCTGCCTCATCCCAGAAGTGATTACTGTTTTGATTTCTGTTCCCAGCAGCCTTGGTCTTCGCAGGTAGTGACGAAGATGGTAGCATTTCACCTCCCAGAACTGACCCTGCATTCTCACCCTTCTCTGCCAGGCCTGCCTTCCCATAAATACACCTGTGTGGAGGCAGGGCTGTGGGACAGGGTAATGCTGGGATAATAAGGGAGGAGGACGGGAAGCTCTTTCAAAGTTGAGCCCGATGGAATTTTCCATCTGAGTCCAAGATAGCAATAGATGCTGTGCCCAGCACAGGACCTGGCACACAGCAGGCACTTGATACATTTTTATTGGAGGAGTAAATGAATGAGGAATCTCTCTCCTCCTACCCAGATATCCTAACAGAGATCTAAGGGGAATTAAAGAAAAAGGAGCCAAGAGTCAGACCGTAGTGACGCAGAAGTGTGTGGCGGCCTGCACTTCCTTGCAGAGTAGGCCTCCCGTGGGGACAGAGCCACCAAAGGCTTAGGAAGAGCTGGCCTGAGTGCCAGGAAACAGGACATTTCCAATCTGGCTGGTGGCTACACTGACACTGATCTGCCTTAGGCAGGCGCTGAGCTGGATTCTGAGTGACCAGGATGGGAGAGAATCTTGCTTGATTAAAGAGTGATTTGTGCAGAGGCAGAGAGAGGAAGGAGGAGAAAAGTTCGTCCCAGGGCGGGAGGCAGCCTGGCCTCAGAGACAGGCTCTGGGGTTGGCAGACCTGGCTTTGCACCCACACCCACTCCCTCTGTGACCTGGGATGCTGCCAGTCTTCCCGCCTGTGAACTGGGGCGATCATTTGGACCCTGCTAACTGGGGGCATTAGGAGGTCTCAATGAGGTAATGTAAATAAAACCCCTATACATAATAGGTGTTTAAAACACGATAGTGGCTTTATTTCTGCTGCCAAGTAATCCCAATTCTTAGAAAATGGTTTTCTGTTAAATTGTTTTGAGAAAGAGCTCCAAATGCTCGACAGGATCCAGACCTACTAAGATCCGAGAAGAGGCTGCCTTGCTTTGCGATGGTACAACAGGGCCACTCTCTTGTCACGGAACAAATTCCACAGCAGTCACAGGGTGTGCTAACGTGAGCCTCACAAAAGAGTGAAATCACATGCTGCCTGTTAGTGCTTACTGCCACGGTGAGGAAATAACAAACATGATTTTGCATAACTGCGTTAACCACAGTACATTTCCATGTGGCTCATAAAATGATGAATTATTCAGTGATTTATGGGTCCTGTTTTTAAGAATATAAAGAGTCATTATTAAAGAGTGTTTTTCTGTGACTATGAGCTGGGCTTCCTTTAAACTTATTCGGCCTCGACAGGCTACCAAGTAAAAACCAAAACAAATGAAACAAAAACAAATGGATATAAGTGTTCAAAAACCAAAAGACAAAACCCCAAACCCAAGTTAAGCACTTAATCATCAAATAAGAACCAAGATACCAGATTCAGATGGATTGACCCACTTCGGGAAGAAAAAAAAAAAGATGGCACTGACCAAGTTTCAATCCAAAGTATCTGGACCAGATAAAGCTGATTGGACACATAGAAAGTTTTCCAGACACTGGTTTGGTTTAATGTCCAAAATTCAAAAAGAAAGAAAACTGAGCCCACCATGCAGTGGGAATCACCAGGTTAACTGCAACCAGACGTGGTCACGCTCACGCATAGGCACTGAGACACACAGAGAGAAAAGCAGCTTTGTGTGACAGTCCCCAAGTAAGAGGCATCAGCTAGGGAGCAGGACAGGATGACCTCAAGCATCCTTCCAAATCTGGAAATCCCCAATTCTCTGTCCTAGCCCTCCCAGCCCTCAGGGAAGTCAGGCAAACTTAATGAGAGATGGAATTTCATATGTGACGGGAAAACATCTGTAAGAATGAGGCACTTTTCATTTTCTACGAAGCTGGGGGTTAAGAGAAAGGTTTAGGGGACCTTTGTTTCTGGTTGTGATGTAGAAAGCTAAAAGAGGCTCTCTGGCACTCTTACCCTAACAACAAAAACAAGATGAATCAGTGGAAAGAGGAGAAATCTACTTTAGATGGCATCAAGAAATCCACCACACATGCAAGAAAACCGTAATGGCTATACGTGAGATAATGTGAAAAATTACAATCCTAGTCACAGAGCAAATCTGTACCCACCTATCAGCTTTTTCATATAGGTCTTTGCCAAGTTCATGGGCAGTATGTTGAGGACTGGGACCAGAGAGCTGAAAGAGATCCCCATGAGGTGTGAGGGGTTTTCTCCAAGTGCAAGGCTGCTGATGTCTAAAGCTAGGGAACAGGGCAGGAGAACTGAGAGGAAACCATCTCTGGCATTTCAATGACTGGAGATTAGGGGAGTGGCAGGCACACTGGCTTTCAGATATCAGAGGTGCAGAAATTCAAGGGCAGGTGCAGAGAGCAAAGAGAGCTCACCAGTGATCCTTGGCAGCAAGGCTATAAGTCAGAGAACAATATCCTATGGTTTGGAAAACTGGCAGCTTTGTGTGTAACACAAAGAAATCTCTGGATGGATTCTCAAGTGCTCAGATTGTAGAACCTGTTGAAGGGGAAAAACCAACATTTCTTTCAAAACATTTTAAGCCAGTGGGAAACTGAATAAAACTAAACAGAGCAAGGCTGACAACATATCAGATAGAGTCAGCCCTTCAATTTTGAAGCCTGGTAGAAGAAAGGACATGCCATTTCCTAGAAGTATGATTTATTTCTTTTGCTAATGTCCTTTTATATAAAATGTCTGCTATGCAATAAAATTTACATAACCTTTGAGATTAAAAAAAAAGTTACCCATAGTCAAGAGAGGAAAGAGCCAATAGAAACACACCTAGAGATGGCATAGATAGGAATTTTAAAATAACAGTGATAATTATACTAAATGACATAGTGGAAATGGTAAACATTATAGGGAAAGAGATGAGAATTTCAGTATAGGAATGAAAACTATAAAGAAAGAAGTGAAAGAAATTCTAGAGAGATCTTGTTTCTGGCCAAGATGGAGTAACAGTGACAAGATTTACCCTTCTGTGTAAAACAGATGAAAAAACTAGTCAAACAATATTGAACAATGGTTTTCAAGATGCTGGACACTCAAAAACAGAGAACAATGATTCCCCAAACACATAAAATAAAAGGTGAATCTTTACTGCCTTGTAAGAGATTTCAGGGACAGGGAAAGGGAACCCAGATGCAGCCTAGAAGACTTCTGAGTTGAGAAAATGGATTAGGAAGTTCAGGAAAACCAAGTTGGTTCAAGTTTGTAGGAAAGAGTACCACAGAGGAAAAGTGCCTAAAGAAATAACTCTGGAGAGCTTCAGAGGGTCCCCATTAAGTTTTCAGTGGAGGACTGATAGGCACATGTCTTTTGCACCCCCCAAGGCTTGGGGAAAGAATCATCCAAAAATCTAAGAGAGAACAGCAGCTAGTGCCCACACAAGGATGAAAATGATGGTTTCCTCCACAATCCAGAGAAGAAAACCTTATAAAACATACTTGGTAGTATATTAGGGAGCTTGGGCTACCATAACAGAATACCACAGACTGGGTGGCTTAAACAACAGAAATGTCTTATCTCATGGTTCTGGAGGCTGGGAAGCCCAATGTCAAGGTTCTGGCAGGGCTTAGTTTCTGGTAAGGGCACTCCTCCTGGCTTGCTGACAGCCACCTTCTTGCTGCATCTTTATGTGGTGAAAAGAGAACAATCTCCAAGGTCTCCTCTTCTTTTATAAGGACACCAGTTCTACTGGATTAGGGCTCCACTTTTATGACTTCATTTAACCTTAATCACTTCCTTAAATACCCTAAATACCCTATCTCTAGTAGAATTACATTGGGGGTTAGGGCTTCAACATTTGAATTTGAGGGAGATATAAATTAGTCCATATCAACTTTGAAGAGTCTTGTCTCAGTAATAGGTAATAATTATGTCTAGTCCTGAATAAAAAATTTTAGAAGTAAGACCTGAAAAGGTCAAATTATTTCCAAGCAACATAATTGTACCCCAGAATTAGAGACAGGAAAATTATAGGAGTACAAAAATATCAGAATTCAACAAGGTAAAATTCATAGTCATGCAATAAAAAAAAATTACTAGGCATGTACAAAAGTGGAAAAATATGACACATAGTGAAGAGATAAATTAATCCATGAGAACTGACCAAACAGATACAAGCATTAAAATGAGCAGAAAAGGACATGAAACAGTTATTTTATCTGTATTCTATAGCTCAAAATATAAAGTAGAAGAATGGAAAATGTAAAAAAGACCCGAATAAAACTTTTAGAGATGAAAACTATAATGTCCGTGATGAAAATACATGCAATGGTATTAACAACAGATTAGACATGTCAGAAGAAAAGATTAGTAGGCTTGCGGACATGCCAATAGAAATCATCCAAAATGAAATACAAAGAAATAAAAGAATTTTAAAAATGAACAGTATGTCAGTGCATGGTAAGAAAACAGCAAGTTGACTAATATACTTGTAATTGTAGTTCATGAAGGGAAAGAGAGAGTGAGGGACTGCAAAAATATTTTTAAAAAATAGCAAAAAAAAAATTCTAAATTGGATGAAATCTGTAAATTCACAGATCCAAAAGCTCAACAAACTTCAAGCATAAAAAACTTAAGGAAAACTACAAGTCTCATCGTAATCAAATTGCACAAAACCGATGATACAGAAGAAATCTGAAAAGCAGCCAGAAAAAAAAAGACAAGTTATATACAAAGAACAACAATAAGGATGACAGCAGATTTCTTGTTAGAAACAATGCAAGTAAGATGAAAGTGGGGCAACATCTTTAATTTATAGAAAGGAAAAACAAAACAAAACAAAATGGTCAACCTAGAATTCTAAATCATTCAAATTTCATGGCAAATACAGACTTCTTCAGACTTACAAAAACTAAAAGAATATATCACCAATAGCTTACACTACAAGAAATAGTAAAGATTATAATATATATGAAATAAAGAACAAAGGAATATTATACCAGAGGGAAATAAGAACATTAGAAATGGTAAATACATGGGAAATATAAAATATATTTCATTTTATTTAGATCTCCTTAAAAGAGAACTTACTGCCTAATGAAAATAATAAGGTCAGCTTTTCAACATGTGGAAGTAAAATGCATGACAATAGCACAAAGTTAGTAGGTAAAAAAAGGAAGCACACTACCGAAAGGTGTACTGTTCATAAAGTGGTACAATATTGTTCCAAGGAGTCATTGCTCCACAGGAATTCTGAGAATTAGTTAGACAAATACTGAGAGTTCTTTGCATAGATTTCAAACTTTGGGAATAACTCTCCATGGCTCCAGGATCTGTCTTCTGGGATTTTTGTTCTATCATCTGAGTCATCATTTTTTTTTTCTTTAAATGAAAGTCAGCACTTTGGAGCTAAGTAGCTTTATCAACCTACTTCCTACTGGTAGAGTTGGGGTTATAATGGTCTCCTCTCGTTTTGTCCCATACTTATCCCTGTAGTCCAAGCTGCCAGTGTTTCTTCTGAAGGAATTTTCTCAAGAACTTTGTGGGCCTTCTCTGAATTTCCCTTGGGTTTGCTCCATTAGAAAAATCTTCACCCACCGATCTTTTTGCAAAAGCCCAGACCCTTGGGCTCTGCTGAGGTAGCTGAAGGACAATGCAGTGAGTTTTCCTAGCGGCCCTGTGGTCTGACTGAGAAGGTCTGGGAGGAGCACCCTTAATCTCTTGAAAGGGCCCTTTGTGTGCCTGAATATTCTGACCTTTTGATCTTTCTGAGATTTTAGTAAAAGATTGTATGGTCATACCCTTGGCTTTTTCTCATGCATGCACTTTTCTGAGAGTGCTTGGAAGCTGTCTTTCAATTTTATCATGTTTTGCCACTTGGAGAGGCTGAGAATTTTCAAAATCACCCATGTCTTGTCTCCTTTCAGTTCAATACTTTTTCCCCCTCAATTTATCTCTCTCTTCGCACAATTTACCTTAAGTAGCAAGAAGAAACCAAATGGCACCTTTAACACTTTGTTTGGAAATATCTTTAGATCATTAAAGTTTATCAGTTACAAGTTCTGCTTTTCACATCATCTCAGGAGACAACTTTGCAAGCTTTCTGTCACTGTCTAACAAGGATCCCTCCTCCTCCAGCTTTCAGAAACATGTTCATCATTTCCTTCTCACTGGCAGGATCCTCAATGTTCAGATTTCTATTAAGGTAATTTAGGCTTTTTCTATGATCTCTTCAAAATTCTTCTGGCCTCTGCCCATTGCCTGGTTCCAAAGTCACTCCCATATTTTTAAGTATTTGTTATGTCAGCACTTCACTTCCAGTACCAAAATCTGTATTAATTATCCTGCCATGAACTTAGCAGCTTAAAACACAGCACATGCGTATTACATTATAGCTCCTGTGGGCCGGGAGTCTGGGCACGGTATAGCTGGCCCCTCTGCAATTAAAGGGTCGGTCAAGGCAGGTTCTCATCTGGGGAAGGACACACTTCCAAACTCATCCATTCACTGGCAGAATTCAGTTCTTTGCACCTGGAGGACTGAGGAATCCTGTTTCTTGATGGCTGTTGGCTAGAGGTCATGCCCAGCTCCTAGAGGCCAGCTGAAGTTCCTTGTCATGTGGGAAGCAACATGGCCATTCACTCTCTGAAAGGCCACAAGGAAGTGAGAGACTCCAGGACAAGTGCTACAATTGTGTCTAATATAATCACATGTCAACCTTAAATAGTGAGATTCAGAAAATATGATTAAGTGTAGAGTTTATTCAAGCCCAAAGCTTGAGCATGGCCACTCAGAAGCAAAGATTCAAGTTGCCCTGAATATATACTCTGATTAGCAGCAGCTACAAGTGGCTTTTTTAAGGGGAAAAAAAGGAGAGAAGGAAGTTCCTAAGTTGTTTAGCAAGAATTTACATTAAAATAACATAAGCTATTCATTGGCTGTATATTGTTCTCTGTGTCACAAATTCCAGGAACATGAAGATAATGGGTGAGGCAACTGGTCAGGAACGAAATGCCTTTAAACAATTGTGTGTGTGAGTGTGAGAGTGTGTGTGGGTGTGAGACTGAAGTCTCATACTCATGTCTCTGTGGGCCTGATAAATTTTGCACACCGCATATAGCTTAGGCGGCTCTGAGCTATTTTTCTTTTCTCATCCATAATCATGCACACACAATCATACATATCTTACCACCTTTGCTGTACTGTGTTGGTTAGAAGCAGGTCACTGCTCATGCCTGTAGTCAAGGGAAGAGCGTGATACAATCATGTGAACACCAAGAGGTGGGAACCCTGGGGGTGACCTTAAGATCTGTCTGCCACAGCGACCACGTGGGGTTGATCCCCAGAGTTCAAGGATGGTTTGATAGTCAGCAGTCAACCCATGTGACTCATCACAGTAACAAACTGCACAGGAAAAGCCACGAGATCACCTCCATAAATACAGATTTTTTTTTCTCACAAAATCCAACACCCATCCTAATAAAAACACTTAGCCCTCTGAGAATAGAAATGCATTTCTTCAGTCTGATAAAAGGCATCTGCAAAAAGCCTCCAGTTAACATTATGCTTCAAGGTGAAAGAAAGATTTTTCCCTTAGGATGGAGGGGGAGAGAAGAGAGAGCAAGATAGACAGAGAGAGAAAGAAGAGGAGGAGAAGGAGGAGGAGGAGGAAGGGGAAACAGAAAGAGAACAGTGCCTTTGAGATCTGTGAGACCATAGCAAACAGTCTTATATACAGTCGTGTGTTGCTTAGCAACAGGGATGAGTGCTGAGAAGTGTATTTTGAGGTAATTTCGTTGTCGTGTGGACGTCACAGAATGTGCTTACGCAAACCCAGACGGTGTCGGCTACCACGCACGTGGCTCTGTGGCACAGCCTGTTGCTCCCACGCTACAGCCTGCACAGCAGGTTCCTGTGCTGAGTACTGTAGGTAATTAGAGCACAATCCGAAATATTTGTTTATCTCAGCATATCTAAATATAGAAAAGGTACAGTAAAAGTACGGTATTAAAGATAAAAACTGGTGCGCTCCATAGGGCACTTGCTCTGAATGGAGCTCGCAGGGCTGGAGGCTGCTCCGGCTGCATCGGGGCGTGAGCGGTGAGTGAAGCTGAAGGTCACATACACGACAGTAGATCTTTTAAATGCTGTACACACAGGTGGCACAGTTTATTAAAAAAGTATTTTTCTTTCTTCACTATAAATGAGGCTTGGCTTACTGTAACTTTTTTACTTTACAAACTTTTTTAACTTATTCTTTTGTCAGAGCACTTAGCTTAAAACACAAACACATTGCACAGCTGTACAAAAATATTTTCTTTCTGTGTTCTCATTCTATAAGCTTTATTCTATTTAAAAAATTTTCCCTTTAAATGTTTGAACTTTTTTGTTAAGACCTAAGACACAAACGCACACATTAGCCCAGGCTACACAGGGTCAAGATCATCAGTCTCACTGTCTTCCACCTCCACGTCTTGTCCCACTGGAAGGTCTTCAGGGGCAGTGACACGCAAGGAGCTGTCGTCTCCTATGGTAATGGTGCCTTCTGGAATGCTCCAGAAGGACCTGCCTGAGCCTGCCTGAGGCTGTTTTACAGTTAACTTTTTTTTTTTATAAGTAAAAGGAGTATACTTTAAAATAAAAACAAAAAATATAGTATAGTAAATACATAAACCAGTAACATAGTCATTTACTATCCTTATCCAAGGATTACATACTGTACATAATTGAACTGCTAGACTTGCATACGACTGGCAGCACAGTAGGTGTGTTTACACCAGCGTCACCCCAAACACAGGAGTAATGCGTGTGCTACGACACAGTGGGTTGTCACTAGGTGGGTAGGAATTTTTCAGCTCCATTATAATCCTATGGGACCACTGTTGTATATTTGGTCAGCTATAGACTAAAAAATTGTTACGTGGCACATAACTATGCATGTAATTGGGAACCATGAAGGAAAGGGAGAGAGAACAGGGCGTAAGAAATATTTGAAGAGATACAGCAGAAACGTTTGAAGGATTGATGAAAGACATGACCCGTATATTCAAGAAGCTCAGTGAATTCAATACGTACGATGAAACAGACACATAGGCATCTAAAAGTACTCAAATTTCAAAAGTAGTCAAAGTAGTCAAAATAGTCACACAAACAAAGATAAAGAACAAATCATAAAAGTAGCTGGAGGAAAAAAGACATCTCACATGCAGTAGAACAATGATACAAATGACTTCTCACCAGAAATTTCTCACCAGAAACTTCTCACCAGAAACACCGGGAACATGAAGAAAAGGCAATTACAACTCTAAAATATCAAAAAAAGAAATAAAAATGATTGGCCTAGCATTCTAGATCCGGAGAAAATGTCTTTCTTTCAAAGACAGGAAGGAAACTCAAAAAAAGACAATTTCACACCAAAAAAAGCAGAGAGACTTCCTCATTAACAGACCTACACTATAAGAAATACTAAAGAAGTTTTTCAGGCTGAAGAAACCTGATACCAAATGAAACCTGGATCTCCTGGAAGGAACTGAGACCACCAGAAAGGGTAAACACCTGGTAAATACCAAAGACGGTGTGTGTATGTAATTAATTTTATATTTACAGTATATGTAAAAGTAAAATATAAAACAATAAGAGAATAGGGTGTGAAGAGGGTACATTGAATTATATTTTTGCAAGGTTCTTATATTTTTCATGAAGTGCTATAATATTATGTGAAAATAGACAGTGAACTTAAAATATGCATATTATAATTCCCAGAGCAACCACAAAGAGACATAGTTAAAAAGTCAATAGAGAAGCCCAAACAGAATACTAAACACATTGGATTCTTCCAAGAAAAACAGAAAAGTAGAACCAGAGGAACAAAAACCACATGGGATAAATAGGAAATCAATACCAGGATGGTAGATTTCAACCCAGCTCTATCAGTAATCACATTAACCACAAGTGGTTTTCTCCCTTCAGTTTCTCCTCCCTCTCTCTCTTTCTTTCTTTCTTTCTCCCCCTTCTCCTTTTTCTTCCTTTCTCTCCCTCCCTCCTTCCTTTCTTCCTTCCTTCCTTTCTTTCTTCTTGCTTTCTTGATTTCTTTCCTTCCTTCTTTCATTCCTCCCTCCTAACCTCATTCCTTTCCTAAACATCTCTCACCAAAAGCATGGCCAAGCAGTCTGTGCATGAGGTCAGGAAATACAATGGATTTCCCGTTGCAGTTGCAGTTGGAGTCAGTTTCAATGACCCGTCTGCCTTAGGAGAGAACAAGCTTCAAACGGCCGCCGTATTTCCACTTCATTGTAAACAGCTGGTTCTGTACGATTCACGTATTGAAGACACAATCCAAGTCAGAACGTAAACAGTCAAGAAGAGCGTAAAAGCCTATGCAACTGTGCTCCTTTTCATGACACTGTGAGACCGTCTCCTCTTCCTCCTCTGAAAATGGGAATTCCCTTTATAAACATTTGGTCATAACTATGTCAACAAGAAGTGACAGTCATCTCAGCAAAAGTGATGGATATAAGATGAATTTGAGGTATAAAGAGTCTCCTCACTCTCCTCTCTCCTGGCCCCAGCACGAGGTTGCCTGTTCTGCCCTGCATCTTATTGAAGGAGTCATTTAACACTGCTGTTCCCACAGCGACAGCTCTTACAGATAGTTTTTCAGGTCCTGGATTAGACGAATTTGTGAAGGTCATGTTTTTTCACTCTCATGTCTGACATCAGTCTAAAGCTATATGACATATCCGAAAGGTGGATATTTCCTTCCAGGAGTGCTGGCTGCATTCTAGTAAGTGACATTGGGTGTCCCAGTTAGCAGACAGGGCCAGTCAACAGATCTGTTGCAGCTAACTGGCACCAGGAAGAATAGAGAGACTTAGTTACTTGTGAACATGTTTCCTACCATGTGAATATGTATGCACCCACAAACTTCGTATGAAAAAATAAAAAGAAGAAGATTAAAAACTAGCTACCTGCAGTTCCATTGTAATGTTTTGGAAATAACATCATGTAGATATATTTTGCCTGTTTCAATTCTGGTGTAACTCAGTAAAATTGAGAATTCCTTTATCTCCTTGTAGGCCTTCTTTGGTTTTGAAAGCTTTTTGAAATTTGTTTACTGTGTGTGGCTATATGTCAGTCAACTTGCTCAGGTGGGACACCTCCTCTTTCTCACTTTGGCCTCTTCAGTAGCAGTTTTTCAAAGGCCGTGAATCTTATGCCTGCGAAAGAATATCATTCGTCAGAATTAAGAGGAATAAAGTGCACGATGGAATTAGGCCCCAACTCCAATGGAAACTCAGCTTAGGACCTTGAACAAATATTTAAACGTCTCTGATCTTTTTCTTCCACATACTTCTGCTCTTACCCAATCCCTATAAAATGGGAGTAATCTTAACCTGATGTTAATTAAAAAATCCTCTGATTTACATCCTAAAACACAAACAAGTATGAAAAACAACTTGTATTTTTAACTGCTCCCTGATTTTAAAAGACAGTTCAAAACAACGTCCTAAAGGAAGCTTTTATCCCGGGATAGCTTGTGCCCCCTGGAAAATGCATACACAGTTGTAACAATTCACAGTGGCTTTGCTCACGTAATTTATTAGTCAACCTGTTATCCGAGGTAGACCTAGACTACGTTGGCTGTGGCAAGTGCCGTTTCATCCAGGGCTGACAGCGCTCTGGACCAGCAGGACACCCACTTTGTGGCTCCTGGATCTATGAATACTTAGAATTTCCGGGAGACGGCCAGCTGGGGAGAAGAAATTCCAGTGTTCTCCAAAGGGCTAAGTTTCGGTGCTCACAAGTGCCGGGTAACGCTGAGTTGGGAGAAGCGTCTGGGTGGACTGGCTGCCAACCCTGGGCCACTTCCTCTTCTCCCTTCCGGAGTGTCATAGGCCCTTCTTATGGTGCATTTTTCCCTTTACAGCTGCCCTGGGTATTCATTTTAACTAGGTTCTTCTACCTCTTTAAAGAGTAATCATTCGTTCAAAAAATATTCATGGAGTGTTGATACGGTGCCGGGCACTGGGGTGACTGGGGCGCGGTGCTGAACAACACAGCATTGCATTAATGCCATCGTCATCCTTCTTATCTTCGCCATGTACCTTACGTGTTTCGAGTGCTGTGGGTGAGCAAGGCATTATGCATGACATCCGTTGACCGTTTGAAGTCAGTACCGCCTGATCTTCTTGCACAGATGGAGAAACGGGCCTAGGAGTGTTAAAGGTGCCCAAGGTCACACAGGAACCAGGTCGCATTGTCATACCTGCTTCTTCCGTTCCACTGGTGCTCAAAACCTTGGCTACAAAGCCTAGAGGGGCTTTCCCGGCAGCTAGCTGGTTAGACATCATTATGATGTGCGTTCCTGACCTCATGTCTCCTTCGCTGTGTCTGCTTCTACGTGAACCTGAACCCTGTGCTGGTGATTCCGGTCTGACCACCTGAGTTCAACGCTGGATTCATCTTTTCACCTGAAGATTCAGTGTATTGTTCTAAATCACTGGTCGGCAGTCTAAGAGAAAAATGTGCAAGATGGCACGCGGTTTTTTCTCACTAGTCTTTGCAAATCCATCATGTGGGAAAACCTGTAAAAGTCATTGCCATCTGCACACCAATTCCAACTGACAGGAGCGAACAGTGTCCACGACTCTGTTGTCTCCATTATCTGCTTGCCAGATAACTCCTCTCTAAGAAAACGATATAATAGCTAAGATTTAGGGGCCATGGTAGTCAGCCTTCACTTAATTCCCCACTGAATCGTCTGAGATAATAATTATTATTAATATCTTTGTTTAGCACATAGAGGGACTGAGAGAGATTGTGTAACTCCCCAGGGTCACGCAGCTGGAAGAGGCAGGTGTCCCTCCTTTGCTGCGCTAAGCTGCCTCTAGAGAATGGCATCACCGGCCAAGTGCACTGCCAGGCTCTACCCCGGGCAGACCATGACTCTGCTTTTCCACGAGGGCTAGCGGATCAGCAGGAAGGATTGCCAAGCAATTTGGATGCGGTTGTTAACCGAAAAGCCCTTGTGGTCGCTACTGTTAATTTTCAAGAGTCACGATCATATCATAGAAATACAGCACAGTGCTTAAGAGCTCAGGAATCCACCCGTGTGCATCTGAAACCCTCCTCCCTGCCGACTGCTCTGGGACCCTCAGCAGGCTCCTTAGCTTCCTGCATCTCAGCTGCCCGCTATGCAAAACAGGGCTAGTGTTAGCACCTGTCTCTGAAAGCAGTATGAGAAATTTATATTTGGATTTAAGTCCACCGTTCCTTTAGTTCACGGAGTGTTTCCGTGTTGAGTTTTTTTTTAAAGTCAGAAATGGATCATTTTGTTTTCACGAGCACTTTCAAAACCCTAAGTAGCTTTTAATCACACACCCCTTTAACAGGTCTCCTTTCCAGACTAAACTGTCCTAATCTTGGAGATCTTGCTTCCTCTGGAGCTAGCATCACATGCACCAAAGCAGAAACAAAAACACTCCCTTCAGCCCTTACGAGGAAAAGTGCTGCGAAGGGCCACTCTTTGCAGAGCCCGTGCTGCGGAAAGGCTGGAAAATGAAGGCGGAGAAGTTCAAAGACGCAGAGCTGCCGAATAAAAACAAAATCCCTTAAAATTACACAGATGATTCTTCCAGATAAGCAGGTAATTCTTCGAGGTAATTTGGAGGGAATTCAACAGTGTTTATTACAGGTTCACTTAAGAGAGCCCAACATTTAGCCCTAAAAGCAATTTCAAAGCAAAACTCTAAACAGTGTTTTAGAATGAGAAGAAATTATATGCACACTTTTACCTCCAAGGGGTTTTGAAGGATTAATGAGGGAAAATAGAAGCTGGAGAGAAAATCACCAAGAGAATGACAGGAAACATAAGAAATTCACCATAAAGAGCACAGGCTGAGAGGGCATAATGCGCATAGAGTGATTTCTAGCAGACAGGACATAAATACCTGCGGGGAGACTGACTTTCTGTTCAATGATAATGGTAACAAAACTCCCTGCGGGGCATGAACAAGTGGAGATAGAATTGCTGCAAAACAATGAAATCAGTTCAAGCACTTATTACCTTTTTGTTTTCTTCTTTGACTCCAAAGTATCAAAGGAACATTAGTATTCACCCTTTTAAAAAATCTTAATAATTTCTTAAGGAGCAAGTGAGTCTATTTTTATTTGCTGGGAATGATATAAAATATCAGATCGCTATTTACAACATTTCCCAGTGAGTGCCACGCTATTCTCCAAGTCGGTTAGAAAATATTAAATGTTCAGCATTCTTCATAAGGATGAATAGACAATGGGGTGAATCTGAGGCCTTTTAGTAAAATACACTTAGATTATGTTATTCAAAAGCTTCATGTGAGCTCTTTCGGGAAAGACTGGAAAGAGCTGGGCTCCTCTCTCAGGACTGCTCTGGGAAAAGCACCCAGGGATAACCTTCTGGCCCCCCTCAAAGCCTTTGCTGTTTTGAGGTTTTCTCTCTATCTTACTTTTGTAGTGATCATCCCTAAAACACCATCCCCTTCTACACAGGGTTCAGCGCTGTGGTTGTGTGCACACTCTTTAGCAAGAGCAGTCGTCTGTCACCGGTGTGCAGCGAAGGTATGCGCTTGGAGGTCACCTTCTTTGAAGCCAGACATTCTGGAATCAATACAGCATGGTCAGGAGCACCCGGACATTCGAGTTAAAGTGGGTTTGAATCCTGCCTCGACCCTTCACTGGCTAAATGGTTTTAGCCAAGTGACTCAGCTTCTCTGACCTCCTGTCACCTTCCCCTGTACAATGGGGAAAGTAAAACTTACATACCAGGCTCTCTGTGATGAGTAAATGAGATTATTTATCTACAATGCCTCACTCATGGTATCTGTGTCATTGTCGATACGGTGGTTGTCATTGTGCTGGCCCGGACCACCAGGCCTGTTGAGGTGCTGCAAATGCTACATTGACCTTGGGCAATAGGTTTCATGGCAATGTTGTACTAGAGTTGGCATTTTTCCCCAAAAGATGAGGTTCTCTTTTTTCCAATGCCAGATTTATTTGTTCCTTCCTTACTGACCACTTAATACATGACAGCTTTGCTGTCATAGTCTTTGTTGCAGAACCACTGTGTTTTGGAGCTGACCCAAGGTCAACTTGCCAATGATAGTCACCAAATAAGGGGAGCCCAGAACATCATGACTCTCGTGTTTCTTTAAATAATATACTTAAGGGATTTTCAGAAAGGCACACTTAATCTATACAGTTTAGAGGTTTAGAATTTTATAATGTGAGATGCCTCTTCTTTTTTTTTAAGTGCACGTTAGACTTCTTCAATGAATTTTTTTTTTAATTGGCCTGGTTGATGTAAAACAGCCTTCTACCCAAGTGCTGTACCCAATCACATAAGTGATAATTCAGAACCATACCATTTCTCTGTGGGAAGAATGCTGGGGTACTGGCTCAACCCTTCCTTAGAAGGGAAAATACTCCTCTTGCTTTTGTAATAGCTTTCCTTTCCACTTGATTAAGTAAGAAGAAAATGTAATTAAGAAGGTGCTTCCTGAAGCATGGTCAATTTGGGAACAAGATTCTCAAGAATGAAAAATTTGTGACAGTTCTCAGCATGAGTGGTAGAGAGAAGATTACTGGACCATTATGTGCTTATTTGAAAGTTACTTTCCTCCCATGCTTCACTGTCTCGTTTTGTTAGAATGCACACTGAAGGCCTGGAATCTCTTTCTTTTAGGAAGGACAAAGTTGCATTGTTAAAAGGATAATATTCCCTGGGAAAAGGCTCAGCTCTGAGTGATTACTTCATAAAGAGATTAAAAATGAAAGTCAAGGGAAGGTAAGGGAGGCCACACATGACTACCAACCTCTTGAGTTCTACTAGTGTTATTTCATGCACGATGTTTTCATTAACATTTGTCTAGGAGAAAATAAGTCTGGGAATCAATGGTATTTGAACTCTATTTCTTATTTTGTTACTGTTTCTCTGGGTGGCCATGGAAAACATGTTTAGTCTGTGGATACCTTGGTTTCAACAACTATAACATGACTTAATGACTTTTATTTTTATATATGGACTTTGTATTAATAATAGTTATCTACTGCTGCATAACAAATTGCTTCAAAATGTAGAGGCTTAAAACAGCCAATATTTGTTATCTGACAGTTTCTGTGCATCAGGAATCCAGACACGGCTTACTGGGTCTTAATAGGTTGCGGTGAAGACATTGGCCGGGGCTGCCGTCTCATCCGAAGGCTCAGCTGAGAGAATCCACTGCTGAGCTCACTCAGCTGTTGGCACGATTCGCTTCCTCCCAGGCTCGTGTATTGAGGGTCTCAGTTCTTCGCTGTCGGTCAGAGACCACCCTCTGTTGTTTGCTACGTGGGCCTGTCCACAGGGCGGCTCACGACCTGACAGCTGGCTTCTACCCAAGTGAGAGTTTACGAGGCAGAAGCTGCTGTCCCTTTACAAGCTAATCTCAGCAGCGGCGTCCCTTGCCTTGTGCCGTATTGTTTCCTACAAGCAAATCTGTGGGTCCCACCCACTGCAGGGCCGGCATCACACAGGGGCACGGGGTGTAGCTACAGACGGAGGGTTGTGGGGTCCATCTCAGAGGCTGCGGCCCCCGGGCTGAGCCACCAGTCTGAGGATGACAGGGAACCACGCGTCTAGGCCAGAGGAAGACCGAGCCTTCGCTCTTTTCTTTAACAGGACAGCAGTCATTCATTCATTCAAAAACATATGTTTTAAACTCTATTCACTCAATTTTAAACATTTACTGCGTGCCTGCCATCGACAAGGCACCGTAGGAAGTGCTCTGACGAGGCCGAAGGTAAAGGAGTGGCCGGTTCACGCAGCCTACGTCACCCTCTGGCAGTGACGTCATCTCCTTCCCCGGAGTGTAACCCACCGCGCAAGCGCAGCCAGGCGGCTCTGTCCCCGCTACGGTCCCACCGGGTGAGGCCGTGGGAAGGGCGTGGAGTGGGACAGCGGGCTGCGGCTGTCTGCCGTGGGGGAAGCCCCATGTGAAGCCGGCAGCCTCCCCTGTGCCAGCCGGCCTCTCATTTACTGACTCCCCAGGGCAGCAGCGGGGCCACAGTTCCCGGGTGCCGGAAAACCGAGACAGGCGTCTCTCCTGGCGCAGTCCACCACTGTGCCCTGTGTTATTCATCATCATGACTCGACTTTTCTGTGTGTCCGTCCGGCCTCCTTGTTACAGCCGGTTCCCCTCGGCCCCAGGAACAGAGAGGCGGAGTCGCCGAGGCTGCAAACGGCAATGGAGTTTATTGACTGGCTCGAGCCAGGGTCCAGGTCCCCGAGCACCCACGCAGTGGCCTCCCTATGAACCAGGACCCCGCCCTGGGGTAAAAACTAAGCTTTCATACTTTTCTGCAGGTCACGCACGACACGCTGGTTTCACACGACACGCTGGGCACACCATCCCCCTCCCCCCTTAGTTCATTTGTTTCTGTAAAAGTTGCTGATCGTGTGGGCTCCTGATTGGTCCAGTTTCAAGCCATCGTTCTTGCTCCTGATTGGTCCTGTTTTAAGCCATCATTTTCTTATCTTTGGCGTAACAGGATCTGGGCAGTTTGGGCTCTGGGCCATATCTTGTTCACGCAAAACATGGGTGTTGTAATCACTTAGGAACTTCTGTGTTGGGGGTAGCAAGCAGGAGCAAGCAGGTTTACAGAAGCAGAATGGCAGGTTAATGATTTTTGGCATTACACTCATACTGTAACACCCTCACTAGATAAGCTAAGAACAGAAGTTACTGCTGACTGGTCTTTGCTTCTAAACCCAAACATGTTTTATCAACATCAAGCAATAGATGATCGTGCCTGGGTGCCTCTTCTGAGGGGCCTGACTC
>CM052453.1:18829457-18877566 GCA_028533085.1 Varecia variegata
GTCCCTTTATCTGCATGCACACGTGTGTTCCTCTACGTGGGTTCTGTCCCTTTATCTGCATGCACACGTGTGTTCCTCTACGTGGGTTCTGTCCCTTTATCTGCGTGAACACATGCGTTCCTCTACATGGGTTCTGTCCCTTTATCTGCATGCACACGTGTGTCCTCTACGTGGGTTCTGTCCCTTTATCTGCGTGAACACATGCGTTCCTCTACATGGGTTCTGTCCCTTTATCTGCATGAGCACGTGAGTTCCTCTACGTGGGTTCTGTCCCTTTATCTGCATGCACACGTGAGTTCCTTTATGTGCACTCCGTCCCTTTATCTGCATGCACACGTGTGTTCCTCTACGTGCACTCTGCCTGGGCTCAGCCTCTGTGCCTGCAACGGAGAAGGGCGGCTAAGTCAGAGTACCTGCTGACTGGAGGAAGCACCCCCAGCCTTGCCAGGGTGCACATGTAGGCTGACCCCTTTGTTCTCTCTGTGCTTTTCAGAGTTTTTCTATTTAAACGCAGGGACACAGGTCTACTAGGGCAGTAGTAGGTATTTTAATGCAGAAATATCTTTATCCGCATTGGGAATGTGTTTCCTGTTTTGACTTGTTCTCTAAATATATGTAATTTTTAAATTATAGGTTTACGTCAAGAGGACAATTTAGTCTAGTATTACTTTCTTCCCCAAACATGTCTTGGTTGCAGCACATAAACTGTGGAATGTGAGCGGGCACAGAGAACGCACGAATCACAGAGTCATCCTCTCCCTCCCATCCCAACGTTTAAAAACATCTCTGTCCTCTTTCCTATAGCCACCAAGTCCCTGGAGGGAGCTGCTCTGTAAGCAAAGATTGTAAGGACCAAAACCTTAGCTAATGTCACCTGAATGGAATAAAATTCAAAATCCTGTCGTAGAGAGAGAAATTTCCTTTAGTAGGGGACTGTTGAGGACCGGAGTGGCTAGCAGGGCACAGGCACGTCACCTGCTGTCCCTCAGACCCTGTGCTTACTGGGGCCTGAGTTTCTAAGCAATGGCAGAAGGAGAGCAGGTGACATCCCTGGAGAGCTGGGCTGTGTCACCCACCCTGTAGTTACATGTTAATGCAACCCAAGAACGTTTCTTTTCCCCCATCTCCTCACTCTATTTCTGGAGCGTCAATTTGTGAATCAAAGGAAGAGGTTTTGACATGGAATCCAAAGGCACAGGTTTGAAAACTAAGAGCTCTCCCCTCGAGTTGGAAAACAACCTCAGAACTTACATGCGTTTGTTTGTTAAGTGAAATTAAAGAAGAAACAGAGATACGTTGACCCAGACACGACACAGATGGGGGACAGGCTTCCAGTCCGTCACGGTTGGGTTCCCGGGACACAGATGCTGCGATGGAGACTTGTGCGCAAATGGTCCATTCCGGGAGTTCGGGGAATGACACCTGTAAGAGACCAGGAGAAGCAGCGCCGGGCGGGGGAACGTGCTGCAGCGTGACAGTGACAGAGGTGTCCACCCGTCTGACGGCAAGCGCTAGAGCAGGGTGCGGTTCAGAGTTGTTACAAACTGGGACAAAAGGACCCTCAGGACAGGGAGAATCCTGGACAACACGGCTCCTTTGAGGCCGAGGGCAATTCCCTGAGCGGAACCTGGCTCAGAGCAGGTGGCAGCCCACGCGCCCCGCAGCTGGGAGAAGGACGAGGTCACACCCGGTGGTGGCGACGTCCCCCGGCACCCACTGCACACTCCATTTTAAATGAGAAAAATAGACTCAGAAATCTGGGACTTGAAACAGGTATAAACATTTATGTAGTTTAAGATTTCATTATGGTATATCATTTTTAAGAATTGATATGTATGAACTAAATAAAAATGATGAAAAAGGAACTCACAAGTGAATGGAAACGAACCAGACAAAACCCCAGCGATGCAGCGTTCTCATGAACAGCGGCAGATTCAGCAGCGTCTGTGCAGTCAGCGGTGACTTTGACACTGGGACATTGTGAACAAGGGGGGCAAAGACAGTGACTTCTGAATAATGTGTGTGTGTGTCCCAGGCAATAGTCAACAGGAAGACATCTTTTTTCTTAGTTAACTTTGGAGGGGTCAGTGAGAGAGAGAGGTGACACTCTGCATTGTCTTCAGTTTGTTTTAGAGAGATGTCACAGGCATCTGACCCGATGGCATAAGCAGGCACATTTATACACTCAGAATGTCCAGTATTTTCAGTGATGTGTACCTTAGAATTAGAAATAGAAAAACATCGCAATAAAAGAGCTGATGAAGTCCGTGCCATTGGACAGATTGCTTCTGGATATTACAGAGATTTAACGTTTGGTGCTTGAGAACAGCTAGACTTAGAACCCTGAAATTAGGAAGTCAGGCACCAGACGTGTACCAGGGTCCATGGGCCAAGGACAATAAAGAAAGTGTGTTTGGACTCAGCTACAACAGGTATCTTTGGAAGTCGTGCCTGGAAAGGAATTTACCAGTCCATGGAAAGTAGGAATTGGTCATTTCTACCAGAACTCATTAGGCTGTTATTATTTTTTACCAGGTATTTTTAGTATACTCTACAATTTATTTCATAGAGTGAATGAAATTCTTCTCAACGAATCTTCTGCTGTTTTTCCTAAAGTCCCAAGTCAAACGAAGGGGAGGGGCTGCTAAGGAGTACGTTGATTCACCCAAAATTTGTTGTCACTCTTCTGGTGCCCCAAGAAGAAAGACCAGAAAGGCAGCATCCATTAGAAAATGATGTCTACAGGCCGGGCATGGTGGCTCACGCCCATAATCCCAGCACTCTGGGAGGCTGATGCAGGAGGATCACTTGAGGTCAGGAGTTCGAGACCAGCCTGAGCAAGAGCAAGACCCCATTTCTACTAAAAATAGAAAAATTAGCCTGGTGTGGTGGTGCACGTCTGTAGTCCCAGCTACTTGGGAGGCTGAGGCAGGAGGATTACTTAAGCCCAGGAGCTGGAGGTTGCTGTGAGCTAGGCTGATGCCACAGCACTCTAGCCTGGGTGACAGAGTGAGACTCTGTCTCAAAAAAAAAAGAAGAAGAAAAAGAAAATGATGCCTCCATAGGCTGTTCCTTTGTGGCTGTGCCACCCTTATGTGATATTTTTACCAATCCCCGGTCCAAAAAAAAAAAAAAGATAGGAAAGAAGCAGTGTATTTTGGAAGCAATTATAATTCTTATGTAATTGACATAAGTTATTGGAAGTTTCTCTGATCACATCCTAATATAGATTTTTATTTCATTTCTTTCACTGAAAATGTGTTTGGACCTTGGCCTGTGAGCTGCAAAACAGCAAATACAGCTTTAGTCTTTCAAAGAGATTCCTCAATGACAAGTACTCTCATTTAAAAAAAAAAAAAAAAAAAAACCATTTCAGAGTGCTTTACTGAGAGATCAAAGATCAAACACCAGTGGCTTGAAATGAGATTTGTGTTTTTCGGTCTTTCTTATAGGCGATAAAAAAATGCAACAGCCTGAACTCTTAGCCTCCGTACTTGGATGTCAGATCTCATAATATTCTCTCTCTCATCGTCGTTGTGCTGTCCCTGTCTCTGGGCTGAGGTGGTCCCTGCGCTGGACTTGAACAGTCTAAGAGAGAGGCTGACTTTCAAGAGCAAGGTCACGGCGAGTGACAGTTGCCCCCGACCTGGAGTCAGGAGACCTGGCGCTGCGGCTCACTCCCTGCGTGTCCCCTGGCACCCACTGGCATCCACGGGGTGTCCAGTGCCTGCCCGCTGATGGCAGCATTAACGCTGGCCTCGGGTGTGCATGGGGACGAACTGCAGATGACAACCACAGAAGGGCTTCATAACCCGCAGGGCTCGATGCAAAATGTTAGGTGTCGCTATAAATGTTTGCCTTTGTTTTCGTGGATGTTTGCTAAATACGTCGTGATGAATATTTAAAAGCCACACAGAGGAGTGGTGTGCGGGGTAGGAAGGTCCCTCAGCCCCCAGGATTAGTCCGGTTGCCCCGGTCCTCTCTGAGCGGTGGGGCTCGAGTCCCAGCATGTGGCCGGTCCCGGGTTCCCCGTGAGACAACTTCTTCCCAGCTCTGTTTCCCACGTGGGCCCGACTCCGACGGGGGCCTCTGAAGTGGCTTTAAGGGCATCTCCAAAGACAAAGTCCCACTTTGATCATCTGGGTCCTCAAAGCTTTGAGGCCGGAGATCTGGTCCCATCCCCCGTGGACAGGATGAAATTCCAGGAAGCAGAGGCGGCAACAGAATTCCCTGCGAGTTTCCAGTTCCGACCCAGAGCAAAGTGCGATCACCTCCCCTCGCAACCCCTGTGGCCCTGAGCCCCACCATGTCACACTTATAAAAGCTAGTCACTCACCAACTTCCCTTCCCAGAATTGCTTAAAAACGAAACCCTATTAAAACACGAATTTTTTTTCAGGCCATCTTACGTCTGTATAGAACGGCCCGACCACGTGCTGTATTTAAGCGAGTGGGTTCTGGGTTGAGAGCCTGGCTTTGAGGCTGACTAGCTCTGGGAAGGTGGGCACGTGACTTGACTGGGGGCTTCTCTGTCCTCACCTATAATTGAAGGTAACTGAGAGTAATAAAGTATTCAAGACGGAGCGTGGCGGGTAGTAAATGCTCGGTAAACGTGGGCTATTCCTACCAGCTGCACACCACAGTCTGTCTGGCTGGCGAGGCTGCCCCAGGGGCATTAGAAAAGAGATTTCTTCTCTAATCAAAGACAGAAGCAAGGGCTGTCCCTTCTCAGATATGCCCTGCACTGCCTGAACCAACTTCATTTGCCTCACTAGGCGAACCCTGTAAACAGCCCAAGCCTAGTGCTGAGAGCTGAGTTTAATCCCCGTTTCTGTCTTAGCTCTGCGACCTTGGGTCACGCTCTTTGGCCTGGCTTTCTTTGCAGCAGAAAGCGTTGGGTTAGATTCCAGCAGTTCTTCTCCAACTTGGCTGCACACAGTGATAACCTGGGTTGCTTTTAAAATTCCTGATGCCACCGCGGCTCTGGCACATCACAAGATCCGAGGGCAGGAAGACATTTTTTAAGCTCCCCAAGTGATTGATTTCAGTGTTCAGCCAAGGCCGACTGCGAGTCTGCAAGATCAGTGGTTCTCAGCTCTGGTACGTGAGAATCACCTAAGAGGCTTTAAAAAAACACAGAGGCCAGAGTCCTACCCTAGAACAATTCAAATGGAGATCCCTGGAGGAGGGGGCGTTGGTCCCAGATGTGGGAAGCTGTCAAAGCTCCCCAGGTGGCCCTAGTGTGACGCTGGGTTGGTGGACCCCCAGATCCACAAGGACCTCCTTGATCTAAAGTTCTAGGCTGCCCACATCTACACCCGTGGAGCCGTAAGCCTGCGTACCGCCGTGTCCGGGGCTGCTGCTCCAACTCCCTCTGACTCCGAGGAATGCGATGATTATTCCCACCCCACCATGCCTCATCTTCTCTGGGCTTTGGCTACTGCCAAGCAGGAAGGACCCCCCATGCACAATCCATAGAAAGGTCACCCTGGCCATGACCTCAGTCCCATCACCACGCTGCATACGAGTCAGCATTCTTAACCTTTTCGGTTACACAGACCCCTTTAGAAACTTCATGGAAGCTCTAAGTCCTCTCACAAAAACGGGTCTTGTATGCACGTCCCATTGAGCACACAATGTTCATGCAGCCCTGAACTCCTGACACAAAGACCATTCTATTCCATTTCACCACAATGTAAAAGTCAAAAACTTACATAACCTAGAAAGCAAAAACCACAACCCAGGGGAGGTGGTCAGGGCTGAGTGAGTTCTCATCCTTTAATCCCAGTCCTACTTCTAACCAATCAACATTTAGGAGCCACTGAATCACGTGATGCCTCAGTTTACTCATATGTCCAATTAAGAATTATAACAGTCACGTGCCACATGCAAACCACAGGGGACGGTGGCCCATAAGATTATAACACCGTCTTTTTACTGTACCTTTTCCATGTCTAGGTGTGTTCAGACACACAAATACCTACCATCGTGTTCCAGTTGCCTACAGTAGTTTACAGTACTCAGCACAGTAACGTGCTGCCCAGGTGCATAGCCCAGGAGCAATACGCTATCCTATGTAGCCCAGGGGTGTGCTGGGCCAGTGGTCCCCAAGCTTTTTGGCACCAGGGACTGGTTTCATGGTGCCAATTTCAATTTTTCCACACACTGGGGACTGGGGTGGATGAGGAATGGTTTCAGGATGATTCAAGTGCACTACATATATTATGCCCTTTATTTCTGTTATTGTTACATTTAATGTATAATGAAATGATTATATAACTCGCCATAATGCAGAATCTAATGCCGCTGCTGATCTGACGGGAGGTGGAGCTCAGGCGGTGATGTGCGCAATGGGGAGCGTGTAAATACAGATGAAGCTTCGCTCACGGGCCCACCCCGCACCTCCTGCTGTGCAGCCTGGTTCCCACAGTCCTCAGCCTGAGGGTTGGGGACCGCAGGGCTGGGCTATACCATAGAGGTTCACTCCACGATGTGTGCACAGTAACAAATTTGCCTAAGGATGCATTTCTCAGGACATCCCTGTTGTTTTGACACATGGCTGTACCTGCTCTATCAATCTTACATGTTTAAGATGAAATTAATAATATAAAATTGCTTTGAACGAGTTATAAGCATCATATCATCATCGGTGGTGGAAGAACTAGCCCAGGAGGCAAAGGGGTGGCCCTGGAGTTCACACCCACATGCACGTTTCTGCCTCACCTGCTGCTTAAAGAATCAGCACATTCCTCATGCACCTGGTCCAAACTGTGTCTTTGGGACCACAGCACCAAGGTGTTTTTGTCTGTTTGTTTGTTTTTTAACTTATTCCACGTGCCTGTGCTGATACGAGGCTGTGAGGATGGCAATGTGTGAGGGCCTGGAGCCTGGAAGACAGCGGGTTGAAGAGCCAGCGTGCAGTGTCCTTCTGTGCAGAGTGGAAGAGTGGACTCTGCCCTTGACTCTGACCTGGAGAGGAGCAAGTGCGGAGCCGGTGAACCTGCCACCCACCAGTCCCCGCCCTCGATGCGGAAAGGCTGGAGCTGGAACCAGTGTCTGGGAAGCAAGCGCTCTCCCAATCTCACAGTACCTGCCAGATGGCCAAAGGGTCGGCAGAAACCAACCAGCTGGCGAGTGCCGAGGGGTTTGGAGCGAGTGGGAGCACAGCCCGGCCTCTAGGCCCTGGCCTCGCAGGAGAATCTGTTCCCAGCCTCATGGGTGCTCGGGCCATGTGAGCTCTCGTCTGCTTCTATTGGAGCTATGATGACAAAGTACCACAGCCTGGGTGCTTTAACAACAAATGCTTATTTCTCACGGTTCTGGAGGCTGGGAAGTCCCAGATCAAAGCGCCAGCAGATTCAGTGTCTGGTGAGTATCCGCTTCCTGTTTCCTAGACGCTGTCTTCTTGCTGGGTACTCAGAGGGTGGAAAGGGACAAGACAGTTCTTGGGGCCCCTTTTATAAGGGCACCAGTCTCATTCATGGGGGCTCCACCCTCATGACCTAATCACCTCCTAAAGGTCTCACCTTGTCATACCATCCCACCAGGAATTAGCTTTCAACATACGGATTTGAGGGGACACAAACATTCAACCCACAGCCCTCAGATAAGGGAGGAGCCCCCCATGTTCCAGGAGAGCTTTTCTCCCTGAGCAATGTCTGAGGAGCCTCTAATTAGACGTGATGATGTGGGTGCATGCAGGGTGACTCTAGGGATTCTCAGGAATCATGAGGAAAGACAACCAGTCCAGCACTTCGACAGAGCTGTTGGTCTGCAGCACAAACGTGCGCGTGGGCACACACACACACACGTCTACGTGCACTCGTGTACAACACATTCTCTCTTTCTTCCTCTCTCGCTCTCAGAAATCCAGAGGGACTGACTGTAGGCCCAGTTACAGAGCAACCGTGGGGTGCTTTTGTGTCTATATCAGGTACACACCATATGGGCATGTCTCTGAGAGCTGCCAGATCACTCAGCCAAAAGGTTTCCCATCCCCTGGGAGTCTAAGAATTCCCTGTGGGGTGGTGAGGGAGTCGTCCAGAGAAGAAAAATGCCAGTCTCCAAGTTCTACACCCCCGAGGTCGTCTCTGGTCTTTCTAGCCTGGGACCTCCTGGCATGGTCCCTGAGGCAGGTGGGTGACAGCCTCTGGAGCCACAGCTGTCCACTTCTGGCCACTCTGGGCTTTAAGGAATGACACGATTGCACGCTCATGTCTCTCAAGTACATATTTTCTTCTCTTGTGTCTTGCTGGAAAGGACTAACTCGTGGACGTTTCCTGCACAAAGCGGAGCGATGTGGCTTTCTTTTTCATTCGTCACCATTCCCCGCCTGCCGATCGTGGACTGTTTTGCAACTACTGTTTCCAGCTGGGACAGAGGAATATACACAAGCAGTATAATTTTTTAAATATTTACTTATTGAAAATAAAGATAGGTATCGTGTAGTTCCTTCCCATAAACCAAGTGACGTGTTGTTTCAAAGCTGGGGGCATTTCTCACTGGCTTTATAGATCTGACAAATGAACGCTTTGCTACCACAGATTCTTTTTTTTTTTTAACCATTTTTTGGAAAGAAGCCTCCATGTTATACACAACATTGCTTTCCGGTGTGTTTGACTTGCAGAGAGAAGACACAGACAGCTGTCGGTGAGCACAGTGGGAGATGGAACCCAAGCTCCTACCCACCGAAGGGAGCTTGGGTTCTTCCATCTTGTTGATTTGGCAAAGTCCAAATGAGACCCTTGGCCAGAGAGACCAAGGAGAACCACTTTTAGATCCAAGAACTTACAAGTTTCTTGTTTCCTTTTACACAACACCTCAACTCCACAAGTCTGTTCTGATGAGGTGAAATACTCGTCACCTTTGATGGTGACACCTCACCATGATGCTCCTTATGCACCTAGGCTGAAATGAGCAAAGCTCTCAAATCCCCAACGCTGAGGAGCGGCCATGCAAAGTAGCCCTTCCTGACTCCAGCTGGAGCAAGGTGGGACGTGGAACTTCCGAGGGCCCCTCACTGTGTCAAGGAGATTGTGCTTCATTCCTGTATCAGCCAGGGTCCACGCAGGAGCCAGGAACCATACCAGTTAGCATAAGAGAGGACTTGCTATATAGAATCGTTAACTGTGTTGAAGACCTGAAAATGCAACCACAGAACCTGAGCATATCCAGGAGACGGAAACCTGACGAGGCACCTACTGCACTTGGGCTGAGGGGGCGAAGGAAGAGGTTGGAATTATTAAGACTTAGAGTTTGGAGGAGAGCTCCACAGACAGCACCTCTGATTTCGGCAAGGGGGACACTGTCCAGCTGTCAAAGGTGTCTCTCAGGGCATGCAACCAGGCTGTTTCTGTGGGTGTTGGACAAACTGCAAACTGGACTCAACTGCTGCCATTGGAACAGACTGCCACAGCCAGGGCAAAGCACCGTTACCGAGGCGTGAGTGAGCGAGTGCGGAATGCATGTGTGCCTTCCTGCTCCTCAAGCCCCTCTCCAGTGGCTCCTATTGGCAGTACCTAGCACAGAGCAACTGGCAAAGAAGAAATGTCATTTGCAGCTCCCGGCCCCAGATCCAAAGCAGAAACAAACAGTTTAATAACTAGTGCACGTGGATAAGTTCTCCATGGTTGAGAGACAATAGTTTAATAACTAGTGCATGTGGGTAAGTTCTCCATTGCTCCATTACCATTGATCCAGTCTTCCCCTTTTTCTGACCCATCATTTCAAGCTGTGATACTGCTCCTTTTGTTTCCTTGCCATGGCTACACTTAGACCAGAACAGCATATGGGGGAGCCTCATCTGTAGGATACCCACATGCCTCTAACCCACCACTTCTCAACCTCAGCACGAATGACATTTTGGGCTAGATAATTCTTTGTTGGTGGGGGCTGTCCAGTGCAGTGTCATATGTTGAGCAGCACCCCTGACTTCTACCCACCAGATGCTACGAGTGATACCTCCTCTGCCCCACCTACAGCCAACCAAAAATGCCAGCATCCCCTGGGGAGCAAAATCTCTTCCAGCTGAGAATCCTGCTCACACCTGTCTGCATTGTTACCTTGGATTTCTGGCCTGAGAATTAGAATAGGAAGGAGGTGCATGCATTCGCATAGCCCTTTACTGTTTTCAAAGACCTTGCAATGCTTTATTTAAACATATTTCAACAGCTTGCCCTCAAATATTTGTCACAGCACAATTCACATTCACAAAGTGCCCATCAGTTCATGAGTGGATTAACAAAATGTGATACACACACACACACACACACACACACCATGGAGTACTACTCAGCCATAAAAAAGAATGAAATAATGTCACTTGCCACAGCTTGGATGGAACTGGAGACCATTATCCTAAGTAAAGTATCTCAGGAATGGAAAAACAAAAGCCACATGCACTCTCTAACAATTGGGAGCTAATCGATGGGGACACACGGGCACAAAGAGATGTACAGGTCATTGGAAATCAAGAAAGGGGAGGGGTAAAAACCTACCTGTCAGGTACAGTGAACACTATTCAGGTGATGGGCACACTAAAAGCCCCTACTTAGGCATTAAAAAAGGCGTCCATGTAACAAAAACATTTGTATCCCCTTAATATTTTGAAATAAAAATAAACAAACAAACAGACAGCCCCAGGAGGCAAGGAGGGACAGATACCATTGTCCCAGTTTATAGACTGGTAAACCACGACTCGGTTCGGAAAGATTAACCTATACCATTTCCCTAGGAAATCCTATCGAGGCAGAAGCTACGCTATTCTGACAATCCTCATCCTCACATTTTTAGAGGGTAAAGGAGGTGGCTGGAAGCTGACTGGCAGAGAAGGCAACCTTTTTCATCCCTGCTATGTTTGAATGTCCCCTTGTCCCCTCCAAAACCCATGTTGGAGTTCAATTACCATTAGGATGATATTAAGAGGTGGGACCCTAAGAGGTGATTGGTCGTGAGGGCTTTGCCCCGACAAATGGATTAATGCCATTATCACGGGGTGGGTCAATTATTGTGCGTGTTTGGCCCCCTTTTGCTCTCTCTGTCTCACACACGTGCTTCCTCGTCACGTCAGCGCCTTCCGCCGTGTTATGATGCAGCAAGGAGGTCATGCCCTTGGACTTCCCAGCCCCCAGAACCATGAGCCAAATAAGCCTCTTTCCTTTATAAGTCACCTAGTCCATGGTATCCTGTTGTAGCACAAGAAAACGGACTAAGACACCCCCCTAAGCTACCAATAACGTTTCTTTTATTTTTCTTTTAAAGTGTCCAGCTTTTGCCAGGAATACCATATAAAACATCTTTATGAAGTGAGCACAGGCCCCAACGGCTCACACAAGCTGGCGCTGTCAAGGGCACCACTGTTTCTAATTAGTGCTGGGCCCACGTTCCAGGCAGCTCTACCTGCACCCTCTCCCTCAGGTTCCGACTTCTGGCTGACCCCTGGGGCCCTTGTGCCTATGACTAATAAATGCTCCTGACGTGTCTCACTGGAGGTGCGAGGGCAGAAATAAAAGTCAGTTCCAGCCAACCGTGTTCCAGCCTAAACACAGAGCATTCACGGCAGGCCCTGCGGAGAGAGCTCGGCGTCCCATGCCGTCCAGCGGCAGCTCTCGCGGACAAGCGTCTCTCTGTGGCCAAGCCTTCTCGGTTTGCATCCACCCGGCATCAGACGTAGTCACTGTCCACTGTCGGGGAGAAGGGAAAACTTCCCCTTCACCCCCGCAAGGTTTGCTGAAAGATCAGCTCACCGTAAGACAGATTAATAAGAGAAAGAGATTACAAATGTATTCACCATGTGCATGGGGCGAATCACAGAGTGATTTCCCAGTAGCCCAGTGGGGTCCAGAAGTTCACATACCCTCATTTGGAGGGGAGGGGCGATAAGGAATGTAGGTAATTCTGCTGAGTGGCAATAAATGGCTACTAGGGAGGATGAATAGACACTTGGGAGAATGAATGGGTTTGGGGGGGGGAAACGGGTTGACTTGCAAATGATTCTCTTTGCAAATTAAATTAATCTGAGAGACAGGTATTATATTTAAAATGATTTGGGCCAGGTCAAATGAAGATCAAGATCTGCATTCTTGATCTTCTTTCCTGCAATAGATACAACAGAGATAACAGGGAGAGGATGGAAAGACAATTGCTCTTCTTGATGGGTCTTGTTTTATGAAGTTAGAGGGAAAGCCCCTTCCAATGCCTGTGAATCTCTAAGGGCCTTTAATTCAAAATACCCTTTCTATCGAAGACTCATATTTTGGGGTGAAATTCCCTGAGCTCCTTCACCATCAAATAGTATCCTCACCACCTGGTAGAGAAATCATTCTCAAAACATCTTTAACACTCTTTATGCACTCCCTGGTCATTCGACAGGACAAAATAAGAACAGGTAAGACATAAATTCTGTACACGTGTGCACATGTGTGTGTGTGTGTGATGTGTACATGTTTACCCACGACTTCTCCTGTGGACTTGACGGGAACCCAGGTTGCAGAAGTGCAGCCTGTCTGCAAATCCCATGGCCTGGTTGGTTCACTGCTTGGCTAATTGAATTTTAGAGTAACAGGGCATTAAAACTCAAAGGAAATTCAAAGATCATTTTGCTCAACCTCCTCATTTTACTATTGAGGACATTAAGACGCAGAGAGGTTAGGTGGCAAATCAACACAGTCCGCAGCCAGTTAGTGGGACAGCCCAGGACTGGGACCTCCCAGGCACACAGGCCTCTTCCCACACCCACCCCCCAACCAAGTCCAGAGCTTGTTCCCTCCTCAGCCGCTCTCTTCAAGGCTGTGGGCCTGCGTTGCCAGCACCCTGCACGGGTAGCACGCCTCCTTTCCAGAAGCAGGGACTGTCTGGTCACTGCCTGGACGTGCCCACTCCTGTCCCTGTGCTCCTCTCAACTCTGCCAAGGCTGGTTTACCTGGCTCCCACCCCGGACGACTCTGGTCACCGGAGGAGGCTGACCCCAGAGTGAGAAACCATGAATTGTACCTGCACCTTTCACTCCCAGTAGAGAGCAAAGCCATGAAAAATACCTACTTGCGTGATACAAATGCTTGTAAATATTCAGATCATTTACCATATTCCCCCTTTTTATTGATGCTGAATATTTTATCAATAAAATGAAATATCAATCTAGACCCTCACGGCTCTGAATTCATAAGTAAATAGGAAGCTCTGTTTCGGTAAGGACTGTGTTATAATTTTCGTAAAATTCTCTCAGCTCTTAGCATGGTGCTGGAGTAGCCACTGAACTGTCATTCCCTTGAGACTCGTTAATTAAATAACTGTTAATTAAACATTGGTGAAATGATCGAATAATGTAAAAATAAAGAGACTCACTTTTGACATGGCAAGTCCACACCCAGGGTCAGTGATTTCCAAAATAGAAAGGGGATGTCCCTTCCCTGCACACACCGTCACAGTGCGCCAGGAGGTGGCTCTGCTGAAGCTGTGGGTGCATTCCAAGCCGAGAAGGACCGCTGTGTCCTCAGACTTCCTACATTGTAGAGTACGTAAGTTGATGTGGAAGTGTCTCAAAAATCCAGGGTATTGCCCTGGAGTTTGGAGTTCACGTCCTCTCGGTGTGGCCCAAGGAAAATCACTAGACTCTTCTAAAGTGAGGTCATCAAATCAGTATTTATATCCCAAGGTGGTTGGTTGTAAGGATAAAAATCAAGCAAAACTATGCAGAGCAAGATTCAAACTGTAGAGTTCTGTATAAAAAGTGGTTGCTATGAACTTGAGATTCGAGGTAAAACCATCCAAATTAAGAAAAGTGGACTCTCTGTGCATTTGAGAAGGTTTCCTCGAAGCCACATGAACACATGCATTCAGGCAGGGTGCAGCCACAGTGACAGCCCTGAGCGCTGGGACTTAGCAAAACAAACTTCCTAATTCGAATATAAATTTTAGTTAACGAAATCGTACACAGGAAGGGCTAACTCGCTACTGGTGTGTTTGGATCCATAACATAAATATTCTTAGAAGTTTGCTCATATAAAAAAATAAAATAAAAAGCAATTAGTTTAGACAAGGAAACAAAAATATGAAAAATAGAAGAAAATAATTGCCCCCAATTTTAATTCCCCAGAATTAACCACTTTTATTTTGGCATATTTGTTTCTGTATTTTTTCATTATTTTAAAAACAGTCAAAAGTAGTAGTATAGATCTGCAGTCCCCACCCTCAGGCTGAAGATGGGTACCCGTCCATGGCCTGTTAGGAACCGGGCCGCACAGCAGGAGGGGAGCAGCAGGGGGGAGACAGCAAAGCTTCATCTGTATCTACAGCCGCTCCCATCGCTGGCATCACCGCCTGAGCTCCGCCTCCTGTCTGATCAGCAGAGGCATTAGATTCTCATGGAGCGAGAACCCTACTGTACACTGTGCATGCGAGGGATCTAGGTTGCGGCTCCTTATGAGAATCTAGTGCCTGATGATCTGCGGTGGAGCTGAGATGGTGATGCCAGTGCTGGGGAGCGGCTGCAAATACAGATTATCATTAGCAGAGAGGTGTGACTGCATGATAAATGTAATGTGCTTCAATCATCCCCCAACCCCCATCCTGGTCGGTGGAAAAACTGTCTTCCATGAAACCAGTGCCCGATGCCAAAAAGGTTGGTGACAGCTGGTATAGATGGCAGGTAGATAAACCAAAAATCATGTATGTCTGACACAAAATGACTAAAGGGAGAGAAATATTAGACTAAGACCAACACCTTGTTTTACGGGTGAGAAGTAGGTGAGCTCTCCCCACTCAAAGATCAGCCTACAATACAGGAGTAACAGGCACCTTTGCTGAGTCCCTCCACACCCACCGCCACTGGAGATGGTGCAGCCTCTCCTCTCCTCGTTACCCATGTGCAGACTCTCCGCAGAGTGACTCCTCTCTGCACACCTTGCTTGGCTTAAACAGGTAAGGTAATATATGCGCGCCGTGAGTACTATCATGGACTGAACGTTCGTGTCCCCTCCAAGTTCATATGGTGAAACCTGACTCTTTAATGTCATGATATTTGCGGTGGGGCCTTTGAGAAGTAATTAGGGTTAGACTAGGGCATGAGGGTGGAGCCCTCAAGATTGGGATTAATGCCCTTACATAAAGAGAAATAGACACGAGGTCTCTCTCTCTCTCTCAGTGCAGACACCAAGGAAAGGCCACCTGAGGACATAACCCAGTAGAGACTCCTCATTAGAACCTGGCCATGCCGGCACCCCAATCCCAGACTTCCAAATTCCAGACCTATGAGAAATACATTTCTGTGGTGCAAGTCACCCCGTCTGTGGTCTTTCTTTTTTTTTTTTTTTTTGTTTGAGACAGGGTCTCATTCGGTAGCCCTGGCTGGAGTGCAGTGGCCTCAGTCAGCCTAGCTCACAGCAACCTCAAACTCCTGGGCTCAAGCAACCCTCCTGCCTCAGCCTCCTGAGTAGCTGGGACCACAGGCACTCGCCACCACACTCTGCTGATTTTTCTATATTTTGTAGAGCCAGGATCTTGCTCTTGCTCAGGCTGGTCTCGAACACCTGACCTCATGCAATCCTCCTGCCTCGGCCTCCCACAGTACTAAGATGGAAGGCGTGGGCCACTGCACCTGGCCTGTGGCACACGGTAGTCATGTTTATTCAAGATGTCACTTTCTGCAGTTAGCCATGATCTGAAAATAACGGTGAGTACTGTGCAATGGGTATTTTGAGAGAGAGACCACATTCAAATAACTTTTATTACAGTATATTATTACAATCATTGTATTTTACTATTAGGTATTGTTGTTAATCTTTATCATAGGTATGCATTTATAGGAAAAAACGTAGTCCATATAGGATTCTGTCCTAACTGCAATTTCAGGCTCACGCTGGGGGTCTCAGAACCCATCCCTCGTGGGTACAAGGGACTGTCGTTCTCTGCTGTAACACTTGCCCTGTGAACTCCTCCTGCTTCATTTCATCCCAAATTCTGCCAATGCCATGGCCTCCATTTACTCTTTGCATGTAGAGAAGGCCCTTTGGAACCAGACCCCTTTCCCAAGTCCCCATTCTGGGGAAGCCAAAGAAAAGCAAAGCCCTGCTGAGGCTGCTGGTGGGGGAGGGGAGGACAGGCCGGGAGCAGCGGGCGGGGGCGGGTGTCCCTGCAGAGAGGCCAGGCCGTGCGGGGCTCCCAGACGGTCCTGCAGGAGCAGCCTCACAGATTAATCTGAAAGAGCCTCGGAACCAGGAACACATTCCAAAGCCTCAGGTGCCCGCCTGTTTTGTCACCTACCCTCTGCCTTGAATCTTCAATAGCTCTACTTTGCTCTAATTAGCACGGATAAGTAACTGCTAGAGTGTGACAGATACTTTTTCACTGTTCCAAATCCACCAGTGTTGAGCTTCTGTCTTGCCTGGTTGGAAAGGAAGCAGAATAAATAAACCTAGAAAAGCAACCGGAGGGCACATTACGGCTAAAACTAACATCAAGTAAAAGGCATTAAGTTAGAAGCAATTTCTACCACTTTGAAGTCTAAGAATATAATTTCAAAAAACAAAATACAGAACAAGACATACACATGTGTGTATATGTAATATATAATATCTAGTTTGTCCCGATATATTGTGGGAAAACAAAACCTCAACAAATGGAAGTTTCTCCTAAAATCTGGCAAAAAGCCACCCCTCAGCTCTGGTTTGGGAAAAAAGACTATAAACAATGTGGCAGTGTCTGGTTTTACATTACAGATTATTTGCAGATACCTAACTTTGATTATAGTTTAGCTTTTTAGATTTTTATCACAGAAGTATATTTCAAAGAACCCCAGCATAGGGAGGATGGCAGGGAAGTTTGTAAAAACAAACTGTTGGGCTTCTTTAAGCCTAAAAACAATCAAAATAAAAACACTGGACAAGCTAAGAACTGCCCCAGCCCCCGGTTCAACTTCTCTGGGTTTTGCTCTGCCCTGCAGAGCCCCTTGGGTGCTAAAAGCAGAATGTTGACTCACTTGGGTGACTTCTGGGTTGTAGGACTGACATGAATATGAGAAGAGTCGAGTCAGCACTCAGCCCCGGAATGGTCTGGAAAGAGTGGCTCAAGCTCGCCGGGGGTCATTAGTGAAACTAACGGAGACGGTAGCGAAACGAAGGGGAAGCGCGGGTTGCTCGTAGCTGGGCGCACAACCCGGGGCCCACCCCGTAATCCGGACACTCGTGCGCTGCGGAGGGGACGTGGACAGCAAAAGCCGCCCTGCGCAAGGACAGCAGGCACAGAAGTCCAGTGCCCCCTGGGGAGGGGGCATCGGGTGGGGAATCCACCCCTTCAAGCCCACCCTGTTGCCAGAGCAGCGGGGCAGAGCAGGACTCTGCGGCCCCACGTGGAGGGCATCTCTCGCGCTGGCTTCCCGGCACCAGTGGGCTCAGACGGCGCCCTGGGTCTCCCCTCCGCGGCCTCCGACCTCCCCAGGGAAGCACGTGCCCTGCGGACCTGCCCTGCTGCGCTCACGTGCCAGGCGTGGTGACAGGGAGAGGTGAGAGAGGACTCGGGGGCAGGACGGGCTAAATTTTGGGACTGTTGGGGGCCCTTACGGATACCCTGTCCGCCGTCTCCCCCCCACTGTGCCCTGCCCAGTGCTTCACACTCTCCCATGACATTGTCCTGGCAGCAACTCTCTGCTTCCAAGACAGCCCCCGAGTGTGGGGTGCGTGGAGCGTGGGTGGAATTCTGGGCGGGGTGGGGTGGGGGAGCCTGCGGTAGGTGCGGGGCTCAGGGCGGCCCTCGAGGGCCCGATGGTCTAACGTGGCCCAGCGCACTCCAGCCCCCTGGCTGTCCTTGTCGTCTCTGGTCATGGGAACCCGTGGCGTCACTTTGCTGCCTCTCTGGGCCTCGGTTTCCTTATCTGTGAAATGGAGCTGCTGCTCCCTGCCGGGCATGCGCGCACGAGACCATGTGCATGAAAGTGCAGGATCACAAGCTGCGTGGAAACAACGATGTTGTTAACCGCACGGCGCTAGCGGACTGAACGTGCGCAGAGGCCCCTGAGGCAGCCTGGGGAGGCGGGCAGCTGGGCCCAGCGGTTCCTGAGGCAGGGCCATGCTCCCCCCAGGAGGGCAGGGAGCAGCCCCAACCCCGGGGACTCGGGGTGCTAGCGACCCTGCCACGCCCACGTCCTCTGGCATCTGGAGGAGAAGCGCCCCCGTTTCTGTGCAACCAGCCTGAGCCGAGACGCGTCCCCCTGTGCCAAGTCCCGGGGCTCGAGGTTCCTTGCGAGGGCCCCGCCCCCAGGCGGCAGCGGAGGGGGATCAGGGGAGCTTCGCGGTTTTGCTGGAGGGGAACCTACAGGAAATAATTTAAGAAGATAATAGGAGGGATTCTTCCTGTCTAGAAATGAGGCCCATGGGTCTTTGCAGATGCCATCACTCTCTCACATTCAGACATAAATGTGGAAAAAGAGCCCCGCTGTTTGCCAAGTCGGTGCCCTTGGCCATGGACGGACTCGCTCAGAGGAGCTTCGACGCCCTCAGCTCTGCCCGGGCCCGGGAACACGGGGCCCGTCCTAAGGACGCTCTTCCCCGCACCCGCGGTCGCACGGGCCTGCACCCCAGAGCCCGTCTCCTTGCTCTCCCAGTCTCCTCTCCACCCGCCTTAGCTTTGCCCAGACGTTCAGAACTTGGTTACTGTCAGAACTAAAATCACAAGTTCACCCCCCGAGGGCGATTACGTTATGGGGGGCCCTCCCCCCCATAAATAATTTTTCTTTTAACAAATCCTTGGACTCAAAAAGGTGCCTAGTTTTGAAATTCAGCATTCCGCATCCACCGAGGCACGTGTGTGGGGAAGGAGGGTTGTCTGATACTCAGAAGAGTCAGTCATTAGAACGATGGAGCACAGAGTCGAACCTGATCCCGTCGCCTCGTGCGACAGGCCGCGCCCAGGGAACACTGGTGAATAAACGAGTGAATAAATGAACGAGGGGACGGACCCCGGAGCCGGGGCTGTCACTAGAGATTGCGGAGGTTCAAGACCAAAGTCTTCAGGTTCCAGGGCAGGGAGCTGAGGCTCGGGCTATAATCTGCCCCATCAGGTCACAGTCAGTGACAAAGGAAGGAGGAAGGCCCAATGTCCTGGTCCCCAGTCCCTCTGTGGGCGGGTCCTTCCCCCGCCGAGCACATCGGCCCCCTGAGTGGGGGCGGAGGGTCCCGGCTGAGCCAGACCGGGGTTCTGCGCTTTCGTCCGCCGCCCCCTGCGTCTGTGTCGCGCTGTCCGACCGGCTCTGAAGCCCTGGGGCAGCTTTCGTCACTCCCACGGCCAGTACGGGGAAGCGGAATAACATTAGTCCGGGGAGAAGCCTGGTTCTCACGATTCCCACTTCCTCTGCCTGGCCATCCTATCTCTGATCGCGCCCAGTAAACAGAGAAGAGCCTGTTTTATACCATCGCAGATTAAGTGACACCAGCTAAGAGCCGCATCTTTCACTCTTTCTTTGAAATGAATACTCCCTCCTGCGGCTGCTCTTTGTCCCAGAGGACAGTGGGCTGGGGCGGGGGCGGGTGCGGATTTTTTCCGCATCCAACACGGGGAAGGGCAGGCCCCTTGGCTGCGGCGACGGAGGGGTGTCCGTGGTGGGCAGTGTGGAAAGATTAAAGCCAGGCTTAATTAATTGTGGAGCGTTCCGTCTTTATGGCTGTGTCCTTGTAGCCCAGTCCGTGATCATCCCAGAGGGAAAACGGGGACCCAGGAGTGGAGGGGCAGGACGCGGGCAGAACTCTCTCCAGGGGAGAGGGGGTGCTCCTTGCTGCATTTCATACCCTAGGGCTGTTTCCCCAAATCCTGTCTGCCTGTGAGATCCCTGATTTCTGTTTCCCCAGATCCTATCTGCCTGTGAGATCCCTGATTTCTGTTTCCCCAAATCCTATCTGCCTGTGAGATCCCTGATTTCTGTTTCCCCAAATCCTATCTGCCTGTGAGATCCCTGATTTCTGTTTCCCCAGATCCTATCTGCCTGTGAGATCCCTGATTTCTGTTTCCCCAGATCCTATCTGCCTGTGAGATCCCTGATTTCTGAAATGCCTAAAATGAGCTAGAACCTTAACCGTGACCCAAGCGCGGGGATTCGAGGGGCGAGCGGGTTCCAGCGGCTCTCAGAGGGGGGCAGGCGGAGTGTGGACCAGGGGGAGCAGGGACCAGGGGGAGCAGGGCGACACAGGTGGCTCCGCCCAGCGCAGCTTGACATGACTGCGAAGTGCTTCCAGAGAAATTAGGCTTCCCCAGTAGAAAAGGGTCTACAATGCAGGACGTGACGGATTCTGAATCTCCTGATGTTCAAATCACAGCTCAAAGTCCCATTTCTTTTCCTGCCACACAAGTTTTCATCACGTGAGCCGGACAGAAGACGTCAGTACTTTATGCAGCATTTTTACTTTAGGTGACTTTCGAATGTGCCACGGGAGCATCGTGTGGCCCGACTAGGATGCAGCCCTGTTTTACAGTGACTGCTCTGGGGTCATTGTTTTTCTTTGACTTCCACTGGCGGCTGTCAGTGCTGGCTGCAATTTGCTTTCCTGGCCTCGAAACTTGTTGATTTTCATCTGGGCTTACATGCAATTCAGGATTGGCTCAATGTTCAGTTTTTTCCCCACCCCTCCCAGTTTTGATAAACCTGTTTATTATTTTTAGGTTGCAAAATCAAAATAAGGACATCTTTGCTGTTGAGATTTCTGCTGAAAAGTAAATAACTTTGTAGCTGGGAGCCTGAAACTCTAGCTTCTAACCACTGTCTCCCAGCATCACACCAACTTTTTCTCATTGAAATGACCTACATAGAATTAAGAAATAATAATACGAACTGTTTTAGGGCCACAGTTTTCCCATGACAGCAGTAGTAGGCCTGGGGCAGCACAGTTTTGTGAGATTTTGATAAACTGCGGTGAATTCAAAGATGCAGCCAGAGGGCAAATGCTCTAGAAACCAACTGGAAGGAGCAGAAGGGAGTTGGGCCGAGCTGAAGGTCTGTCACACAGATGCATTTTTTAGATTCAATTTATGTTTCTGCAGGACTGACAGGCCAGACCACAAGGTCTACACGAGCAAGAGCTTCTAATGAATAAAGGTGTTCAGAAAAGGAATGGGCTGCCTCGTAAGGGAGGGACCTCCCCGTCCACTGGAGAATTCAAGGAGAAACAAGATGACCTCCTGTCAGGAAGGTTAGAAAGGGAATTTCCCTTGGAACACTGAGGTGTGTTGTTCTCCACTGGGACTCCCGTGTCAGGAAGTGCACAGTAAGGAGTGGGGCAGAGGCAGATACACGGAGGGAGCAATGATAACACAGCAGGTTGGACACAGGAGACCCCAAAACTGTCTCCGATGGAGAAGATGATGCAAGATCATCTTCTCCAGACCCACGGGCTCCTCTGCAAGCCAAACATCTTCACTCTTCTCCACTCCCTGACTTGATTTCTACACCCTCCACCTTTCTGGGGACATTCCTGAATTCACTGACGCTATCAAAATCTCTCCCTGGCAGAGCCTCAAATGTCTTCTCCAGTGGGCTTCCTTCCACCGAGTGCTCCGTGCTCTGATCCTGCAGGAACAGACCCCACAGGGGCCCCTGGCGAAGCCACACCGTACGTTAAGAAAAACCTACCAGGAGGACCCGTCCCTACCACGTGCATCTGGGCCCTGGCTCACTCAGGTGCGCAGCTCGGGCAGGGGACTGCTCAAGTCCTCGCTGTCCGCCTGGCGGTGTGAGAGGGAGCCTTGGTGTTTCTGCGAGGAGACCCGAATGTGCTGATTTGAGAATCTCCAACCACATGAAGGCAGATGCTTGGCCCCTTGGTTTTCTCAGCCCGTTGTGCTCCAGGGTATTCCTAATCCACATGTTTCCTACTAATTTACCCTTCATTCATCAAAATATTATTTTGTAAAAGCTTTTTGATGTCTGAGAAGCCTGATGAGTCTCTTAAGCCCTTTCCCGCTTTGGACCATGAAATTGTGCGCTCCCGGTGCTCCAGGAGCCAGAAAGACTAAATTCCGTGCCTGCAGCCCGGGAGCTATGAGAACAGCCTTGTGAACAGTTCCTGGCCTGGCACTGCGAGACCAGGTGTGATGACGCCACGTGGCGAGAAGGTGAGCCAGTTTTCTTTATGTTACTCTTTGGATGCTGCCTCCAGGGAGGGCCCGACTCCACTGGACATTCAGTGAACCACACGTCCATCCACTCCTCACTCAGCAGCCGTTAAATGAGCGTGTACTTGGAACGAGGCATTGTCCCAGCGCTAGACATCCGAATACGAGCAATGCCCAGTTCTTGCCCTTGGAGAACTCACAGCCTAGTGGAGAAGGTAATTATATAAATAGACTATTACCAAAAGGGTGGTAAATCTAGAGTTGATAAAATGATATTATGGAATCAAGGGTGAGCAACCTACACAGGCCAGGGAGAAAAAAGCATAGCCAGGAAAGACTCTTGAGGATGCCCGGAAGTGACAAACTCGTCTTGTGACACGAGGTTAAATGCTCAGCTGCTTTGCAATGTCCCCCCACCAACTAATTACACTGTTTTCTAAGAGGAGGAAGGAGGAGGGGAAGAGGAGGGAGAATGTGACAGCACTCAGCTGGCCGAGGGCTGGCTAGGTGCTTTCCATGAGAGATACTGTGGTATCTAAGTTCCATCAAGGTACTAGCCAATCTGAATTCTTTTTCTGGAAGAATCACAAACTTTGATCCTCAGCCCGAGTTATTTCAGCAGCTACAGTCCACTGACTCTGTGACCGGGGAGTGTCACTGGAGCCTGGGGGCCGCTGGCTGAGAAGACATGGAGGTTCGCCTGCTGATGTATTTTATATGTAATCCAAGGACAATTGTAAAAAGAAGTTATATTCTCCTGACCTACCTGAATTAGAGATGACGCTCTCTGGTGCAGGTTTCCAACTCCATCTTCATTCATCTCCTTCAGTTACTAACAGATGTTCTTAATCCTTCTTTTTCAGACAATAAAAATAACATCTTTATAGGAGAAATTTTAATTCACTACATAAAATTGTAATGGAGAATATAAAAGTCAACAATGACATTACCCAAAATGACCAATTAAGCATTTTAAATATTTGCTGCTTTGATTACCTCTGATTAAGTCAAACACTGTGTATGGATATTTTTAAGCCTCATAATAAATGACCTGCAGAGGATTCTCTTCTCATGACTCAACCTCCTTATTCTGTACTTTCAGACCTCAGGGTCAGAAATTGCTCTAAGCCAGTGATGAGCTCCTCCATCAAGGCAATGGCCAGCTGTCTGGCTGGATCCAATCCCCAGAGAAATGCAGCACTTGGCAAGGTGGCCCTGCTGATGCCACACTTTGAATTGTGGGAGAGTCACATCATCCAACCCCAGTTTAAATACTTAAAATGTTGCCAGCCCCGAAGAAGACCTAGAAAAAGAAAGCACTGTTTTCCATTCAAATGAAAGAGTCATGAGGTTTTCTTGTGATATATGAGGAAAGACAGAAGCAGATGTTGCTTCTCCTTTCTAAAAACTAAAAGGAAAACCAACTTTATGATCTCTTTTCCAAGTGTGATAAATTGCTGTGTTAACTCTCTTCTCAAAAGAGAAATACCATTTTCCTACTTACTAGGGTATAAGTGGGTGATTCTTTGTGATTGGAGTCAAAATTTGAATAAGCCTTGCAAATTCACTTTAAAGTTTAGCTTCAATCGTGTTTAAATTCTTTATCACTCATATTTAACTCAATACATATCCTTTCTCCCCAGGGCACAGAAATAACTGTGACCAAAGAGAGAAATGAAAATTAGGGTGCTCTGTGACCTTTAAGGAGTTTTATAACCTCTCTGAGCCTCAGTTTCCTCATTGAAGAATGGGGACAATGAGTACCTACTTGTGGTAGATTGCAGAAATGCCCACAATCTTTTCTGTTTGTACCCACATCTTTTGCGATGGGACTTTGGAGCTTCTGCCATCCAGAAGTGAAGTCTATATCCATCCCTTTAGTCTAGTCTGCTCTTGTGACTTGCTTTGGCAAACAAAATGTGATAGAAGTAACAATGCACCAGTTGTGAACCTAGGCCTTAAGAGGCATTGGCTCCTGCCACCTGCTTTCTGCATCATGCACAGCTACCATGTGAATAAGCCCAGGCTAGTTTGCTCAGAAACGAGAGATCACATGGAGCAGAGACAAGACATCCCAAGCTATCCTAGACCAGCCAACCCCCAGCCAAACACCGTCCACCACATGTGCATGAATGAGCCTCGTCCAGACCAGAAGAACCACTGAGCTAAGCCCAGCCCAAATCACTGAGCAGCAGAATTGTCAGCTAACAAATGGTTATTGTTTTACACCATTAAGTTTTGAGGTTGTTTGTTATGTAGTAAATGCTAATTGACACACTATCTCACACAGGCTTATTGAGAAGTTTAAAAGAACTAATATTTGTAACCTATTTACAACTGTTTCTAGCACTATATAAACTTTAAATAATGTTTTCATAATCATCATTATTATTAAAATTTTAATAATAAATCCTCACAGTTTTATGATCTATTTGGAAAGAACAAAAAGACAAGCCTCAAATATTGGCTTGAGTATGATATTTTGACTTGTATTTCAGCTCAAATCCAACAATGATGAGCAAATTAGTAGATTTATCTGTACTGATACTTTTGTTGTAATACTAATGGTGCCAACGAGACTGAGCTCTTTTGGCACATGAACACATATTTTTGCTGACTGTCAGGGCTTTAACCTTGCAAGAACTTAACTTTTGCCAGGGAAATTAAAATTCTTTAAACTTCTTAAAAACAAGCATCATTTTGATCTGCTTAGATGCCCCCTGGTTAGAAGTGCAGTGTGTTTAGACCAGACACGTCATAAACCAAATTCACTCATTTCACTATATATGCTGGAAATCAGTTGCGTCATTGTGAGTGAGATTGAATATAACTTCAGAATTGAAAAATAGCTCTTGTTCTTTCTTGTAGGAACAAGTATTTAATATATATTTATATTTTAGGACAATTATTCATAACATTAGATTATAACAATTACTGTTTTTATGAACATGACTTTACTACAACTTGTTAAAAGTTATTTTATATAATTACCTGTACAACAGAAAACCTAAAGAATAGAAAACCTGCTCAACAAATTACACAGCTGGGACTGCTTTTTCATAAATTCTGGATGCTAGAGACATCCAGAAATGTCTTTAGAAAGTGCATGTGATTACCAAGGGCTGCTCAAAATGTCTCATTTGCCAAGTCCTTCACTACAATTGTTCTGTGTTATCGTCTGTTAGTATAGCAACCTTCACTTTATAAAGAATAAAACCTTACAATACACTTGTATATATCATGTCACTGTCATTTGATTCCCCAGCTATCTACAGAGGTAGACCAGACATATGTGATTATCTACACTTTGTAAGACAAGTGAGAGAGAGAATTGGCACACCCGCTCAGTAAGTGACACCACTAGGTTAAACCCAGATTTTCTGATTCCATTCTGTTTCTCCGTTGTACCACCAAATAACGAGGATGCGTGGCTGACGAGAAGGCAGAAACATCTGCTTCTGAATCCTGGCTTTCCCGTATGTGGACGTGGACAAGTTATTTACCCTTTCTTAAACTCATCTTTTTACATATGTAAAAGAGAGATGACAACATTACATATCTCCTAGAATTTTAGTTAAAATTAAATAAAATAATCTATGTAAAGTGCTTAGCACTGGAAGTGTTTAATAAGTGTGAATTGTCTTGAATATTTTGGTGTCATTACTACCATTATTAGCCTGGTAGTAGAGTCGCACTGGAGAGTTCAGTGTTGGAGACTGTTCTGAGAGTTCTCGTGAGGATGCCAATCTCTCTGCCTGCTTGATGTCTTGTGTGGCTAACTGTCCAATTCTACCTGACGGTGAAATGGACAAAGAGGAGACTTAGCATGGATTGTGTTTGCTCTCTTGTGGTTGGGTTTGTGTGGTTGTGTCAATAGTAAAAGAATGATGTGCAGATGTTTCTCTCTCAGCTGGTACTCTTTTCTTATATGAAAGATTGCGTCATCACTGGACACATATGTGTGATAGTGGGGAATTCAGGGCAGATTTAATCTATTCATAGGCCCCCTACAAAGGACATTGAGTTTGATAACAGCTTATCATAGTGCAGCCGAAAGAGAGCATCGCTGGGAGGTAGGCATCTTCCACTGAAAATTGATATGTAGATTCTAAGCAATGAAAGAAGATAGTGTTTGTGTGTTTGTTTAATCTCCTTCCTACTGCTCTCTTGCCTCCTACACTTACATAGAACTTAACAATGCTGTTTATTCCCATCTTAAAATCTCAGTTGTGTTTAGAATGTTCAACTAGAACTGTTTGTGAGTTCCTATGTACCCTGGGTGTGTGTGTGTGTGTGTGTGTGTGTGTGTATGTGTGTTCTTTCCTCTGTGCCTAGAGTGCTCACCTCATTCCACAGTCTAGCTAGTTCAACCTCATTCTTTAAGGCTTATTTCAGCCACCATCTTATGAAGGTTAATTTCATGTGTCAATGTCACTAGGAGTGTCCAGACATTTTGTCAGCCACTATTCGGGTGTGTCTGTGAGGGTGTTTCTGGATGAGATCAGCATCTGAATTGCAGGCGGAGCCAAGCAGATGCCCACTTCCCACTGTAGTGGGCCTCGTCCGATCCGGTGAAGGCCTGACTAGCACCAAAAAGCTGATCCTCCCACAAATAGGTGGGAACTCCTCCTGCCAGACTGCTTTGAGCTGGGACATCAGCTCTGTCCTGCCTTCAGACTAGGTCTGAAACATCGGCTCTTCCTGGGTCTCGAGTCTGCTGGCATCGGGGCTGGAGCTACACCGTTAGCGCTCCTGGTTCTCAGGCCTTCAGACCTGCACTGGAACCTCCCCCGCAGTTCTCCTGGGTCTCCAGCTTGCCAGCTGCAGATCTTGGACATTGACGGCCCCAAAATTACACAAGCCAATTCTTTACAATCAATCTCTTTATATCTGTATCCACCCATCTCAGTCTACCTACCTGTATACCACCTGTCATACTGGTCCTATTTCTTTGAAGAACCCTGACTAATCCACTTCCCCTCCAGAGTTCTTTCAGGACATCGCCTCTGCCCCTGCCTTCTCCACATCCTCTCTTGGGTGAGTCTCTCTTGGTATTGTCGTAATTACTTGCGCAGTTTTCTATCTTGCAGCTGGTCACAGTGCTAAATTGTCTGTTCATACATCTGCTTTCTCCACTCTAACGTGAGGTCCTCCTTTGAAGGCAACACCTGTGTCTTGTTCGCTTTGTAACCTACGCCTGGCAGAGTGCCCGGCACAGAGTAAGTGCTCAACAAACAATCCTAAACCAATGATCACCTTGACAGCCATGCTGTTTCCCTGCCTGCACTAATTACTGACACTTCCCTCTGAGCAGCACATTCAAACTAACTATTTCAATTTCTGTCCCACTCTTTCCAAAAAATACGTTGTGAATTTCTCCATCCAAAGAGTATATTGTGCATGTCTAGCTTACAGCTCATGTTATTTGCAAACTTTTCTAGCCTCCATGTAGAGTATTTTGAATATTGTTCCTAAGGAATAAAAAAAATGTATAAATAAGCCAAGGGAATATACATTAGATTGAAAATTATATATATATATATTGATAAACTTTGTCAACACTTATTCATATCATTAGACATATATACGTGTGTTTAGGTGTAGCGTATATCATATGTGTAATATATACATACACATATGCATCTATATATGTGTATATATCAATTTCTCATCAATATTCTGAAACTGATAGCTATAGCTTTTGGTGCTTGAGAAAGTCCCTATGTCCATTCAGTCTTCCATCTTCCTGAGACTTCCTGTGACAGCTACAGTGGCAGAGTCACTCACAGCCACAGCTGTTGGGGGTTCCTGCTTTCTTTCCAGTGCCCAGGGTCTTTGCAGCGAGATTTAGCTATTATGACTTCTCGGGCTTTTGAACCTCCAATCCCAGCAAGAGGCCTGCTAGGATATTGTTATTTTTTCTTCTCAGTAAGAAGAATATAGAAAAACCAGCAATCCTGGCTTCTGCATAGATATTTAAGGCACTTGTCACAGGGATGACAGGGAAAGCTAGAGACCTCTGAGCAGTAAAAACTCACAGGGCTGCAAGTGCTGTGGTTCCAGCCATGTTGCCGGTGACAGCTGCTTTGGGTGGAAGCAGCTCTGGAGTCGGACACACAGTGAGCTGGGGTGGGAGTGGGAGGCCCCCTCCTTACCCAGCAGGGCCCATCCATCCTCATCAAGATGTTTCCCTCAATCCAAGAACCATTTGTTCCAGATTTGAATTAGGCTATTTTCCCAGAAGCCAGAAACCACTGCCATCAAGTTTTGCTTAAATCACCTTTGTTTCTTCTTCTTCTTCTTTTTTTTTTTTGTGTTAGGCAGAAAATAAATTTATTGAAGGATCATGCATGCCAATAAGTGCACCTACCAATCTGAATTCTCAAATCCTTTGCATGAAATTAATTTTGTACCTGTTTCTTCTTACTATATCCGTATGCACAACACCAACCACAGTGACTGGCACACTAAAAATGCTGAATTGAATTAAATGAGTGAATTACTGAACTTGAAAACTACAGGGAGAGGAAAATGACATCCAACTGAAAATTTTCTTCCTGCAACTTTCTAGACCTGAAAGCCAGTTGGTTAAGACAGGAAGTCTGCAAAGAACTTGACTGAAGATGGAATCCCAGGGCTTCAGCCTCCTCAGAGGATTGCTGTCCGCTCCCCAGAGAGAAATCTAATATTGTAGGATAATTACTTGGAATTTCTTTGAAGATTTGTATTTTCTATTTTTTTTCATTCAACCGAAAAATCTTAAGCTCCCCTACCCTGTTAATTTATAACCTGAGATACAAGTTAGCACTCTCACCTTCAGTCTTTCATCTCAGCCATCAGCATAAAGAACAATTCTGTATCTGAAATCACGTGCTCATATTACTTAAAACTGAGGCACTGGAAGGAGAGACAGTGTGTTTATGAAATGATCACATATTAATTTCTGACTGGTTTTTACCTTATCTGTAGTTGTTAATGTTATACTCCAAATGGACTGCAAGGGATGAGTTGGAATAATGATCTATTTATGTTAGAGCCCTTGCCTCATTTGGTTGGTCACTAGCACCTTCTTATGTGAAATACTGTACAGATAATTTTTTTTAAACTTGCAGATACATAAGAACATGTCTCTGTACTGAAAATGAGGTGGTATTTTCTCGGGCCACTCTGGAGTTCATTTGCTGGTTACAAAACTGCTGAATGCGAAAGTGGTTTGAGATCCTAGTGGATTCTTTTAAGGTTTCAGATTTATTTCCAAACAGAGACACAAAGAGCAAAAGCACGTTTGGGCAAGGATAGAAAAGGGCCAGGGTACATGTGAACTTGATTCCTAAATAAGCCTTCTCTTAAAAAACCGAGTGCAAGTGGGGCATTTCACAGTTGTGGAGGTAATAACTGAAGCACGCAAGGCTCACCAATGGACAGGAAAACCACTGGGTGAAAGTCGTTGGAAAGAGGATAGTCACAGGGCTCAAAGTGCTATCCCTCGGATTATTGATTATTTACAGAGAAGAAAAGGTGCCTTCGCAGTGGAGAAATCTGTTGAATGAGTAATCAAACTGAACAAATCTAAAAATGGAACACACTTCGTGGACACCAGAAAGGACTCGACATGACCTACGTGGTGTTCTTCCCCCAAACACAAACTGGATCTAATCAAGAGGACAGTCAGACATGTCCACACCGTGTGTCATTCCACAAACCCACTTGCCGAGAGTCTTAAAAATCGTCAATGCCATGAAAGCAAAAAAGAATGCAAGGGAATTTTCTGGGTTAAAGGAGAATAAAGGGATATGGCAAATAAATGCAACCTATGGTTTTTGATTGGATCTTCTATTTTTTTTTAAAAAAAGCTACAAAGTATAAACTATAGATTAGACAATATTATTGATTCAATGTTAAATTTCTTCAGGTAATGATAGCATTGTGATCATGTAGGAGAATGTCCTTATTCTTAGGAGATACATGCTGAGGTATTTAAGGATGACTTTTCATAACATCTGCAGCTTACTTGCAAATCATTAAATATATATATACGCACAAACACACACAGAGGTGTGTACATACACACAAGTATATATGCTTAGATAACGTGTGTGTAAAGAGAGAATCAGATAGAGAAAGCAAATATGCTAACACGTTTTTAAAAATGCAGGTAAGGGAGCTCCGCTCAGTGGACAAGGTCACCACACAAGTTCCCAGGCTCGACCTAGAAGAGCTCAGGGGTCTACACCACCCCACCACCTGAAGAGAGATGACCAATGTCTTTCTAACTCACATGCTGCTTCTTCAAGACACACCATCGAATGGAGCTTCCACAACATCTTAACTTTTCACAGACTGATTTTTGCAAGAGGACATCATATTACTTTATTTCACTAATATAGCCCCAGAGCCAGACTGCCCGGTTTTAATTCCGGCTACTAACCTGCCGGCCGTGTGGGTTTGGGCAAGAGACCGAGCTAATCTCTCCTGATCTCAGCGTCCACATTCATAAAGGGTGTGACAGTAATAACCATCGCACAGGGTATTAGAAGGGACAGAGGAAACAGGAAACAAAGCTCTTGGCACAGCGCCCTGTGCATAGTAAGCACTCAATAAATATTTGCCATTATTAACATTTTTATTATTGTGCATGTTACTCAAATCTCACTAACAATAACTACAATGATAGAAGTAAGCAACAAACATGTATTAAACACCTACTATGTGCCAGGAACAACAGCAAAAGACCCCTGCCCTGATAGATCTTGAATTATAGCCAACGTTTACCATAAGCCAGGATAATTCTAAGCACTTTATAGGTATTAACTTGATTAATTCTCAGAACATCTCTGACTCACGAGGCCTCACCCAAGACATTCTGCCTGATGCCTTTGCTTGATGGAATTTTCTGAGGTTTCTGAAAAATGACTGAGTTAAAATTGGCATATATGTAGGGGATGGGGAGGAGTTTGTTTTGCCATATTTCATTTTGTCTTTCTGATGCCATCAAAGTGTTTAATAACAAAACCATTGTTTTCTGGTTGAGCCAGCAACTAAAGGTCCAGTAGGAATAATTGGTTAAATGCACACATCATTTTCAGGAAAATGATATTCTCTGGGATGGGACGGGAATCTCTTCTAGATTAGGAGGATAGTGGAATAAAAAGTAAATTCAACCAGATTTTCAGAAGCTTGGTTCATAAGGTTCAGAATTTCTAGCCAATGTCACCATGACTGTACCGATCAGAGAAGAGAAAACACTTGGCCCTGAACGGAGGGCGCTGCCCGTGCTGTGTTCTAGACGCTACCTTGTTTGCCCTCACTGCCCTCTGGGCCCCGCAGGCAGGGCTGTGCTGTGTTCCAGCCCCAGGCCAGGGGGTTGCTGCCCGGTTGCGCGGTTGGCCCAGCATGAATCGTAGGAGAGACTCTGTGAACCTGTCAGCGGTCTGCCATTCTCCTACTTGCGATTCCAGACCTGAAGACGTGTCTTCGCTGGACACACTTGATGTGTCACATGACACCGTGCGTCTCCAGATACTCCCCAGGACCAGCCCAGATGGCTTTGACCCCCACGGCACCTCAAGACACCTTTCCAAATACAGTTCGCGTCAGCTTATAAATCCCTCAGTATTTCCAGGAAAGTGTTATTCATCCGTTTCTGTTCTGGGTCCACTTACCTCATCCTACTGTTCAGCAAGAAAAATGAGTATTATCCAAGAATCTCGTAATCTTTCCTTCCTTTTCGTTGAGAGAAAGGATGGCCACAGTTTTAACCAAGTTCAATCTGGCTGGAAACTCAAAGCCACAGTTTTTTTTTACTTTGCAAATACTGTCTTCCTCTTCCTAATCAAAGAGGCCAGGCTGCAAATCCAGGAAAGGCAAAACCAGAATAGAACAATCAGAAGTACCCAAGTAAATTAATCATCATACAACTGATATTCTATTGACAATGTTTTCTTGAGTACGTAAAATGTTCTTATCCTCAAACTTCAAAATTCTACTTCTAGGAAATTGTCCTAAGATCAGAGATACACAAAGATCAATGACTGTCATAATATCGTTCAACATAGCAAACATTTGAAAATTTATTTGAAACTAAATATCTGACAATATGATATTGGTAAAACAAATTATAGTATGTATACTATGTAACCACTGATGACTATTTAGTGAAAGAATATTTAGTGACACAGAAAAATATTTATAACATATTAAGTAACACCATGTCAGTAAGTTACCATGCTAGTTACAAAAAAGTGACATGGGAGTTATTAAAAAAATTAATGGGAGAGAATGATGGAATGTTCAGCTGTGACTCCCTTTGCTAGTTGTGAGATATTTGCTCTAGAATGAAATGAATTTTCTCTCCATGTACCAAAAATGTAGGCAGAGCTTTGAGTTCTAGAGCGTTGGGGGTTTCTGTGTGCAGAGGACAGTGAGCAGGCCTTTGCTTTCAGGAGTCCAGCACCTTCGGGAAGAAGAGGGTGAAGGCTGTGGCCCTCGAGGAACGCTGACTCTCTGGGAAGAAGTTAAGGCCCCGGGACTGGGAAGGGGCAAGGGGCTGCAAGCTCCAACGAGGAGCGAAGCCCAGGGCCTTGCTGATACGCAGCACCCAGGAGGAGGAAGGGGGACCAGAGGACTCTAGGGTGACTCACAGGTGCCTTTGGGTGTTAGTATTAAGTGCTGTGGGTTATTATTAATGTCATCTCTGTCCTTCCCTCACTACTGGATTATTCCCATGAGGTTACAGACATGCTCTGGCGTCTCTCACCTTAAAACGACCACCTTCGCTGACCCCGTATTTCTCCTTACCTGCCTGGCCACCCCACCCGGTTCCAGATGGACCGCCTCACTGCCTCCCTTCCGTGCAGTCTCAGCCCACCGCGTGTCGCCCCCCCACAGTAGCACAGAGGGCACGAGATGACCCCAGGCACCTCACCGAGGGCTTCTCTGCTGCCAAATGCAGCTGGCCGTTCCCCCTGCTCCCTGCTGTCCCCTCCCACCTCGGCCGAAGCCCTCTAGAAATAGCCACACTCCGGCTTCCGGGACACCTGCCGCCCTGGGCTTTCCTGCATCGCACGGGGCCTGTCCCCGGCCCGACCCGCCTTTGCGGGCCTCTCCCCATCAGGTCTAATCGCTGGTGCGGAGGATCGCTCCTCCGTCTCTGCCCTCTCCCTGCTTGCTCTCCCCAGGCGGTTTCGGCCATTGTCAGAAATCCTAATATCGTTTTCATTCAAGACCATTTTCACATCTCTGTAGGTCCTGGTTTCCTGACTTCTGGGCAACTATCCCATCTCATATAAAACACACTAAAATGTACCCACGGTTCAGAGTAAGTGTGCTTTGTATTTGAGGGTGTGTGTTCTTTCTATTGTGTAAAATATACACATAATACAAATTTTGTCATTTTAACCATTTTTAAGTGTTCAATTCAGCGATATTAATTACATTCAGATGTTGGATAACCATCACCACTATCTATTTCCAGAAAGTTTCCATCACAACAAACAGAAACTCTGTGTCCATTAAGAAATAACTCCCCATTTTCTCCTCCCCCAGCCCCCGGTAACCCCTAATCTACTTTCTGTCTTTATGAATTTGCCTAGTTTAGGTTAAATGTGCTTTTTCTGCTGTTAAAAAAAGACAGAGGCTGGGTGTGGTGGCTCACGCCTGTGATCCCAGCACTCTGGGAGGCCGAGGTGGGAGGATCGCTTGAGGTCAGGAGTTCGAGACCAGCCTGAGCAAGAAAGAGACCCTGTCTCTACTAAAAACAGAAAAATTAGCCAGGCCTGGTGGCACCTGTAGTCCCAGCTCCCCGGGAGGCTGAGGCAGGAGGATCGCTTGAGCCCAGGAGTTTGAGGTTGCGGTGAGCTGTGCTGATGCCACGGCACTCACTCTAGCCCGGGCAACAGAGTGAGACTCTGTCACCAAAAAAAAAAAAAAAAAAAAAAAAGACAGAATTTTATAATTTTGATTTTGAAACTATGTCGGCAAATCATTTTAATTTTAAATTGGCTCTCATTTTTCAGTCGCAAAAAAGCATACCCAGGTATTCTTGTAAAATGAGAAAAAAAATCTAAACCTTAAATTGCTTTTAAATAATGGCTCTTACTAAAATTTGACAATTAATAAAGATGATATAAAATGGCATTTTGTAGACATTTAATGCATTATGTTGTTATCTTGATTTATACTTTTATGTCTTAAATTTTTAAAAGTATTTCTCACAAAGTTGCAAAATAGTAGAGCGCTCCCATGCACCCTCCCCCAGCTCCCCCCAGTGATAACACCTTCCATAACCGCATTTCATCATCAAAACTGTCATGGCATTTCGCCAGTTTCTACAGGCACTAATTGTGTGTGTGTGTGTGTGGTGTGTGTGTGTGTGTGTGTAGTTCCCCCAGATTTTATCACATGTATACTTACAGGTTCGTGTAACCATGATGGGCAGGACACAGAACCATCCTGTCCTCTGCCTCCATCATTTTGTCACTGCGGGAATATTATACAAAGAGAATCCTACAGTGTCATACCTTTCGAGACAGGCCTTTTTCATTCAGAGCCTGCATGTTCCCCGGTCCTTCCAGCGCTCCGCTCTCCGAGGAGATGTGCGTGAGCACGCAGAGTCCGCGGGTGGAGACGGTACCTCAAAGGGCTAAAATGAGAGACTCTGTGTGTCAGTGACTTGGCCTGCTGAACCCAAAAAATTAGTAACAGATTCAATATTGTGCTGGAAATGAAGATCCACCATGGAATATTCTTTCAATCACTTGGCACCTCTCAACCCCTTGCCAAGGGATCTATAGGAAATTTTAAAAACTCACCCTTTGTGCATTTGTCTCTGTCCCCTGTCTCCACCTCCTCTCCTTCAGCCAAGCCGCTGTCCTCTCCCGCTGGCCGCTCCGCTCAGCCTCCTGACTGTTCCCTTGCTCCCGTCCCTGTCCCTCTACTGTCCATTCCCAGCAGCGGTGCCACAGCCCCCTGATCCTCACACGTTCCCAGCTCTGAAAACATCTCCGTAAAAGACTTTCTCTGACATTCCAACCCTTCTCTGCCCACCACAGGTCACGGCCAAGTCACTTTACTCTATTTTGTTTATATCACTTATGAAGGTGAATTAATAACATTTATCTCATGGATCTGTTGTCCATTATGGTTTGCTTATTTATAATATTTATGTCATCTCCCCCTTCTACAAAATAACCTCAGTGACAGCAAGATCCTCGTGTGCCAACTCTGAACACCAGGCACAGTCTACGATCTCAGCAGTAGTGACTGAATGGATGATTGAATTCGTTCCATTCGTGTGGCTGGAAAACTGTCCCCAAAGTGGAGTAATCAAGACAGCTGCTATTACGACGCTAGATAGTTGCTCGGAAAATCCAGGAAAACATTGAGAACTGCCACAGCAGCTGGGGATGGGCAAACCCGCACGATGCCGATGATTGAAAATCCGTCCAGCGCACTGAGTTCAAAGCCTCAGCACTGTGGGAAATGGCATCGGGCCCTGCAGGGCCACAGTCATCAGGAGGTCGGCTTCCACCTGAACTTCCCGGATGAGAAAGCTCTCTCTCCTTGCTGCCTTTGGGTGTTCTGTATGCGTAGTTGTCAGCCGTTTGTGAACTCCTAGGCCACATGCAGTGGGAGACATATTTCAAAGGAGGCAACTTCATGTCAGTGCGGTGGAGGAACTGTCATCCCGCATCAGCTCCAGCATGCCAATGGGGAGAGCAGCCAGCCCAACTGGACTGAATGTTCCTGGCTGTACGGATCCACTTGCTGGTGGAGATGGGGGTATAGGGTCAGTGTTTGGCATGGGGGGCCAAAAAGCAGAGCTAATTCATGTTTTGTGGGAAAAAGATATTTTTTCCTGAATAAGAAAAATGAAATTCTTCTTCCTTCAAAGAAAAGAAATGAAATGAGATATTCTCCTCCTAATTGAGAAAAAAAAAATGGCCCCCCAAATAAAGTATTTCTATAGCATCCTGATAAGACCAGCACTGGTCTTTGGTGCTAATAAAATATTTGGCCACCCAGATTTTATTTCTGAAGGATAAAACCACTTAAACAAAAATGCTCTTTCCACCGCCGAGCAGGAATTCTTTGGGGTGTGCGCTGCGGCAAGTCTCGCTGACGAAGGATCACGACAAGGAAGGACTCTGTTTCCAGGGAGTCACAGTGCATAGGTGACCTAACACATTAGAGGAAGCCAGTTTATCTGACCAGGCATCAAGGTCACCTGAAGTACAAAGCCGTGGTAAATGGCCACCACGGCAGAGAGTGAGACCCAGAGTAGGAGTTGCTCTTCCTTCACTCTGTGCGTTCATTTTTTGATCAAATATTGACTGTCCTATTATGAAAGTGAAGAATATTGAACCGGGTGCTCTGGGGGATTCCATGACGACTGAGACACAGACCCTGTCTTATCACACAGTGCAGGAGAGAAATGTGTGTACAGACAAATCTAAGACCACACAGAGAAGAGCCACAAGGAAGTTACAGGTAAGATGTTATAAAAATTCAGAAAAGATATGAATTAGTTACCTGGTTGAGGTAGGAAATGGCTAAAAGGGGAGGGGAGGTGAATTCAGAAATTCTTTTTGGAAGAGGTGACATCTGCAAGGGAACCTGGGAGCCAGGTAGAGTTTGGCTAGGAGGGTAGGGGACCCCAGGGGACTTCCTTTCAGGTGGGGACATCCACAAGCTCATCAGTAAAGGAGTATCTCCCTGAGAAGGCAGCAGGAGACATGAAGAGAGTTGGTTTGATCTGCTCTGAAAAGATCAGAGAAGAGGCTGTAGGCAAAGATATTCTTCTTTGATTCATAATCAGTTGTAACATCAGCTTTGATTCATAACGTACAGACCAGGACAGTAAACAAGTTCAGTCCAGCAAAGTACAGGTCCAGGAGACAAGCTGGTAGAAACCGTTAAGAGGTCTGCACTCCAGATGCAGCGTGGCCTCCATCTAGGTGCAGGGACATGTCACTGCTTTACCCTTTAGTTACTTTTTCTGAGCTTCTGCTCTGGCTTCTTTCCAATAAGGAATAAGATCATTTGAAATTCAACTTTGGGAACAATCTGGAGACTTTAGAGGCAGAAGTTCATAGTGCCTAAGAGTGTGAGCTCTTGGAGTCAGTTCTTCCTAATTTTAATTGTAATTCTTCTTCCTCCCCACTTTGTAAACTTGTAAATGATTGAACCTTCCCAAGCCCATTTCATCATCTCTGAAACTGGGGAATAACTATATACGTCATAAGCTTAATGTGTAAAGATTAAATAAGAGCATTTGCATAAAGACTTTAACCTAATTTCTGGTGCATAATAAATTAGGTAGATTATGAATAAATAAATGATGGCACCTAATCAGGAAATTGATACTGCATTATACATCACTGTGGATGAAAGCTGCATGATGAGGGTAATTAAGTGAACCAAGAGATCTAAGATACCAAAGGATCATTTGGTGACTTTGAATATAGAATAAGCCGGCATAAAACTTATCCTGAGCCTTTCAGCTGAAGTGAAGGGTTAGGGAAGGTGACAATTAGAGATGAGCTAGAAAGTGTCACTCAACTAGAGAACTTTGAGTAGAACCCTCTCTCTCTCTCCCTCCCCCACCCCCCATCGGTATTCTGGGAAGTGGCTCCTTCCTCCGTGAGTAACCACTGGGAGCAGTTCCTTACCGCATTGCCAGCGGAGTTCTGTTACTTATGTCCTTCAAATAAAATAAAAAGTTCCCAGGACTCATTTGCCTGAAGGTTCTTTTCTGTGACGTTTTTCCCATTCCAGGTGTCCGCTGAATAACCAGACAGACTACTCGTGCACTGGGCTCATAGAGGGTGAACTTCCAAGCTTGCTGTACCTCCGTATACCTGGGTCACTTATTGGCATATTTTATTTCACGGGAATTTTTACCCCTTCATTTAAAACAAGAAGTTAAGCAACTTCAAGCAAGGTATTTTAGAACCTATAAATGTCTCACCCAACGCTAGCCTCAGAGTTCACTTTCCCCTGCTTGTGGGAATGGGATAAAATACACCGTTTTCCAGGAGGGCTCATGCCCAGTGGAGACATAGCACTGTGTTTAAAAAGCAGATCTCTCATTACTCACAAACCTCACCTCCTGGCCCAGCCTAATGCCATAATTGCTCTCTTAAATTTCCCTTTATTTAATATCATCCATTCTGTCTTCTTTTGTTACCATCATTTAACTAACTAAACAGAACAAATATAACACCAAAGGCTAAAGGAGGCATAGATCCAACTTGTGGAAACCTGCTTTTAATTTAGGATTATGGGGCCAGTTTCCTAGAAATTGCCACATTTTAAAGAAAATAGATTTTCCTTCTTTATGTCAAGAGATATCTGATCTAATTAGAATCCGTTTAATCTAATAATGAGTCATTGTAGTTCTGCCTTCAAAATGAATATTTTAGTCCCAAATCCAAACTTAATCATCAGATATGTGTTCTCACTAGTCCAAAGCAAAACTCAAATCATTGAGTTCCCATAAGAACTTGCTCCACTCGCACACAGATGTGTTAGAAGGTACGAAAATGAAAAGATAAAATAAAATTACATTTGCCATCAGGTGGACCACGGTGAATTATTTTCCCTTCTGAAGAGATACAGAACTAAGAAAACCACTGGGAAATTAGGGAGCTCTTTATGAATACAACTCGTGAGGGTAAGGGGCGTGGCTAAGTTTCGCATACCTTGTGCTTCATAGAGGGTGCACGCAGAGTGCGCACCAGCTCAGGAAATGAACGCCAAACGGATGTGAACTTCAACCCTGAAAACAGGGAGCTGAAAGGTGAGATTAACCCAATTTTGCTCTCCATGACACCTAGCAGGAGCTCCAGACCTGTGTACTGAATGAATGAGGGACCGACTCATTCAGAGGCTAAACTGGTGTCTTTCACTGGGCTGTTGGACTTAGTTTATACAGAATCTTCAGCCCACATGGAGAAACTACGCTCACTGAATGCTGAACAAGCCATCAGTCAGGAAGGACATTGGACCTGCTTCCTAGTAGGATACCTGGGGACGCAAATAACAATTTTATATTGGATAATTTTCACCACAAGGAAGCCCAAGAATTCTGTCATGTTTGACTGGCTATGAACGCAATTAGGAAGTTAGATTCCTACTTTGTCTTTTTAATAATAAGGGATTGTCTCACTCCATTTTGTGTTGCTATGGGTAATTTATAAAGAAAAAAGACTTATTTGACTCATGACTCTGATGTCCGCAAAAGTGCAGGACTGCCCCCTGGTGAGGCCCTCAGCCTGCTGCCACTTACGGTGGAAGGTGACGGGGAGCTGGCATGTGCAGAGATCACAAGGCAAGAGAGGAAGCAGAGAAAGAAAGGGGAGGTGCCAGGCTCTTTCTAACAACCAGCTCTCACAGGACGGAGAAATCCCTCACCCTGAACTAATGTATTCACGAGGGATCCACCCCCATGACCCAAACACCTCCCATTAGTCTCAACCTCCAACACTGGGGGTTCAAGTTCAGCATGGGGTTTGGTGGGACAAACATCCAACCCATAGCAGGGGTAGAGGCAGCATATAGGTTACTTGAGAAATCACAGTGATCTGCGGGAAATTTCCACTGTAAACATGTCAGGCCACTTGAGAGCTGTCTATAAACACTTGGCACACGCCCAGAGCCTGGACAAACTGGGAGAGGACATGACTTTCTCTGAGGGGTGTCTGCAGCTCTGGTGCCTACAGACCACGATTCTCTTGTTCTGTGTTAACCCACAGTGAGCAGATTCTTCTTAGTTTTAACATCACAGGGAAGAGAAAGGAGGCCAAGTTTCAGCTACAAAAACCAAAATCACAGCTCCCAAAAGATGCATGTTTTTCATAAGCTGATTAGACCAGCCGGGGGCAATATATATCTGTCACCGGGGACATCAAAATGGAAAGCCTTTACCTCAACTCGGTGTTTCTCCCCTACGTCTGAAACACACCATCTTAGCACAGGTGGAATGAGTGTGGAGAGAGGCTGGAAGTACTGGGAAGATAAATAAATTTCAAAGTCTTCCTGGATCTAAGCAGAGAATAACAACCACAGAAATCACAAAATTCAACAACTATTACATAAATGCGGTCACCAGAATTGACTCATATATCTGGACTCCTCATTAGTAACACTGACTTTGCTTATGGAAACTAGATGTTAATAACACTCATCCTTCTCTCAGTTTTCAGATAGTTTTATAAATATAAAAGGGAGCTAGCATGTGGGATATATACATACTCTGCCACATATTTACGTGGATTTGTGCGCAAAGACATGCACACCAGGAAGAAGTCTCACTGTCCCAGCCCGCGACTGGAGCTGGGGAGAAACACAATAGACATTTAACCGAGCACATGAGACCTGCCTAATGGTTTTCTGACTTGCCTCCGGGCGGCCGCACAGAACAGCATGTCCAATTGGAAGCGCAGGGAGAATTCTGAAGCAATGAAAAAAAAAGAAATGAATCCTTCTCTTTCTCGTTTTCTTTTTGAACTCTATAATATAATTTTTCAACATTGTCCTTTTGAAGTCTGACATTAAGACGAAAATTCCTTGAGGATTGTGCGACCCTGGAATGCGTTACGAGGGAGGGCACGCAACGGCCTTTAGTGCAGATCTTTACGAAGTGGGTGGAATTTTTAGTTTCTAATTCCAACAGCCTATAAAAATGAAGCTTAACTCTGCCCGACTAGCAGGAACAAAAATAAAATAAAAAAAAACATTTACATGCTGATTACTTATACTCTTTTAGCCCTCAACATATTATAAGCAGGGACCTTAGTGGCAGGGACAGTCCACATCACGTTTTGTTCCCTACTCCTCTTGACACTGCCATTCTGAATTTCCTAGATCCTCTGACCTGCAGATGTGCTGTTCACAAACACCAGCCTGGGCCAGGGGCAGCGCCCACCCTCCTGCTGCAGGGAGGAGGCCCCGGGCAGGCAGCTGCCCACAGGCAGGGCTGTGTCCCAGGGACTGCTGGCCGGTCACATCCGTGCTGGGCTCTGTTCCCAGTGCCCCTGGGGACCCCCCAGATCTGCTCTTCTGTGTTCAGGGTCTCTGCAGTTGGAATTCGTTTCCATGGGATGGTGGGACCAAGCTCCAAAGTGAGATCCCTGTGTCCCTACCTCCAGGTAGGACAACACACCCTCAGCCAGTCCATGGTCTCCCACCTGGGAGGAAAACTGAGGCCTCAGGGTGTGAGCTCCCTGGGTTTCTGGCCCCGCACCTATGGACTCACCCACACGCACCCTGTCCTACTTCCAGTGTCAGAAGATGATCTTGGACAACCCCCTGTGCCCCAGACCCCAGCGTTCTTCCCGACTGGCTCGACACGCCTCTCTGCAGATGGCCCCTTTCTCCTTCTCTCTTCCTCTTTCCAACCTTCCCTGGTTTCCCCGTGGCCTATGAAGTCGTTTAAATCGCTCTCATCCAATTCTCTAAACGTAGGAAGTTCCCTGACTTCACTACCCTTCCTTTATGACAGCCCACTTCTCGTCCAAACGGCACAGAAGGGTCGTCCTGTTATTCCCATCTCCCTTTGAGCTTTCCCCACTCACTCCTCAGCCACTCCTCCCTCTCACTGTCACCTGTCCCCATGGGCCGTCCCATTTCCTAAGGACATCAGTGACTTTCACAATAATGAATCCTCATATTATTGAATTTTCTGCTTCATTTGCCCTTGTTGGCCACTTCCTGCTTCTGCAAACACTCGTAGTTCCTTCTGGGGCCCGGTGCACCCTGTGACCCCTGTTTCTTCTCCTCCTCCTCCTCTGTGGGCCCCTCCTTCTCCCTGCCCCCTTCCATGGTGGGTTTCTGGGGTTTGGCCCTTGCCCCTGTCTTCACTCTGCACTTCCGTTGGCTGAGCTCCGCTGGTCGCACGGACGTGGGCATCACTAATGTGTGAACGGCGGGTGATCGTGGATGATTCCATCTCTACGCTACATCTCGCCTCCGAGCTTCAGACCCATACAAGCCGCTGCCTGGGATATTGTCACTTCGGTATTGATCAGCAGGCCAGACGCAGCATGTCCCAAACTTCCACGCGATTCGAGTTCCACTGTGTTTTCTCCTCAAGGGGTGGCGGCCTCATCCTCAGTTGCATTAGCTGGTTGCAGGTAAACGTCACTCTTCTTTCCACTGGCTTCGTGCCACCACACTGCTAACCGGCCACCAAGTGCCCTGATTCACCTCCTAAATAGATCTCAAGTCCGCTTCCCCTCTTGACAACTGATACCCCGGCTCAGCTGCCTATCGTCTTCCACGAAGATGAGTGCCATGGGCTTCCAATGCATCTTCCTGCTCCCAGATCCATCTGTCACTCACCATCAGAGAGATCAATGACTTAACCCTGACCTCCCTATTACTGCAAGATCAAGTTCAAACTCTTCAGCTAGTTCTATAGGAAAGTACGCCATAACTTGGTATTTCCAATCAGGAAAAGCTGAACAATCACTGAGAACACCAGCACCCGCATGGTAAAAGCTGACATGTCAGCGCAAGTCTAACTGTAATTATAATAAAATTATTCGCATCTATGCCTGTCTGCCCACATGGATTGTCTTGAGAAAAGAGACTGTCCCCAGAGCTCTGCATGGTGCCTGACAAGTGGTGGCAATTTAGTAAGCGTTTGTTGACGTGCGCAGGGAGAGGTTTTACTGAACTTGCTGCAGATCTCTGAAGTTCGCTCTCTGGCCAGTGAGGCGAGGGGACCACGGGCCATCTGTGAGGGAGGAGGTAAGAGGGGTAGTGGTGTCTGGCGCCAGGAGGGCTGGGCTGAAGAAGAGAGGCGGCTCTGATGAGCGCGACGGTCTCCCCTACACCCAGGAAGGGCAGAGGGAGAGATTCGAAGGGAAAGAGTTGTTGAAAACATTGAAATGGCCTCAGACCTGCACTTACCCTGGGCCCATAAGGACAGAATGCGCACTGGAATTTCTCTCTCTTTCCGTCATTGAGAGAACAGTCTGCGATCTTTGTGGACCTGCCCTGACATATCAGGTGTTTAGCATACGGGTGTCGGCATTCAGGGGACGTGATAAAACCCAAGAGGTGTCTGTGTCCAAGACAGAATGATCTGCCTGATACAGTCCTTCTGGCAATCAGAGGAACTTTCACCAGTGGGGAAACACCTCTCCGTTCTCTTCATGGCACTTCTAGCGGCCCAAGGTGTCACCCCTGTCTCTGGATGTGCTTAGGCTCCGAAAGGTCCCACAGCACCCAACCGCCTTGTCCCTAAAAGGAGGTTCCACGTCCTTATCACATAAATGCACTTTTTCTTATCTAAATGTAAAAAGCCACCTGCAAGTACCTTCTTTCCTTCCCGAGTCTATGTGAATGTGATTTGGGAAATCAAAATAGGCAAATCTCAGATATCGTTTTTATTACTATTATCAAAAACTTCCTGTGCTCACAAACAATAAAAATAGACCTCTTGTGAGCCTAACTGCTTTTAAGAAAAGAAACTCCTTTTTGTTATTATTCTTCATGTCTATTCATTGAGTCTTCCATTTCTAGAATCCCAATCTTTCTGATCCTTAATAAAATTCTCAAAGGAATTTTCTGGTATTGTCCCTAAGGTCAAATGTTTGTGGTACATTAGAAAATCATATTATGGAAAGCTGGCTAGATTATTCCAATATTACCCAGAACCTCCATTATATGACATTTAAAGTAATAATTAAACGCATGAGCGCTAGTGCTATGATGAAGTTCCTGCCTTCAGAGAAACTGATTTCAAAACAAAGCAAAGCTAAGAGAGCTATTACTAGCATGGAATTGCTCTCATCCCATTCTGTTTCCTTATTTGTACTCTGACATTGTTTTCTGACTTCTTTCCGTCTATGGTGAGGACTTATGTATTCATTGCTTGTGTTATGATAATTCTCTCTGTCTTGAGTCCACCCAGTCCTCCCAGACTTCTAAGATGGAAGTGGGATTCAAGAAAGACTCAGATAAAAAATTAGGGGACTGAGAAGCAGCTTCATCTCTCTGTTGGTGGATACAACCTGCTTCTTTTATCCCATTGTAATGTAATAGAAAAAACACCCTACGATTGTGACTCTCATAAATTGTTGGTGAAAGTAGAAATTTCTAGAGCCTCATTCAAGAGGGTAATTTGGCAATACATGAAAAGTTTAAATGTGTTGCCTTTGACCTGAGAAAAATTACAGGACTATATCTAGAAGGATATTCATCAATTGCAGCATTATTTATTAAAACAAAAAAATATAGAAAGAACCTAAAGAGGGTATCAGAAAAAAAGAACAAAGGAATTCCAGGCAGTCATTAAAAGTAATGATATTGTTTTGTAAAGGTCCCCATAGTATAAGAGAAAAAAGCAATTTATAAAATGGGATATACAATAAAATTTCACTTTTGCTAAATCATGCTTGTGTATTTTAAAACTCTGTAAGGATATTTAAAATGTTAACAGGAGTTATCCCCAGGGGAGTGGAATGTTAGGTATTTTTGAAAACTATCTTTTCATACTGCTTGAATATTTTATCTTGAACATATATGATTTCTCATTTGGGGAAATGAAGCACCAAACTTTCATGCCAGAACTTTGCAAGGTCTATGACAGGGGACCTCGCTGAGACCCCAGGGGAGGGCAGGAAACAGGAGCACCTTGCCCTGGTCCTTTTGCTCAGAACTTTCTGTCAGTCTTCTTGGCTCTGCCAAGCAGCTGAGATCCAGACAGATGTGTTCAGTATCACGAACACGAACTGCTAGAGAAGTATGAGCATCTCTGGCTCCGTCTCAGAGAGGGTACAAGGAGCCCGCGCTCTGGGAGTGGGGCGCCTGCCCTGCCAGTCACACGGCCCCCCTGGGAGATCGAGGCCCCAGGCCAGCCCGGAGCAGGAGTGAAAAGCCCAGTTCTCCCCCAGGTTAGACAGCCCCTAAAAACCACCGGTGAGCAGGTCCCCCAGGTCCCATTTCGTTCTGGTCTCACCCATCAATGCGGACACTGGTCCCCAGCAACGTTCAACACAAACCCCCTTGGTCACGCACAGAAACAGGGTTTGCTGCTGTGCATGTTCTGGGCATGCTAGACAGTACTTTCAAAACAAAACAAAACTTGATTTAAAATAATAAACCTTCCATTGATGTTGATAATGAAGATGTATTACTAAGCTTTGCCTGATTTCAGAATCTTGAAAATAATTCTCAGCATGTGGGTCTAGTTACTTTATAATAAGTAAATAATTCAAGCTATTTCTCTGTAGACTCCGTAACAAGCTTTTCCCGCCCTCCCCCCCCTTTTTTTTTTTGGTCTGGGTTTGTTTTAGCGGCAGTAGCATGACACAGCTCCTTCAGATTTCCCAGCCAGGAGGAAGGGGCCACTGGCCAGGCCTGGACACAGCCCCACGTGTGGCCGCAACTTGCTGGTGGCGTCAACGCTGGACGCACCGTTCACTCCCAGAGCTTTGGTTTCGGCCTCCCTGTGCATCGTCACTGATGTCCGCTCCTTCCAGGACACAACTGTTGGGCCAGTTTTTGGTTGATGGGTGAGAAAGTAGAAAGAGGACACTGTGACGACATGATGAGTGGGACAGAAGACCTCAGCTTGTCCTGGAACCAAAGACGTTGGTCACGCTGGGGTAAAGCGTGCACAGGAGGCAGAAGAGACTCAATCTCCTGAGCACTTGCTCCATGTAAGAAGTGTCATTGGGGCGTACTGAGAGCTGACATCCCCTGGCACCTACCGTGTGCCTGGAGCTGGGCCCGGGGCTCTGTGTGACATCTCACTGGGTCCAACCATGATCCCGTGTGGTCGGGGCAGTTACACCCATGTAGCAGAGAGAGGGCGGAAGCTTCGGAGTCACACAGCTGCTAGTGATGGAGCCAGAACTGAACGCAGGTCCAGCCACAGGACCCGAGCCCTTGACACTAACCAACCTGCAGCGCCGCTCGCTCACTCTCCCACCAACACTGTGTCTGGTGACTCGAGCAATTCGCCCAGCGTCACAGGGCTGGCAAAGCTGCAGGGGGGGAATTTGAAAGTGGATCTGTCTGACACCTAAACCCAAGAGCCTCCACCCGAGCGTGTGTTTCCCCAGCAGGGAGGGCTCATTCAACAGTGTCGGCCCAATTATGTCTTTACCTTGTAGTCTTAGCTGCTGGGTCCAGCCTTGAACCCAAAATATGGTTAAGAAACTAAAGACAACAAACCAAAAAAAAAAAAAAAAAAAAAACCTTTGAGTCTATGTGACCCAATAAGCCACATACACCAAGACGATTTTAGGCTACGTTTTAGAGATCGTAAGACACATGTTGTAACTTTGATGGTATTTCCTTTTTAATTCTGTTTTGCTTTTTTCATGCACCTTTATGTTGCTGACTTCACTGGCATCGATGCCAACAGGGAAAGGAACAAAGTACTGGCCGGGAGTCAGTAAAAGCTCCAAGCCTGAATATAAACCCGAAGAAAGGGGTTTTTTTAGCTTGCCCGTTTTAGCTGAAAGGACCTTTCTCCCCCCTCCAGCCCCTGCCCTGTGAAGTTAGCTCTCACGCACTGTGACCAGCCTGGGGGTGTGATCCCTGCGACATCTACATTGATGCCCCAAACGGCAGCCTGTGAGCTCATCAGACCTCATCTCCAAAGTCTGCACAGTGTTCTCTGACAGTGTCTCTCGCGTGCTCATGTGTGAGGTTCTCAGCTCGGCAGTGGAGTTCTTAGACGTATTTTTCCTCTTCTTGCTCAACTCCCCAAGGACAGTGTTCATCGCTCTCTTCTTCACTGGAGGAAGCATCACCATTGCCACTAGGAGACCCTGAGCTGGAAGATCTGTCCCCTAGGCTGTCACCTTCCAATACTTCCTGTTCCTGGTCCTCAGGGGACCTCACTTTCTAACATCTCACTACACTTTGTCACCAGGACTCCATGGTATTTGTGCCCGGGGTATCTACAAAGGCTCTCAAGAAAACCATTTTCTAAGTCAAGTTCCTCTTGAAAAATCCCAACTTCGTCTTGGCTGAGCTGGCGGGAGAGGGGTTTGCCCATGTGCAGACAAATGGAACTGAGTTTATGAAAGGCTGATAGAGTCACATAGAACGGTGGCCCTGAGGACGTCCAGCTAGTGGTCTGGAGCAGGGCATGATGTCAGGAGGGAGAGGTTGCTGACTGTGCAAGAGTCTGCCATGGGAATGTCTGCTGATTCATCCCTCCAAGATTTTACCTTCCAGGAAAGTGCTTGGCCAGAACATCGTTTTAAGTCCTCCGAGAAAGCTTGAAGTTGAAGGTGAAGATAGACCGCTCTCGATCCGCTTATATGCCAAGTCCTAGCAGATTGATACAATACGTTTTGAGAATATACCAGGAACTTTTACAGTTCCTGGGTACAAAGTCAGGCACATAAGACTCGTTGCCTAAGGTAATAGAAGCAGTAGCAGCAGCAACAGCAGCAATAATAATAATAACTGACATTTATCCTGTGCCTCCTCTTTTGCCAGGTGTTATACCAAGTGACTTAGATTCTCTTTCTTATTAATCTTCACAATGACCTGAGTGTAATCCCAGCACTTTGGAAGGCCAAGGTGGGAGGATTGCTTGATGCCAGGAGTTTGAGACCAGCCTGGGCAACATAGTGAGATCTTGTCTCTACAAAAAATTAAAAATAGAAAAATTAGCGAGGTGTGGTGGTGCATACCTGTAGTCTCAGCTACTTGGGAGGCTGAGGTGATAGGATCACTCGAGCCCAGGAGTTGGAGTTTGCACTAGGCAATGGTTGTGCCAGTCTGGGCAACAGCGGGAGACCCTGTCTCTAAAAGAGAAAGACACAGTGTTCTGGCTCCACTGCCTGCATTCCTAGCACGCAGTAGCCAGTACTCTGGCCGTGTCTTCTGGTCAGAGGTTGGGACAGTCGTGCAGAGGAAAGTGCTGCTCTGAGGAACTGTCCCCTTTGGGGACCCATCTGTCAGAGCCGTAATGTACCCAGAATAGCAGAAAAGCTAAACCTTTTAAGATTTACCTGTCTAAGTCTGGCTGCAACTCCTTGACCTTCACC
>CM052453.1:18878066-18968116 GCA_028533085.1 Varecia variegata
CCTTCCCCAGTCCCCGAGAGACACCCGCACTGACCCTTCCCCAGTCCCCGAGAGACACCCGCACATTCCCCAGTCCCGGAAAGACACTCGCACCTTCCCCAGTCCCGGAGAGACACCCGCACTGCGCCTTCCCGTGTCCCCGAGAGACACCAGCACCTTCCCCAGTCCCCGAGAGACGCCCGCACTGCACCTTCCCCAGTCCCAGAGAGACACCCGCACTGCACCTTCCCCAGTCCCCGAGAGACACCCGCACCTTCCCCAGTCCCGGAGAGACACCCGCACTGCACCTTCCCCAGTCCCCGAGAGACACCCACACCTTCCCCAGTTCCCGAGAGACACCCGCACTGCACCTTCCCCAGTCCCCGAGAGATACCCGCACTGCACCTTCCCGTGTCCCCGAGAGACACCCGCACTGCGCCTTCCCCAGTCCCCGAGAGACTCCCGCACTGCACCTTTCCGAGTCCCCGAGAGACGCCCGCACTGCGCCTTCCCCAGTCCCCAAGAGACGCCCGCACTGACCCTTCCCCAGTCCCCGAGATATGCCCGCACTGCGCCTTCCCGTGTCCCCGAAAGGCACCCGCACCTTCCCCAGTCCCCGAGAGACGCCCGCACTGCGCCTTCCCCAGTCCCGGAGATATGCCCGCACTGCGCCTTCCCGGAGTCTCTCAGCTTCGCAGCGTCCCGCTTTACTGCAGGAGTTGTCCAGGGCTTAGAAGGGACAGAGATCTCAAACTGGCAGCAACTGACTGCACAGAAAAGAGAGAGAAATGAAAGGGAGGGAGAGAGGGACAGAGAGAGAGATGGAGGGAGGGAGGGAAGTCGTTTGCTTTTCTTTCCCGTTTCTCAGGTGCTGGCCCAGACCCCCAGCCTCACCGCCCCGTGGCTCCATCTCCCCCAGTCTAACCCAGTGCAAATTCCCCCACTGCATCTGCTCCTCCCGTCCCCACTCCTGCTCCCGCTACCTGCCCACCTGGTGCCTGTCCTGGCGCTCCCGTGGGGACAGCAGCTCCTGCCCACACTCCCTGGTCTTCTCTCTGCACCACGCCACCCCCAGGGAAGGGGTCCCGTGAGCTGCACCCTGAAAACAGGCTCAGGAAAGGTGGGGCCCCCTCCGAGAAGCAGAGGCACACCCCGTTCCTCCAGGGGCCATCTAGTGAGCAGCCGCTATTAGGGACACTGTGTCGTGTGCTGGCCTACGAAGATGACAAGGCATGTCCCGCACCCTCAGGAAGCTGATGGGCCAGTGTGCCCCGTCCTCCAGTCACACCTCTCCAGGGACACCAGCCCTTCTCACGGAGGACGACAGGGAGGTGCCAAGCAAGGACCAGACTGCTCGTGTGGGTGGACAGTTCACTCTCAGCTCTGCCCCTTCCTCGGGCCAAGGCTTCATGAAGTTAGGAGCGGAGGGGGCGGAGGTGCCACAAAGGAAGACTAAACCTGTGTCTCTCCTCCTCTTACCTATTTTTTGAAAACACCTGCTAGAAACTCACATTTTAAAATGCCACCTTTTTCCTACCCCTGTAGCTGCACATTTTGTTCCTGCTGACACCCCTTCCCTCCGGGGCTGTTACACTCTGTTCATTTCAGCAGCTGTGAAAACCAAGTTCTTGTATTGTTTCCGTTTTTTACTGGGTCTGATCAAGTTCGGTAAAAAAAAAAAAAAAAAAAAAAAAGTGTGAATTGTTTCTTGGCTTTTTTTGCTTTTTTGCTGACCTAGAAAGCAAAAAAAAATTATTTCAAATTTTATTTCAAAAATAAAAATTCTGCGGCAGCTCAGAGGGCCCTGCAGGTGTGCTGGGCTGTCCCAGGCCAGCTTTCGTAGGTGAAGCGCAGGGCGGCCTAGAGAATCGCAGGGAGGTTCTGTCGGCTTCAGTGACATCTGCTCTGAGCGGGCCCACACGAGCACCGTCGTGGCAACTGTTCAGCATATTTACACAGCTTGCACGAGAGTGTGAAGCATGACCCCCCCCCACACGCACACAGTTTACATTAAATTATACGTACAGGAATGTACAAGATTTAATGTGTGTGTCTGTCTGTACCGATAACCTAGACAAAGACAAAGAAAGAGGTCAACGGTTTGCACCAAGTCTCTGCGGGACTCCCGGGGCTCTGCGGGAGGCAAAGCCGGCTGACCAGGGCAGGGGGCATCTCGATTGCTCTGCGTGACCTCGGAGAGAAAGGAAGCCGCTTGCCGGTACCATATGCTGAAACATCAGGAAATGTAAAGATGAACGTTTTGCGCTCGGCTGTGAACAGCATCCGTGACTTTGCCGCCCTGAGACAAGGAGTGGTTAAGCTGCGAGGTACACGCTGGATCTTCCTGGACACGATGAACATGGAATTTATATTCACTTGAAAAATATTCCACTTGTGAACAGAAGAACACAGAGAAACTGGATGAAAGGACAAAGCGGCAAATCTCAACAGATGAAGGAAAGCAAGGGCAGTGTGGAGCGAGCGCAAGTGGTCTACTGAGAACGGGCTCTTTGCTCCGCCTCTAACACAGTCCGGAGCCTCGGTCTCTCGCTTTGCCAAGTGAAACGTTTTTTCTGCTCCACTGTTGACCCAGCCAGTTACACAGTGTAGTTTTATTGGAAAAACATGTGCAAAGTGTCTCCAAAGCAGCAACGAGATGAGACTGTTTGCTCCACTTTCTTTTTGTTTGGTTTTTCTGCTCCCCTTTCTGTAAAGCAACTGACAGCGGGGAGACAGTTAACTGCTGAAACGGCAGGCCGTGCAGGCCCCAATCATGGGTTTTGAAAGCAGCAAACTGGAGTCGTGCATGGTTGCAATCAGCCCAGTACAGAACCTAGCCTGCCTCACCCTCGTGTGTGTGTGTGTGTGTGTGTGTGTGTGTGTGTGTTTGCCTTGTTTGTGTTCCCTAGACCCGAGACCCATCTTCATTTCTGTACTTGTTTTGTTTATATTTCCAAAATGCAAATTGTGACTTTCTGCCTGGGAACACTACAAAGTCCTTCCTCACAAACATTGAGGCAACAGGAAACTCAGAGATTTCCCACAAAAGAGGCTTTCAACTCATATGAGATACAACGATATTCATAACAGGTTCCAAGAAAATAAAAGACTCTCTTTTTTTTCTTGTTTGCAAAGTGAAGTAGGAGACTCTGAGGTTCACCTAAAAAAATGGGAGAAGCAGGGTCTTAGGGAGTCTCTTTACTGACTTTAAAAAAAAAGTCTTACAAAGCCTCTTGAATTTTAACAGAACTTTCTAGAATTTTCTAGAAATTTCTATAGGATCTACGCAGTCAAAGTATCTTTGATTACATAAAAATGATGATTCCATGGACGTGTCCCCTTTTTCCCTCAAAAAACGTTAAAGACCATTTTTAACGGGGCTTCCTTGTTACTCAGCCTCCACAGAAAGCTGTAGAGGAGTCACATCAAGAGAGGGGGTGTATTAGGAACAGCTGGGCACTTCCCACACTGGCCATCTTTCTTCCTCCACTCCCCACAAATCTCTGGCCAGCACATTTGTCAGCTTAGACCTGGTTGGACATAAAAATCCTAATTTTGTTGCAGAAACCACAGATGTCACCCTGTGGCACCGAGAGTTGACACCATTTGTCTGTCAGTCTAGGACAGTTCCTCTGTGCCCAGGAGCATCTTTGTGCACCAAACGCTATGTCCACCCAGCTCGCTTTTCAGGTGAGCCGAAGACAATAGTTTGGCTGACTTCCAGTCAAGACTGGGAAAAATTTGGTTTAGAAGCTGGGTCTTTAAGAAATGTCACCAACAGCTCTACCAGTGGCATATTTTTTTTTTCTTTCTGTATAGGAAGAAACATGAGATCTTTTGTAATCAAAATCTGTTCCACACCGCTCCAACGTGGGGTCTGTAATTCACAATGCTGGTCTTCACTATAAGGCCGAATCACAGAAGACTCCTTTGAAAATGCAGATAGTTGATTTGAGAGGGGCCAAGTTCAATGAACCATTATTAAACTTGAGCACAAAGAACAGAGGGCAGGCTTGGAGGAAAGGACAGAGAGTCATCAAGCATTAATACTGTGTAGCAAAGGCAAAGATTGAAAGAACCTGGCTCTGCTAATGCCTGGGAGCCCAGACAGGATGCTTGGGGCTGCAAGAGCATCATTAGGTCGCTGAACGCTTGCAGGTGGGGGGGGTAGAATAAGGCTGTCACTAGAGGAAGAGGAGGGTGGTGAGATAGCCAGAAAGCTGTCTACCAGACAACTCTACCTGGTGCCCAATCTACGTCGTCCAGATAAGGACATTGCCTTTGAGAGTCTTACAAATCATGACTGTTTATCTCCAGACATGGGGACATCTGGCCTAGGAGGATGACTGTGATCCCAGCATTTACCACAAATGGCTGCTGGTTCTCTAGGCCTCCACTAAACAGCATGAAAGAGCAATGGAAGCTAACAACGTCCATCCATCAACCCCTCGTTCAAATTGTGCTTCAAAACAATAAGTGCCTCTAGAAACGTTTGTTGCTATAAAACATTTTGAAAATAAAATCTGAGATAAAATGACTTTAGCAAAACAATATTCCTGGCAATATGTCAACATCTACCCATTTCAAAGAAAATATTGACATGAGAACCTCCAACATTAACAAAACTAATTATGCCACCCAAAGGAGAATAAGGAAACGGCACAGGACAGAGCCCCTCGCATGTCTTTGGCGGGGACGCCGCAGTGGGGTATCGGGGAGTCTGGGTTTCTCCCTGGAATGATGGGATCCGTGAGGAAGGCGTGTTCAGTGCAGCACATTTATTGTTCAGTTGGTGAAATACTTCCTTGAGAAATGAGATGACAAACACATTTTTGTTTTCATAAAGTCCACTCTGGTCTTCTTCAGTTGGTGTTTAATTGGCCCTGAGAACACTTTCCACAGACTGAAAATGACACCTCAGCATCTTACTTATAGTCCACTGGGACGATGGAGCACATGGCAGGAGAATAATCTCAGCTTCCTTGGAAATGCAGACATGAACCCGGATTTGCCCCGTTAAAAGTGCTTTGACAGCTGTGTGACGGGGGGCTTCTCAGGGCAGGTCCCCAGAGTGCTTAGGGGGCTCGCTGGGGGTGTGTGCGTGTCTGTGTGGAGACCATCACGCTGTGGCCGATGGTCCACACAGACATGTCCAGAGACAGGTCCAAAAAGGTTAAGAATCATCGACGTAAAGTAAAATAAAAGTGAAAGAGTCAGCTGGAAACCGAAGTGTATTTTGTGAAAGAACAAATACTGTGGGATTGACTGATGGTGGCAGAAGGGGCTTGCTGACTCCAGTGGTTTCCCGGGGACCCAGCACCCGGGCTGTGCCTCATCCCCTTGGGCCAAGGCGATCTCCGAGCATCTTTTATGCCTTGAAGTCCTCAAAGCCAAGGTTGACTTCTAGGATTTTATAAATGTATGGCAGGATCAAAGGTCCCGACCTGCTCTGTCCAGAAACTGAGATAAAAGAATCTAGGAAACGAGAACAGAGTGTGAAACAGACTTAGCATGAAAACTCCCAGGCTTCCCAAGGGCTCAGACCAGCGCTGCTTCCTACTTAAAGTCCAGAATCATGATGACGGAAGAGACTATAACACAAGCAAAACGCACCCTTGGTAGTCGAGCTGGGCTGCACGTCTGCAAGAGGCTTTCATCCGGCCTGGACATACTGACGTTAGTGTCTTTGAACATGGGTGTGGTCAGAAGCCAAGACCGCTGATAGCACAGGTCACGACCTTGCCACGCTCCTACAAAGCCCAGCTAGAAGAGAGAGAGTGTAGCCACCAGGCTTCTCCAGGGAAACAGAACCAACAGGATGTATCTAGAGAGAGAGTTCTCATCACGAGCCAGCTCACGTGGTCACGGAGGCTGACTAGTCCAAGACCTGCAGTGGCAAGCCGGACACCCAGGAGAGCGGGTGGTTCCCGTCTGAGTCTAAAGCCCCGAGAACCAGGAGAACTGGTGGTGTAAGTTCCAGCGCATGCACCAGACAAAGCTGATGTTCCCATTCGAGTTTAAAGGCAGGAAAAGGCCTGATGAAGGCAGTGGCCGGAGGCGTTCCCTCTCACGGCCTCTTTGTTCTGTTTAGATCTTCGACTGACTGTGCGACAGCGGGGAGGGCACCTGCTGCACTCAGGTGCGAATCTCATCCAGAAACACCCTCTCATACAAACCAGGAAAATGTCTGGGTGCCTCGTGGCCCGGTCAAGTTGACACATAAAATGAACCATGATGAAGGGTCTGATCCTTTTTAAGGGGTACACCAGCTCCTACGCATCGAATGTCTGTTGTCTTCTTCAAAACTGCCAGTTCCGTGGTCCTTACGGATCTAACAGCAGTAGCTGGCCTTCACGGAGTGATCACTGCATGCCGGAAAGTGCTTGGGCTTGTCACAGAGATTGACTCACTTAATGCTCACAGCAACCTTGTAAAGGAGGTTCTGTCATTTTCCCCATCTTACAGATGAGGAAACTGAGGCACAGAGAGTCCAAGATATTGTGCGAGAAGTCAGGGAAGAAGCTGAGGTTCAAATCCAGGCTGTCGTGGCCCCAGAGTTCATTCCCAACTGCCTCTCACGCTGTTTCATGCATTTACTCCTCTAACACTTTCACAGCTCACGATGCTTTTGTGATGTCTGTGTCAGAGACATACTCGGTGCCAGCAGGTACTACTTTGAAACTGACTTCCTCTGAAGGCATATTTTTTTAATGCCAAATGCAATTCAATATCATGTCTACCTGTTAACATAGTTGATAAACTCAGATAATCACCCCTAACTTGGTGAGGGGTGCCTAAAATATAACCAGGTAAACCTGCAAGTGCCCTTCATGTGCTAAAAACAACAGCAAGAGAGTTTGGCCAGTTTGGTCAATGTTATGGGATTAGGACGTGGGGCCATTGCAGGGTGATTAGGTCGTGAGGGTGGAGCCCTCATGTATGGAATTAGTGCCCTTATAAAAGAGCTCCCCCCTCCCTTCCACCATGGGATGACACAGCCAGAGGGTGCCATCCATGAACAGAGAGCAGGTCCTTAGCAGACACTGAGTCTGCTAGTGCCTTGACCTTGGCACCAAAATAAACACTGCCCAGTTCATTTTGTTGTAGCAGCTCAAATGAACTAAGACAGTCAGTGATTCAATGATGCATGCAACTGGTATGAAAATCTTCCATCCTAACTGAACAGGAAAGTAGAAAATCTAACAGTAGTGATTCCTGGAATCTCCAACAAAGGGCATGCTGTGATTTCACATGTTAATCCCCTGCCTGCATTCCAAATACATAGTGTTAACAGGTTAAACTGAATTAATTTTAAAATCATAATCACGCAGAAAAAATCAGGATGAATGACTCCATGGGCCATGAACAGAACAGAATGCACAGCAGTAAGTGGGAACTGAAGCCTTCGTCCTGGGCTTCAAGATTGGAACACGCATGAAACCAGGGTCTCAGGAGGCCTCCCCAGTTTGAGTGGGACTTTCCTGCTGGGCTGTGACAGCACGAGCAGCTGCTGCCTGACGTGGCGGGAGGAGGAGGCAGCTGTGCAGTTTGCAGACGGGGAAGCCCTGGCTGGCTCAGGAACGGGAGCTCTGACCTCCCCACTGGACGCACCAGCAGAATCACTGGTTCTGAACTGGGGACCTTTGTGGGATGGGGCAACAGTAAAATATCCACAGAGAGGTATTGATATGAGAAAAGCAAGAGAAAACAAACACGCATACATGCACATACACACACACGCATACACACACATCCTTCTCGAGGTGAGCTTGAAAACTAAAGTGAGAACAAGGCATTATGAAACAAACAAACAAACATGAATACAGAATAGGGAAGATTATATAACACAAGCACGACAAGTAAAACAAAAATATAACAACTGAAATCTAAAACTATTAATAAATAGAAGGGAGAATAAATACCAGATCTGTCGTTACCATGGAATTAAAGAGCAGTGCTGCACTGCGTGATCCAGAATGAAACACAGACAGGCAGAGAAATGTGCACCGTGGAAGAGAAGCCAGGTGACACAGAGAGCAGATGGGGGTCCTCCCCGGTAGACTCAACCACAGCTCCAAATGTAAAGAGCATACAGAATGGTGAAATGCTAGTGGTTTAGCATTTTTATAAATTAAAGGGGAAAAAAGAGTCCTCATATATGTAGTACTGCCAAATGTGGACAGGATAAAAAAATAAATAAAACCACACCTAGACATTTTGCAGTAAAACTGTAGAATATCCAGGAAAAAGAGATGATTTTTAGAAGCTAAAAGGAAGAAATGACATCACCTACACACAAGTAACCGTAGGAGTGATGTATTGGTTTTCTGTGTGATATATAAAATTGCCACAAACTTAGCGACTTAAACCAACACACATTTCTTATCTCACAGTTTCTGTGAGTCAGGAGTTCGGACACGGCCTAGCTGGGTTCTCTGCAAGGCTGCAGTTGAGGTGTCAGCGGGGCTGGGTTCTCATCTGAAGGGTCAGTTGGGGAAGAGTCCGCTACTTCCAAACCCACTTGGGTTGTTGACGGAACTCGTTTCCTTGCCAATGTAGGGCTCGTGGCTGTTTGCTTCTTCCAAGCAGCAAAGAGAGCAAGACTCCAGGGCCAGTCTGAGGGCAGGCAGACTCACATAGCATAACAAGACCACAAGAGTGACATCTCGTCACCCTTTCCAGACTCCACTGGGTGGCAGCAAGTCACAGGTCCAACCCACACGCAAAGGGACATGATTATTTAAGAGTGTGACCATCAGGAGGTGAGATCATGGATCCCACCTGGAAATCTGTTCACAACAGTGAACGTCTCACCAGCCACAGATCCCAGAAAACAGCAGAGGAATAGCCTCAAAGTGTTGGAGAAAGTAACTGTACCAGGAGGAAATCATTCAAACTGAGAGCTCAATAAAGTCAGTTTCAAACACATTAAACTTAGAAAGTTAATTACCCACACACCCTTCCTGAATTTTTAAGGAATATATATTTTAGCAAGAAAGATACTGGTGAAAGATGTTGACATAGCTAATTACTGAGAGTAAAATGGTAAAGTATTGATTATATTTTGTCTTTAAGGAAATAGACTTGAAATCCCAGACAGCAATAACCTGAAGGTGGAGAGATCGGATGGAAAGTGGGTATACATGCTAACCTAGGAACTGAGCCTGTGTTGTTTAGGAGAAAGGCAGGGGCCCTGGATAACGTTAGATATCATTAGGAAAATGTAACATGAAATATATACATTAACACCCAATTTTACCTAAAAGTGAAGGAATACAAGTTATAATATTCAAACCAGAATAAGGGGGAAAAAGCAGATTCAAAATAAGAGCTACCAAGACTTCAAAAAGCTTTAGCAATTCAATTGATGTCAAGAAAGTAGAAAAAAATAAGTTTAAAAAGTAGTAGAGGAAAGGTGACAGGAAAAAGCTCCATGTGCCAATGGACACAGTAAATGTAAAACGGCCACATGCGCCTATTAATGTGCTGCTTGTAAAAGTCACTGTTAACACAACTGAAGAAAGTTTGAAAATAAGAGAATTTTTAAAATTCATGGATGTCAAAGCTCCCTATTGGTCAGTGATTCTCCGCCTTGTAGCAGATGCTCTGAAGGGTGTGACGAAGCGCAGATTCCTGAGCACGGCCCAGCAGTGTGGACCCCGCAGGTCTGGTCTCCAGCAGTGTGGACCCCGCAGGTCTGGTCTCCAGCAGTGTGGACCCGGCAGGTCTGGTCTCCAGCAGTGTGGACCCCGCAGGTCTGGTTTCCAGCAGTGTGGACCCCGCAGGTCTGGTTTCCAGCAGTGTGGACCCCGCAGGTCTGGTTTCCAGCAGTGTGGGCCCGGCAGGTCTGGTTTCCAAGTGGATGATCCGGGTAGCTAACAGCTTAGCCAGCCGTTATTGACGAAGGGACCTGAGTATGAGGCTCTAGAACATCAGATCCTGCGCACCCCAGCCTGGCCACCATCAGCTAATCATCCCTCTCTCAACTCAGCGTCCTGATCCCCTGAAAAACCACATTTTCCCACTTACCGAGAGGAGACGGACGCTGACTTGTCCAGCTTACGTCCTCCCAGGCCCCAAAGCTACTGGGGGGTCCAGGGTGCTCTGTAAGCATTGTTTGTGCAGCAGCAAAGATGAAAGTCAGACAAAATAATCCAGAAAGTGCTGAAATACCAAGGCTAAGTCCTTAGGGGTTTATTAGACTCGACTTTCCTCAAAGTCTTCAGCTGAAGTCCATTAAGCAAATTAAAACGCAGGAGAAAAATAAACAGAGATTGATGTAGATAGCGTTTTATGAGGGAAAGGAAGCAGTTAGTTCTGACAAAGCTCTTAAATACTCAGCCCTAAAGGTCTTCAGATACTGTTCTCTCCAAGATATCCTGCTGGCAGTCATAAAAGAAAGCTAATAGAATTTTTTCCCCACAAATACAAAAGCTGGTACAAAATAAAATAAAAATATATTCCGCATTGTTTCTCAGTACCATCCTGACACCAAGTCATTTGTCCTTTTGTTTCCAAGCAGGGAATTAAGTAATAAATCCAATACTGTGGCATCTAGAGTATGCACCACATAGTGCTTGGACCTCAGTGAAACCAAAACACATTAATGTACATTTCCCCAAAGTAGAAACCTGTATGTTAGAGAATCACTTCAAATGCATACTTTTGGGGGATTAGTAGTGGTGTTTGAAAACCACGATGTTTTACAATATTCCAAATCCTTAATAATGCAAGTCGTGAAGGATTTACTGCACATCTATGGTATACAAAGTACCACGCTTGGGCCTATGACACATGCAAAGAAGATGAACACAAGATTTATATGCAAATCGGTCAGGCAAGGTGGCTCACCCCTGTAATCCTAGCACTCTGGGAGGCCAAGCAGGAAGATCACTTGAGAGGTTGGGAGTTTGAGACCAGCCTGACCAAGAGCAAGATCCCGTCTCTACTAAAAATGGAAACATTAGCTGGGTGCAGTGGCACCCGCCTGGAGCCCCAGCTACTCGGGAGGCTGAGGCAGGAGGGTCGCTTGAGCCAGGAGTCTGAGACTGCAGTGAGCTATGACAGCGGCCCCCAACCTTTTAGGTACCAGGGACCGGTTTCATGGAAGACAATTTTTCCATGGACAGAGGGCGGGGGGAAGTGGGGGCACCTCAGGCTGTGATGTGAGCCATGGGGAGCGGCTGGAAATACGGATGAAGCTTTGCTCCCTCACCAACCACTCACCTCCTGCTGTGCAGCCGGGTTCCTGCGTTTCATGAAAGACAATTTTTCCACGGACTTGGGGAAGGCGGATCTCAGGGGGTGATGCTCGGAGACCAGTTCCTAACAGGCCACAGACCAGTATGGGCCATGACCCAGGGGTCAGGGGCTGCAGAACTATGGAGCTTCGATGGTCCCATGGCACTGTAGTGGGACGGCAGAGCAAGACTCTCGGTCTCAAAAAAAAAAAAAAAAAGATTTATATGCAAATCACTTTCTTGCCTATGACTTTGTGAATTTATTTTACGCATTTAAAAATAAAGTCACCACTTGGACTTTGTCTCCAAGGCAAGGAATATTCCCTCAGGGCAACGAGTCTCTGAGCTCTATGCATATTTTCCTATGGGGCAGGGGTGAAGCCAGCATTAGATTTTCCATTTCATGTTCTGTGGCAGATTGGAGGCCCTGCTCGCTTCCTCACCTTGCCCTGAGGTTATGGAAACAGCCTGGAGCCAGCCTCCCATGTGCACAGACTCACACGCATGCGCCGGTTCCTGCTGGGGAGGCTGGGCTGCGGCAGGCCGTCGAGGTGAGGCCTAAATACAAATTCAGTCTTTGGATTTTCTAAGCCAAGTAAATTCAGCATTTCAACACATTTCTTACATTTTAAAAGGCAAGCTTTCCAAATACTGCAAAATTCTGGGCTTCCAAATATTCCCAGCCTTCATACTGAACATGCATGTGCATAATCATAGACATTGTATATTTCCAAGCAAATGAAGGGGGAGAAGACGAACTTGAGTCATCTCAACCCATTAAAAGTGAGAACTTTTTTGCAGAAATGTCACAGTATTTTTTAAAGGAAAGAAAATCAAGCTGTACTAATTTTTTAATAGACAAAAGCACATTTCCGTCTTTCCTGTGCAATTAGTTACAAAGGAGTCTCGAAAACATTCACCCTCAGCCCAAGTAAGTATCTCTAAAAAGAGTCCATAATAATCTCAAAGCTAATTTCTAGTCTCTCGACACCGAAAACCAAATTAGATTTGATTATCCTTTCTAGCGGGTCACAGGAAAGGCATAACTGGCTGAAATCCACAGAAACCCCAAACTTCATTTTTGCAAATCATTTTAATATCTTTTCCCTTGGAATCTTCACAAGAGCTGCCTCATAGAATAAAATGGGCCAAAATGCCTCCTTTTTTGCCTGCCTTTTCCCACTGGGTAGTGAGGATATTCGTGGCCAGGAAAATGCATCGGTTGTGCAAAAAACAGCGACAAGAGGCTCAAATACTCCACTAACCACGTTACCAGTCAAAGGAAAAATCTAAGGGATTTTCCCCAAAAGCCCCAAATGAAATTAGAAACAGTAGTCCCCGGGAGTGCCCACGGTTTTTAGCATTTGTGGAATGCTCACTTGAGCTAATATCAAATATTGCGGCCACATCTGGGTTAGCGGGCGGAATTTCCATTCGAACTTGGATTCTTGACTTTTCTCACGCAACCTCATTAGTAGCACAAACTCTGCCTTGAAAACCCAGATTTACAACTAGCATTATCTTTTTTCAAAAATGGTACGATGTGTAAGGCAAGGTGTAAAGTCCCACGCCATGGATGTGTATGTGTGCGTGTAGCTACACAGTAAGGAGCTAGTGAGGTTGTTGTGCCTTACAGAAGTGGGCAGTGATCCACTGCTCTCGGACAGAGGGAAAATTGAGCATTCAGGGCTTTGGGACGGGCAAGGGGCTTGGACTAAAGTAGATGAGAAATTTTTTTCCCAGAGACTGTGAATAAAATGACAACTTCTAAGGGGGACAGACCGTCCTTACTCCAGACGGGCCCCTGTGAGCGAAGGGCACTTTCCTACCGCAGTGGTGGACCCTCGAGCAGCACAGGTTTGAGCTGTGTGGGTCCACTTATATTTGGATTTTTTACAACAAAATTCACACCAGGTGTGCCTGCCCCTCCTGCCTCCTTCGACCTCCTCACCTCTCCCGCCTCGGCCCCCCTCGAGAAAGCAAGACCCACCCCTCCTCCTCCTCCTCCTGCTCAGCCCACTCAACGTGAAGATGATGAGGATGAAGACCTTCAAGATGATCCACTTCCACTTCATGAATAGGAAATATATTTTCTCTTCTTATGATTTTCCTGGTGATATTTTCTTTTCTCTAGCCTACTTTATTGTGAGAATGCAGTACAGCATGCATGTAACATACACAGTCTGTCTTCATGTTCATCGACGGCTGATGCTACTGGTAAGGCCTCCAGTTAGCGGTTAGCAGTTAAGTCTGGGGGGAGTCGGAAGCAATGGGTAGATTCTCGGTGGGCGGGGGTTGACTCGCCTAACTGCCACGTTGTCCAAGGATCAGCTGCAATTTGCATACAGAGGATGGGCAGCAGCAGCAGTAATCGGCTGCTTTTGTTCGGGATTGTGCTAGATGGTTGCCGTATTCACAAAAGAACAGGAAGCCTGGGGTTTCCATCTTGCAGTGGCGTGGGCTGGTTTGCGGAGAGCTGCCCATCTGGATTCAGTGGCAGTTTGCTGCCATTCGTTTGTTGAGGGACACCCACAGCCACAGCCTACTGACTCAGTGTTTACTAATCTTTGACCAGGTGCCAGACACCAGGAGTCTCTTTCTTAGCGCAAGTCACTTGATCACAGATATTCACTCAACACGCATTTACTGAATGCTCAGTTTGGCTCTAAACTTTGTGCTCCAAGTTAAAATTCAATGAGGTAACTCTGGGCCTCAGCTTTTAAATCTGAAAAAGAAGGTAACGGACTACAATATTTTGGGGGATTTTCTCCGGTTTTAAAAAAAGGAAATCTCATTTTTATTGGTTTTATTATTTGTTTATAAATTGTTGTCTTTAATTTATAAACTTCAAGAATCCAGAATCGTTACTGTGATTTCTTCTCCTGATTCTAAATTACACACCCGAAAGGTCACCAGACGATTCCGTGCTTGCTGGTGGAGCCTGCCAGCACTGAGCATGGAGATAAACGTTCACTGGAATTTTAAACACATGCTTACAAATTACTGCAAACCTCAGATACAATAAATACATGACAGCAAGGATTAAGATCCTTAGAATTATGCTCGTGAAGCTTCTTTCCCACCTGGAAATGGCAGCACAAGGATTCCAGCAGAGACGAGCCCTCCTTTCCAAGGACAAGCCCAAGGCTAGTTTGGTTGGTACCTCCTGTCCCCGTTGTCTGGCTGAATGTAACAATCCCTCTGCCATCGATGGAGCCAGCAGTTGTAAGCCTGCTAGGTTTCTGATTTTCTTATTCTGGGAGTGCACAGTTGGATTAAATGATGGAAAAAGTCATGCCACACAGACATTTTCCTTTCAAGAAGTTACAGAGAGTTCAGCCACAGTGCAAGTTCTTTCTGCATTTATCTTGGACTAAAAAAAAATTGGAAATGGCTATAACATGACATGCTGACATATGAGAATAAAAATGGGAAAGGTTCGTAAAGAGGTTGGCAAAGAGAAGAGGTCTAACAATGGGTGGGCATTTGTGGGGGGAAAAAAGCACAAATGCAATGGGCAAGACTGAATGTGCACACACACACACACACACACACACACGCTCATGCTCACACTCACACTCACACACGCTCACACTCACACTCACACTCACAGATTCCCCCAGGGCTAGAGCACCAATAACTGTAGAAATTCCTGGGGTAGCACAAAGGCTAGTGAATTTGCGTTTCACGGAGCAGTGAATGCCACCTTACTGTACTAACGCTGCCTACAGCATTTTGGAGTGTCTGGGATCCTGGAGAACTCCTGTGCATTTGGCAAATGTCAAAATGTCAAGGAATAGAAACAATAAAATGGACCAGTACAAGACAAGTGTGGCATGCAGGATTCATGTCATGTCCATTCACCCCACTCCAGGCTGGGCAGAACACAGCCCGAGGGAGACTTGTCTAACCTTAGCTTAGCAGGCTCCAAAGTAACAACTCTTAACATTTTGGAAGTCTCAGGTCCTTTGAGAATTTGGTGAAATGTAGAGCGTGTCCTGGAAAAACGCACACAGATACCCCACTTGCATATGATTACAGATGGTTTTTCAGATCACTTGATTGATGCCTTGGATAAGAGGTCCTACCCTTATGAGAAAACATCCCTAGACCTCATTGAGGAATGAATCTTTATGTGGAATGGCCTCACATTTCTTTTTCAAAATACCTCAAACTGGCCTTAATGCTCTTGCCTAAGACTTCCTTTTTTGTGACCGTGGTAATAACAGTCACAGTAGTGATGTCTACTAATGCTCATCACAGCCAAGATATGTTGGGCTCTTTCACGTGCCAGGCACTGTTCCAAGAGCTTTCATGTCTTTTTCCACTTGGTCTTCATAGCTACCCTAGTGAAGAAGGCACTGTTGTTACCCCATTTTATAGACAAGACAAATGGGGGCACAGAGAAGTTAAAGTAACAATGAGCAGTTGGCAGAGCATAAGTTTATATCCTGTCAATCTGATTCCAGAGCTTGCATTCTTAACCTTCTAGATCCTTCTACTCATAAAAATGTTTCTTTCCAGCTGGGCGCGGTGGCTCATGCCTATAATCCTAGCACTCTGGGAGGCCGAGGTGGGCGGATTGTTTGAACTCAGGAGTTCAAGACCAGCCTGAGCAAGAGCGAGACCCGTCTCTACTAAAAATAGAAAGAAATTATATGGGCAGCTGAAAACATATATAGAAAAATTAGCCGGGCACGGTGGCACATGCCTGTAGTCCCAGCTACTCGGGAGGCTGAGGCAGTAGGATCGCTTGAGCCCAGGAGTTTGAGGTTGCTGTGAGCTAGGCTGACGCCACGACACTCTAGCCCGGGCAACAGAGTGAGACTCTGTCTCAAAAAAAAAAAAAAAAAAAAAAATGTTTCTTTCCTATGCATGGCAATGGAAACTGTAAAAATACACAAACACAATCAAAAACTATGAGTCAAAAAATTTTAAAGAAAATTGCTTTATCCTTTTTTCATGTTGTTTCAGAAGAAGCACTCTAGGTGGTCACCTAGAGTTTTGGCCAAAGTGCACGTCCTTTTGTGAGGTGCAAGTCTAGTGGCCAGCCGCCACCCATGAAACTCACAATTGGAACACTACGAAAATCTAGGAAAGAATGTAGCATTGACAAAATAGTAAATATGATACCAAGATAGTTCGGTGGGTCTCAAATGACCAATGGAGAAACCCAACTTGTATGGGTCACTTTTAGAAATATCTAGAGGGTAAAGACTAATTTTTGGGTGTGTTATATAGAGTTGGTACCTCTTCTGTGTTTGTATTTTTGAAATAAGTTTAGGTGATAATTGTAACATCTACTGTACAAGCTTAAAATAGTGAAGGTGGTAGCAGCATATCTATTTACAGTGGGCAGGCCAAGGGTTACGACACAGAAATGAGGTTTAATAAGACCTATAAAACCTATAAATCCACTTTTGGGTGTTAGGACACATTCCTTTGCTGTGTGAATCCTAGTGGTACTGTATCAGTCACACCAGCAAACTACCCAGCCCACTTGACTTAGAGATGCCTCACTTGTGGGCACCCCTGAATCTTAGGGCATGTGCCACGGTCCTTGCTGTCCCCTAGAGTAGTCTCAGATTTAGGTATCGGTCACACAGATGGCATAATAGCTCCCCCACTGGTCTATCGCAGTGTCAGAAATCTGATTACGAGGAGATCATTCATTTGGGCTAAGGCAGTGTCTTTTGTTTTTAAACAGACATTTAGTCTCTGAAAAACACAGTTTGAAAACTGTGAACGTGGCTGAAGGCACTGCATTTTGAAGATGTCTCAATTAATACTGCATTTCTCTTGGAAAATGTTATATATTGGGTCAACCTCACTGATTAATTCCCCACTGTGAACTGTTTTGTCCAGCTGAGCCCAAGGAACTGGGCCACCCTCAGTGCCCATGCTAACAGAAGACAGGGAAAGGGCTAGCTATCTCTGATTTTCTCACACTTTGGTGGATATTGGGGAGCAGGCCAAAACTCAGATTCCTACCTTCCTACACACACCCCAATTCTGATTTGGCAGATCTAGACTGAAGTCAACAAACCTTCATTGGAACACATTTTCCAGGTGAGGTTTCCAAATGCGTGGTGAGGACCACACTTTGAAAAGCACTGATAGAATCGCGGCAGATCCGTTTATAGGCAGTGTCCCGAACAGGTGAGTCCAGAGACAGAACACAGACCCGAGTTCATCAGGGCCGGGGAGGGGGACATGGGAGTGATTGCTCGACGGGAACAGGGTGTCCTTTCGGGGAGATGAGATGAAAACCTTCTGAAACTGGAGGGTACTGATGATGCACAATGCTGGAAATGTATTTGATAACTCTGGACTGTAAACTTTAAAATGGCTCAAATAGTAAATTTTATGTTATGTGTATATATAGTACCACAATAATAAAAAGCACTGCACACATTCAAAGCCACTGCTGCCATCATCGCCATGAAGATGACCAAGTCTATGTGGGATTTGTTTGGTGCTCTGCCTTGGTCTTAGCTTTGCAGGGGTTGCTCCGCGTGGTGAGTTTGAAGTCAGACTAGCAGCTTCAGTCTTCACACCTGTGCCGTGCGGCTCCCGTGTCTTCATCTCATCCTCTGTGGCCCCGGATACAGTGGATCGAGAATAATGTAACCACTTATTCCTTTTGGTTTATTGCGATATATGGCAGCTTAGGGGACACAAGGTATCACTAGTGTGGTCCCATTTTATATGAAAAATAAGTAGGATCAGACTATATTGGTAGGGTTAAATCAATACGGTTAATTTTATTAAAATGGGACCTCTACATGATAGAGTCTCCACAATGATTTGTAACGAGAAGAAAAGTGACTCTGAAAATCTTTCGTGGCACATGTGTCCCGGCTTCTCACTGGCAAGGTAGTTACAGGGGTATCAGGTAGAAAGGCTAGTTCACCACTGTTACTGTGCCGTAATCAAGTCTTCCAAATCTGCGCAGCTTTGGGTGTGACAAGTGGCTGTCAGCAGCGCACACCCTGCAGAATCTTAAACTAGTTTTGGGCTCGTTTTAGACGTATAGAAAAGTCGCGCAGACGGCACAGTCCCATCTCCCCTTCCCTCTTACAGCACACTTGTCAAAACCAAGAAGCTAACATTAGTGCAACGTAGTAACGACAGGCTTTATTTGGATTTCATCAGCTTTTCTCATATTGTCCTTTTTCTACAACAGGATCCAATCCAGGGCACCACACTGGATCCTGGGACAGGAAACAGATAATAATAGAAACACGGATGAAACCGAAATCACGTTCCCCCGGTCTCTGCGGTCTGTAACAGTTTCTCAGCCTTGCTTTTCACGACTCTGGCGTATTTGGGGAGCCCTGGTGGGTATTTTGTAGGATGTCCCTCACTGGGGGATTTGCTAGCGTTCTCTCCTGATTCAGCCGGGGTCACGGATCTGGGGGAAGAAACCACACAGGTGACGTGCCCTTCTCACCCATCCTGTCAGGGGGACGGACAGGGCTCGTCCGCGGCGCAGTCGGCCGTGAGCACTTGGCTACCGTGGAGTCTGCCGGTGTCCCCACAGCCAAGTGACCGGCTTCCCCTTTGGCTGGAAGCAAGTGACTAAGTCCAGCCCTTCCCGGGAGGGAAGAGAATGAAGCTCCGTGTCCTGGAGGGGGATTATCTACTTAGAGTATTTAGAATTCTTCTGTAAGTAAGACTTGCTTCTCTCCTCAGATACTTATTTACTCAATCATTTATTTATATCAGTATGCACTCATACATATTTGTTTTATCCGCTGAGTTTCAATCCAGTGCTATAGTTATTTATCTTGTTGTTCTAAATGTCCGGGGTGGGCCACTGGGGGTTCTGTCAGCGCAGTTCCCGTGTCCCTTTGATATGCCCCCTCCACGCACTCCAGCATTTCCTTGTTCTCTGGTAGTGACAGGTTGCTCCAGGCTCATCTCGAGTTATCCCTGTCCAGTCCTAAAATCAGCCAGTGCCTGAGCATTCCTGTTTTTTTTTATTATTATTATTGGAGAATGGAATGGTATTAGAAGCAGATCTGGAGGCTGAGTATGCTCATTGCTAATGGGGTGTCACTGTTTCTAGGTCCTCTTGGGAGACAGAGTTAAGAAATCGATGCATGTGTACTATCCCATGTACATACATATTTCTATGTTTACTGCTGTATCTGAATCTGTTGATGTGAAGATAGATAGACAGGTACACTGAGTCATATTTTCTGTCTGACTCTAATCCAGCACCGCAGGGTTATTCTCGTCTTCCTCTCTGGCTTATTTGTAACTTCTTTCTCTGGCAGTGTGAAATCTGGCCCCTCGTATCTGCACTTTATTTACTCATTTGTTTGACCCTAGTTTTACATGTAAAGCAGTTTCAGAATTACCAACCCTGACCCCTGAGAGAAGCAAATTTACCAACCAGAGTACAGTGTTTATATACGGATCTTTCTGCCTTTAGACTTAAAATATCCGGTCAAAACACTGCTTTCCAAAGTGACCTAGATGAGTAACTCTTTCCCCACCTCTCACACATCCGTGATGCAGTTAGGTCTTTCAGTCGCAGTCTGAATTCCTTCCTGGGGTCCCCCCACATCCTGGGTGATTTTTTACAAATTTGCAAACACTGACGTTCACGCTTTGCAATGTATGATTCTACGGGTTTTGACAAATTCATGAAGTTGTGAGTCCACCACCCCCGTACTGTGGGGAACAGGTGACCTAACGAAAGTCGTGTGGCCCTTTGTGGTCAATTCTGCCTCTAATCCCTGACAAGCACAGATCTGTTTTCTGTCCCCACAGTTTTGCCTTTTCCATAATGTCATATATGCAGAATTATATCACAGGTAGTCTTTGGGGTGTGGTTTCTTTCACTTAGCAAAACATTTTTAAGATTCATCCAGGTTGTTGCGGGAACCAATAGCTTGTTCCTTTCAATGCCGAGTAGTATTCCTGTGTGTGGCCTGTGTGTGGGCCGTGTGTGGCCGTCCCACAGTTTGTGTTCACACGTTCCCTGTTGAAGGACAGCTTGGTTGCCTCCACTTTTCAGTAATTATGAATAAAGCTGCTATAAACACTGGGTGGCTTGTTTTTGTGTGAACATAAGTTTTTGATTCACTTGAATAAATACCGAGGAGTGTGATTATTGGTTTATATGATAATTCTATATTTAAGTGCATAAGAAACTGCCAAACCATTTTCCAAAGTGACAGTACATTTTGTTCCCAGCAGTGATCAATGACAGTTCTTACTGTTTGTGGCTTCATCCTCACTTGGTATTGTCTGTTTGATTGATTTTAACAATTCTAATTGGCAGGAAGTGATGTCTAATTGTGGTTTTAATTTATACTTCCCTAGTGACAAATAATGTTGACCGTCTTGTCATATGCTTATTTGTCACTTGTATATTTTCTTTGATGAAGTGTTTGCTTAGATTGGTTGCCCATTTTTTAATTGGGTTATTTTGTTTGCTTATTGTTGAGTTTTAAGAGTCTTTTATATATTCTGGATACAAGGCTTTCACCAGATGTCTGATTTGTAAGAAAGTTTTTAATCTTAGGATCAAGTCCAATTAATCATTTTTTCTTTTGTGGGTTATGCTTTTGGTGTTGTATCTAAAATTTCATTGCCAAACCCCAAATGCTGCAGATTTTCTATGTTTATTTCTACAAGTTTCATGGTCTTACTATTAATATTTACATTTAGGTCTTTGATCCATTTTAAATTAATTTTTATGTAAGGTATGACGTATATGTCCTCCAATATACCTTTTTAAATTTTAGTTGTAGTTTTTGTTGTTTTGCACGTAGACAGCCATTATTCCAGTACCATTTGTTGAAAAGACCATCATTTTTCCATTGAATTGAATTTGCATCTTGATAAAAATTCAGGTGACTACATTTTTGTGGGTCTATCTTTGGGTTCTCCATTCTGTTCCACTGGTGTATGCATCTATCTTTCTACAAATATCACTCTGTGTTGATTACTATAGCTTTATTTTAATATTAAGTCCTAAAATCAGGTAGTATGAGTCCTTCAATTTTTTTTTTTTCTGAATAATTTTGGCTATTCTAGTCTTTTTGCCTCTACATATAAGTTTAGGATCATCTTATTGATATTTTCAAAGCAACTTTCAGGGATTCCATTGAATCAATAGATCAAATCTTAATAATGTTGAATCTTCAAATTCATGGGCATGACATATCATTTCCATTTATTTGGGTCTTCTTTAATTTTTCATCTGTTTTATAGTTGTCAGCATGTAGATCCTACACATATTTTGTTAGATTTAAATTCAATACTTCATTCTTTTTTGTGTGCTATTATAAATGATGTTTTTTAAATTTCAAATTCTATTTCCTATTGTTAGTATATAAGAATATGAATAGCTTTTGTATATTTACCTTGTATCCTGAAAACTTGCTGAACAGGCATTTTTGAAGGGAAAAAAACAATGTATCCTTATTTTCTCACTGATTAGTAAAATCCCTATTTCAAAGCATTTTGAAAAGGTGTTTGAAGAATAAACCTATAATTTTTTATTATAAACAGTTCACAGGAAAAGATCCACAAATGGCTCCTAAACATAAGAAGAGATGTTCAACCAGCTTGAAATAAGAGAAGTAGAAATTGAAACTGTGCTGAGATACCAGGTTTCATCTCTCAAATTGGCAAATATTGAAAAGTTTGATAAGTGTGCTGGCCTGGCAGTAAGAAAAGAGCCTCATCTTCCAAATATGAGCCCATGTGGAAGGCAATTTGAACCTATCTAGAAAAATTATAAAATTACACTTTTTACCTAAAAATCCCATTTCCAGAAATTTTTCCTACAGATATTCTTGTGAAGGTAAAAATGACATATATACAAGATTATTAATTGTAGTATGTTTATAATAGAAGAATGAAATAATATAAATGTGCATCAATGTGGAATTGGCTAAATAAGTTATGTTATCACAACGCAGTTATACAGTTATGTCTGCACAATATAACAATAAATAAACTTAAAAATAGATTTCAACAGAACCTTCACACATTGGCAGGTGGAATTTAAGAAAATATGATGATAGTTATGTGCAACCAACAATAAACTTCTACTTAGACCTACACATCCCAGTGAGAATTAATTTCAAATGTGTCATTAAATCTGAATATGGAAATTAATAGACCTTGAAACAGTCCTTCAATTATTGATTCACAAAATATTAAACCAAAGTTTTCAAAAATAATAAAATCATATTGATTTCACTAAAAATATTTTATTTATGACAACTGAATTATAGCAAAGAAATGTACTATTAATAAAATGTTTAATGTTAATTTCACCTCTATCTCATCCATTTTCAAACTTTGGTTTTGTGTATGTTTATAATTTATATAACATATTAGTACAGAAGTACAGGAGAGTAATTCATAATTTAATATACAACTACTGAGGGTACATGCTTAACTTTCTTTACTGATGAGATCTGTGATAAGGTTTGGAGACCCCTGCTTTACAGAAGAGCTCTGGCTTGGATGGGAGGCCCTGCCCAAGTTGTGGAGTAAGGAGTGTTATTGACGGGAGAAGAAGAAAAAAGAGAGGTAGGAAGGCCCAGAAGACAGTTATCAGCTATCTCAGAACACAAGAGTATGGCCTTGTGTCCCAAGAAGTAGAATTCTAGCATCTCCAGGCAGTTGGAAACAAAGGAGTTAAGAATTCTTCTTTCTCTAAGGCTCTAAAGGAAGGTTCTTGAGCAAGGAAAGGGCTCACTCGTGCCTTGGAAGAGTCAGACATGGCTTCGTGGGATGCACAAAGCTGCTGTGAGCTGCCAGTCACTGACTGAGTGAGTAGCGTAGCGTTCCTTCCACATAACCACCCGAGAAATCAGTCTCTGGGGGAAGACACCAGGAATCTCCCTTTTCAGCAAGACCTAAGTTACTCTGATGAAGCCACTTGTCCCAAAGAACCAGCAAGGGCGACCCTCAGCTTGAAGGATGTAGAACATTATGCTTAGGGTCACCATTGCTGGGGGGCTTGTTTTGACTTGAGACCAGGAAGATTCTGAGACAGGGGATGGAAACCAACTTTACTTAGAAGCTCTGCATCTCAGACTTCATTGGTTTGCCTCTCGGTGCCTAGCGCAATCTACACACCAGGGACAGGCATGTTCTGTAAAGAGAATATCATCGTAGGCTTGTGGTCTACACAGTCTCTAACACAACTACTCAGTTCTGCCGTTGTAGTGGGACAGCAGCCACAGATAGCATTATCAGATGCGTGTAGCTGTGTTTCAGCAAAACTTCACTTACAAAAGCAGGCCTCGTCTGCCGGCCTTTCTACTCATAAGGATGTCACCTATGTGCCCCATAGGAAACGCAGTTAGTTACCTTATTGCTCAGTTACTTTAAAGCCCACGTCTTGACTCCCTGCTTTGTCCTTGCTCAATACTCAGCTCTATTTTTAGCCTCCTCTTTCCATGGGAGAAAATCTAGTCCCAAGAAGAGAAACTAATAGCTCGAAAAATTTCTAGGCAAGTGCAAAAAATGATACCAGATGAAAATATGTATGAACATCGGGTTCAGTATCCTAAGCAGTTGTCAGAAATTTGACTTTGCCCCATCCCAGCAAGGGGGTTATATCTGGGGAAGACATACTATCTCAAGAGAGGGAGAGATTGTGGAAAACCAGTAGCCAACAAAGGTGGGGCCCTTGATCCTACGCCCATGTCATTAATCAGTAATTCAGTGGAGGTCTCTCTCTCACCCTCCACGCCCACACCCGGTGCTTTCCTGCGCCCCTGCTCTCCAGTTAGGTGCAGGCTTTTAGGGCACCCCCCCCCCAGAGTAGCAGTGGCAAGCCCAGGAAAACATCGCATTTGTGATAAAAGACAAAAGACTGATATTTTTGAAGCAATGCCCCCACAGTTGGACATGTACCCGGATAAGGGAATGGAAGAAAGATAAGATGCTTGATCTTCCTTCAGTAGACCCCAACAATAAATATTAAAGTTGTCCATATGGGGCCACATGTATTTCATCTCTGCCTGAAATAGGGCGCCTGTCTTTGCATATGCAGTGGGCCCTTGAACCATGCATGTTTGTAGGCACAACAATCCCCGTGTGGTTGAAAATCCACATATAAATTTGCCTCCCCAAGACTTAACTAACAGCCTACTGTTGATGGGAAGCCCTACCGATAATATAAATAGTCGATTGGCATGTATTTTTATGTTGTATGTATTATATACTGCATTCTTACAGTAAAGTAAGCTAGAGAAAAGAAAACATTATTAAGAAAATCAGAAGGAAGAAAAAATATTTACTGTTCATTAAGTGGAAATGGATCAGCATAAAGGTCTTCGTCCTCATCATCTTCACGTTGAGTGGGCTGAGGGGGAGGAGGAGGGAGGGGAGGGGTGGGTCTTGCTGTCTCCGGGGTGGCAGAGGCAGAAGAGGGGAGGACCCAAAAGGAGAGGCAGGAGAGGCTGGCAAGCTCGGTGCAGCCTTTATTGACAACGGTCTGCGTATACGTGGACCTGTGCAGTCCCAACCCAGCAGTTCAAGGCTCAACTGCGCAGGGAATGCTTCACCCTTATATTCTATTTTCTCACTTCAGAGTTAAATGGCAATCACGGAAATGCCCCCGTGGTTTCCAGCTGGACGTCAGTAAAGAAGGGTTAATTTCTTTGCTTGCATGGTCCCAGGAGCCCAGCACTGAGTTTGAGTAACTGTGCAAACGCACTGAGGAAGGAGCCTGCAGTCTTGCTCCTTGCCTGTCCTGTGCACTATCCTTCCTTTGTTTCTCCCTGACGCTGGCCCTGAATGACTGCAAGTGACAGGCAGCATCTGGGCAGGGCTGTCACGGCAACAGCCACCATGGGCCACGGACAAAATCTTAGGCTAAATCAAGAATGTCTGACCTGGTCTCCTGATCTTCGACAGGTTCTGTCCCCAACAGGCTTCCGGGATGAAGGCTGCGGGCATTCTGGCCCTGATTGGCTGCCTGGTCACGAGCACCGAGTCCAAGGTCTACACGCGCTGCAAACTGGCAAAAATATTTTCAAGGGCCGGCCTGGACAATTACGGGGGCTTTAGCCTTGGAAACTGTGAGGCTTTTTCCTTCCTGCTCTTTGTCTTTGACCTCTCCTCTGAGACGCTGACTGTCCCAGCTACACGCTCTCTGTTTGCTGCCAGCTCGTCCATGCTCTGAACGTCCCCCGCCCCCAGGGACGGCTGCTGGGTAGTCACATACTGTCCTCCTCCCGTTCCCCCCCTGCCCCTCGTCCCCTCAGTCCTGGAATCCTGCGCTTAAGACAGCAGCCCAGCGAGGGAAGGGGAAATGATGCCGCCCCTGCTGGCACTGTCCCCTCAGGGGAGGACCTGACTTTTGGTTCAGCCACTGACCAGGTGTGCAGCTTTAGGCGTGCCACTGCAGCCCCAAAGTGCTGTCCCTGAGAGTCCCCGGGTGCACCCCCTGCCCTGCCCCACCCCCAGGCTTGTTGGGAGGAGGCAATTAGGTGACGGTGGATAAGGAACCCCCCCCCAAGAACCGGCTTAGAGGAAACAAGGCTTTGCTTGGCTCGGTCCCTCCCTAGGGATCTGCATGGCGTACTACGAGAGCGGCTACAACACCACGGCGCAGAGGGTCCTGGACGACGGGAGTGTTGACTACGGCATTTTTCAGATAAACAGTTTCACGTGGTGCAGATACGAAAGGCTGCAAGAGAAGAACCACTGTCATGTTGCCTGCTCAGGTACAGTTTTGATTTCCCAAAAACGTTATCCTCAGGAACAAAGGCACGAAAGCTGACAGTGGGGTATCCACCCATTTTCTGCTTTCGCTGAAGTCTGGGGCTCAGATCTGCATAGGTCCGTTCCAGGCCAATGAATTATTCACTAGTTCCCCAAGGTGACACTTAAGTTCCTGTGACCTAGTCATCAAAAGATGACTTATTCCGTCTAGGATAATTTTTATTAAACCCTCCACAAAAACAGGGGATGGACAAATGGCCTTACTGTCTTTCTGCGCAGGGAGACATTAGCTATCTGCAGCGAAGAGGAGGCACCTTGCTAGCTGCTTTGTGTGAGCAATCCACTCAAAGCGTGCAGCGTGTGCTGCTTTGTGCAGACCGAGACGAGTGAGTGCACTCTCCACTGCTTAAACAGCAGAAATGAAGGCAGAATTCACTTCCAAGTCTGCTCGTACTTTGGTCATTTAAGAAGTAAATACATGCACAGCATTGAGGGTAACAAAATAGATCAGCTACGAATTCGGCTTTGCAAAGCCTTAAACAACAAGGAAAGAGAAAACGTGCTTATGTGAAGTTCAGTGAATGATTGTACACAGGTGTGGACTGAGCGCTGTGGGCTTTAGAGGAAGTGATAGTGTTAAGAAAACTATGGAAAGTTCTGTAGGCACAGTGATATTGGCCGGAGACTTGGAAGATAGCTAAGATTTGGGTAGAGAGAGAGAAAAGTCACTCCAGGCAAGAGGAATAGCAAACGCACAGAGGTGTGTGTGGAGGGTGTGGCGTGTGGACAGGAGTGGTGAGATGTTTGTTGTGTCTGGAACTGAGAGGCGTGCTGAGGCATCACAGGAAACGCAGCTGGAGCAGCTGCCGACTACATGGGCGTTGCCTGGACAGCCCGGCTAGGGGGCTTGCCCTGATTTCTGCCTTCTGGGTGGGGGGAGCCAGCAGAGGTCAGATAATGGTGCTTTGATTCTGCAAGATTAATCCACAAGTGGGGTCTGGAACAGATTAAGGAAGAGAACATTTCAGTGCCACTGCAATCCGTGAGGGAAGACAAGGAAGACCTCAGTGGTGGTCATGGTTGGGGACACGGCCAAGAGGGGACGGATGCAGGGACACTGAGCAGGCACAAGGACAGAGCTGTAGGAAGCCCCTTGAGGGCAGAGCGGTTTGTCTGTTTCCTTCGCTGGTGTAGCCTCAGTGTCTAGAATGGTGCTTGGGCTTTGTGGGAGCTCAGTAAATAGTCATCACATAAATAGACGGAGAGAATGAGGAACAAGGGTGTGGTCCGAGAGTCATAAAATAGTCTCTGGAAAATTCTTTGGGAGCAGGAAGTAAACTGTGCTTTAATTTCTCTTTGCCACATACGGTAGTCCTCCCGAGTCTGAGGGGGATACGTTCCAGACCCCCAGTGGATGCCTGAAACCGCGGTGGCACTGAACGCTATGTATACTATGCTTTTCCTGTACGGGCATGCCTATGATAAAGTTTGATTTATCAATTAGGCACACTGGGAAATTAACAATAATAACTAATGATAAAATAGAACAATTATAACAATGTACTATAATAGAAGTTATGTGAATATGGTCTCTCTCTCTCTCAAAATGTTATATTAATGAAAATAACTGAATGTGGTTGACCATGGGTAATTGCAACTGTGGAAAGTGAAAACCGCAGACAAGGGGACCCTGGTACAAGATAATCAGGATATGTGTTGACTGTATGCACGACTGAATAATACGTTAATTAACCTAGTAAGTTTTTCCTGCCTTCACGTTAATACAGAATGGTCACTACCTAAGGTGGACCTCCCAATTGTTAATCAGCCCCTAATTTAGAACATTCTTCTGTTGGACCAAATCTACCTCCTTATAGCCATCTTCCATGATCCTAGTTTTTCCTTCCGGGTTTATTCAAAATAAATTTGCTTTATTTTATACACGGAAACTTATGAACTTATGAACTTATGCAAATGATTCATGAGTATTTCTCACCTCCAGTTTCTCATCTCCTGGGCTAAAGCAGTCAGTACCTTCGCCTCCCACAGGTATGACTTGGACTCCTCCCTCAACCGGTCAGTCTCGCCAGCGTTTCCTAAGAGCTGGCCAGGGGAGGCTTTCAGCTAAATACGGCGATTCGATACGTGCACTTGCCCCGTGGGGGCTGGGCAATGGTCCCCCAGAACAGCCACTCTAATCCCTAAAGTCTGCGAGTCTGTTCCCTTACGTGGAAAGGGACTTTGCAGATGTGATGAAGGGTCTGAGCTTGAGAAGGGGACATTATCCTGGGCGATACAGGTGGACGCTTAAAAGCAGAGACTCTCGCTCTGCTGTGATCGGAGAGATCCGATGGCAGAAGACGGAGGAGAGATTCAAAGCGTAGGAGGGACTTGACCCACCACTGCTGGCCCTGAAGATGGTGAAAGGGCCAGGAGTCAAGGGTGAGCGGCCCACAGAAGCTGGGCGTGGCCCTCCACTCACGGCCAGCAAGCGACAGAGACCTCAGCCCTGCATCCACAAGGAACTGAATTCTGCCAGACCCCAAAGAAGCAAGGAAATGGATCATCCTCCAGAACAAACAGACTTGCCAGCACCTGGGCGAATTCCATGTCACTCTCTGACCATAGAATTGTAAGAAAATCTGTGGTTCTTAAGCCACTACGTTTGCAGTAATTTGCTATGGCAGCAACAGGAAACTAACACTTCATGCCTCTGACTTGATATCCTATAAATTAATAGTATAGATATTTAAGAATAAACAAGACAAAAAGGCATAAATCCAAAAAGACAAAGTAAATGGAAGAAGAAACAGTACCAAAAATAAAAATATTTAGAAGCTGGAAAGCAGGAAGCAGGTGGTGACTAACTTAGTGATTAGAGAAATCTGAATCCTAAACCAACAGATGGTTATTTCCAATCTACAATTCCGTACCAGCCCAATGACCAGTACGCTTTGAGTGCAGAATGAATACATTTTTAGATGAGCAAGTTGTTAAAATTATTGCCTCCTATGTCATAAAGAATGCTGGCTGGAAAACAGCCAATGCAAAACTGGGTGATTTGAGGAAAATTTTAATAAAGGGGCCACCTAACAAAGGTGTAATCAGATCACAGGAAAACCATGAAGGGATGATAAAGTGAGGAGTTAGGAATGGCAGGTCATTACCAGCCCCTGGCCCAAAGGGGGACGGGCAGAGCTGTGACCATCACCCAAATACACTGGGTCTGCAGGGAGAGGACTGCCTCGTAGGACCTGTGACTTCTCTTCAAAAGATATAGCTTGTGCTGAGTGACCTGCCGGAAAAAAAGCTTCACTGTCCTTCCTCCCTTCCTCTCCTGCTGGTGCTCGCTCTCTTAAACCCTGCCAGAAGTCAGAGGTCAACAAAGCCCGTTGACACCATCGGTGTGGGTCCCTCTCCCAGTGCACCGACCGTGGCCAAGAAGGGTGGAGGGTGGACACGTAGGGGCCGAGAAGATGCACGTGCAGCCCCTGCGTCCCTTCTGACAGCGCTGTGGGAAAGGTGCTCCACCAAAACGACAACGGAAACCAGGAAAGAGGGAGACGTAGTTCCAGGAAATAAAGGATTCAATAGGAAAGACAGGCAAGGACACCCAGCATGACCATGAGGGATAATCCCAGGATGAATTTTTGTTAAAGATTTCTAATTACGTCTCACAGGGGTCAGAGAATACGGTCTATATGGTTCCAGAGCTTTAAAATTTCTTTAACCTTGTTTTATAGCAGAGCATGTGTGTCTCATGGCAAATGTGCATTTGAAAAAAAATGTGCATGTCATAGTTGGTGCATGGATGTTCCGTAAATGACGGTCATATCTTCACTGATTTTCTTACTTGTTCTATCACACAGTGAGAAAGACAGACTAAACCTTGTAACTATCACTATGGTTTTGTCTAATTCTCCTTTCAGTCTTGTCAGTTTTAGATGCTCTATTAGTAGGTGCCTACTCACTGAGGATTGTATGTCTTTGTGATCAATTGACCTTTTTATTACTGGAGTCAGGGTTTCTCCTTAACTATGATACTATGTCTTATCCAGAGACCTTCTTGTCTGATAGCAATATAGCCACTCCAGCTTTCTTCTGGGAAGTATTTGCAATGGTATATTTCTTTTACTTTTAAGCCATCTGTGTGTTTATATTTAAAGTGAATTTCTTATAGGTAACAAATAGTAACATTTGATCCATTCTGACAATCAGTGCTTTTCAATTGGAGTGATTAGACCATAAGTCAGCAAATGTTTTCCTAAAGGGCCAGATAATAAGTATTTTAGGCTTTGCATGCCATATGGTTTTTATTGAAACTGCTCCACCATGACACAATGTGAAAGAAGTCACAGAAAATGTGTAAATGAATGGGCCTGGCTGTGCTCCAGTAGAGCTTTATTTGCAAAAACAGGAGGTTGGCCTGTGGGCTATCGTTTGCTGAGCCTAGGTTAGACCATTTACATTTAATATGATACTGACATGGCTAGCTTTAAATCCCATCTTGCTCCTTTGTTTTCTATTTGTGTCCTCTCTTCTTGGTTCCATTTTATTTTTTCTACATTCTTTTGAATTAATTGAATATTTTTCAGCATTTTCTTTTACTGGCTTGTTACCTATACCTCCACTTTGTTTTTAGTAGTTATTCTAGGGTTTCCAGCTGCATCATTATCTCATCACATGCTACCTTCAAATATTAATAACACACTGCGTCATATATAATATACAAGTTTTATAACAGTATACTTCAGTTTTCCCCTCCATTCCATTGTGACATGTTGTTAAGCACTTTACTTCTACATGTTATATACTTCAAGATGCATTTTTATTATTTTTGCTTTAAACAATTACCTTTTAAATAAATTTTTAAATGAAGAAAAAGCTTTCACTATATTTATCACATATTTACTACTTCCAATACCCTTCATTCTTTTGGTGGATTCACTTGAGCAGGCAGTTAAGTGACAGCATTTTCCTTCAGCCTAAAGAACTTCCTTTAACTGTTTCTCTTTTTTGGGGGGGTGGGGAGTGGTGATCTACTAGCGAGCATCCATTTTGGTTTTTGAAGGATATTTTCTCTATACGTAAAATTCTGGGCTAACATTTGTTTTGCCTCAAGCTGTTAAGACGCTCTGTTGTCTTCTAGCTTGGTTATCATGGGACCCAGGGATTTTCTTACCTTTGTTCCTTATAGGGAATGCGTCTTTTTTCTTCTAGCTGCTTTTAAGATTTTATCTTTATCACTCATTTTCAGCAATTTGATCATGAGTGGTATTTGTGTTTATCTTACTTGGTATTCATTAACATTTTGGATCCCTGAGTTTATAATTTTCACTAAATTTGGAAAAATTTTAGCCATTCCTTCTTCAAATACTTTTCCTTTTCTCCTCCAATGATTCTGATGACATCTGTTAGATCATTGATATTATCTCATAGTCACTGAGGTTCTTCACATTTTTAGCCTTTTCCCCTGTTTTTTATTTTCAATAGTTTCCATTGCTATATCTTCAAATCTTCTGATCTTTTTTTCTGAAGTGCCTAATCTATTATACTCATTAATTGGATGTTTCATTTCAGATACCATATTTTTTATTCAGTGCTAGGTAATTTTAAATCTTTTATTCCATTTTATTTGTGTTTTTCTGTAAGTCCTTGATATAAATAAGCATATTGGTAAACACTGTTTTGAGTTTCTTATCTGCTAATTCGATCAACTCTGTCATCTCTGGGTCCTTCCACTGAGTGATCTTTCTATGCCTCCTTGTACATGGACTAATTTTTACTGGACACTGGACATGGTTTGCCACCTTGTGAATGCCTGGATCATGCTGTGCTCCTCTGAGGAAGGTTGGATTTCATTTTGCCAAGCAGTTAAGTTCATTCTGATCAGCTTAACCCTTTTAAGGCTTGCTCTTGGACTGTGTTAGGGAAGTTCTAGAGCATCTTCACAGTAAGGCTACTTCAGTCCTACTACCAAGGCCTGACTCATGTACTGTCTCTTTGAAATGTCCTAGGGCTTCAGCAAGATCTTCTTTTCTTCAAAAATCAAATGTCCCCAGCCCCGCGTGAGCTCTGTGACTGTCCACCTCCCCGGCAGTTGTTAGCCTCATGCAGTTTGACCCTTTGCGTTCCCAGGTTAGCCTTGAGCCAGAGACTCGGGGACCCCCTACACAGATTTCTGGTGCTCTTCCTCTGGGCAGCTCCTCCTTCTCAGGTATTCTCCTCCACGAATTCCAGCTGCCTTGGCCTCTGATGTCTGTCTCCTGCCCTGCCAGGTTCTACCTCCCTGGTCTGGAAGGTTCCTCTGGGCAGGAAGTCATGGCAATCCTACAGCTCACCGCATTTGTTTTCTATCAAGGACTGTGATCCTGTACTGCCAGTTTTCAATGTCTAAAAATTATTTTTTTTATATATGTTGTCCAGTTTTCTAGTTGCTGACAGCAAAATCTGCTACCTCATGGCCATGCTTGACTTTACATCCAGTTTTCTAATTTAATATTGTTCAATTTTGTTCCAATTAAGGAAGTCTGGGGCAAACGTCTATCTGCAAGACAATCTTTGATTCTAGGAAATTGAAATGTTGGACGGCTTCTGGTTAGCAGTGAAGGGACCCTCATATCTGTCTTCTCATCATAAAGAGCATGGATTTTCATGGACAGCTTTAAAAGAGAAGAACAGGATGTAAATTTTATATCCTAATCATGCAGGCTCAGGCCACAGAGGCTTTCGTCATGAACAATGTCATTTGTATCACAGAAGTAGGGACATTTGTCATGGGAGCCTGGAAGCAAGTTAGCATTAGGGGATGTTTGCAAGGCATGTGACATTACAGACATGGACGATATACACGCATTTCAAGCCCATCTTGTGAAACTAGACAAGCTCCCCACTCTCCATTCCAAATTGCATTCCTAAAATTCCTGCCTACCTTCCCCAAACTATTTGGACAGAAATTTTTTTAAATATTCACATACATAAAGCATATATACACACACATATACACATGCATGTATACATACATACACACATATAAATACATGCATGCAGCATACAAAATTCCTAATATAATGCAATGTTTGTTTTCCTCTAACAGCACAGACTTCACTAAAATGAGACACGTTTAAGGAAAAGGTGATTACTGCCTCTTCTATCTAGTCTAGTTCACTTATATTAATCTTGTTTCTCATCAGCCTGGTGTCTGAGATGACCTTTGTCACTTTAGAGAGGGGAAAGAGATGTGATTCGTGGCCTGGTAGCTGTATTTTAGTGGAGAGGCAGGAGGATGCTGGCGAGGGAGACGCTTTGATGCGGAACCAGCGTCACTGAAAGTAAGGACTGTGGCTCTTTCTGTGCAGACTACTGCTGTTTTGTTAGACGTGGAAGAATACACTATTATGTTGAATAATGCTTTGCTGTTCAACACAGCCCTCTCCTCATTCATGTTTGACTGGACAGACTTGTCTATTGAAAGTAAATTGGGCAGAAACAATTATTGGCACGAATCCTCATTAAAAACGTGCGCTCTGTTTTAGCTTATTCCTGCCTCTCTGCTGCCCCTCGGTGGCCGTTTCCTGTGACGGCGCTGCATCAGGTTGGTGGTTTCCCAGCCCCCACCTTCCTTAACGTATTTTCCTGAGCAAATTCAGTCGGGGCCAACGAGCACTTTCAAAACATCTTAATTGCGCAACAAAATGCTCTAATAGAGCTGGAGGCGGACGGGCGACTTCACACGGTGTCCACTTCCTGGGCCTGCACCCCCAATACTCCCAGGGAGCCTTAAATGGCATCTCCAGTCAAGCAAACTGCCTTGCCCCCAAAACAAAACTTGCTCTTTGTGTACACGCCTGGGAGGTGCTCTAATCCTGGAATGACAGAATACGATCTGCTCCTTCCTCGCTGTGGATAATCCGTGTCCTCCTCACCCCTTAAGGTGCCACTGACCTTACGTCGCCCAGGAAATGTGCCCAGCCACTTCCAAACACAAGCCACAGTGTCTCAGCACATATCAAGCATGTATGCACCCAAAATAAAGTGCTCCTCATTGGAAAACATATCAGTTACCAAATAATTAAACTTGGATAATCTCAGATAAATAATTACTTGAAAAATTAATATTTATATCTTTATTATCAACTTTATTAGCACATAGTGTTTCATAAGCAGGAATCTTTGCTTAAGTGGTTTCTGTTGGAAGGAGGAGGAAGAGGGTAGCAGAATTTAAGCCCTAGGCTGGAATTCAGGCTCATCTACCGGGTGTGTAACCTCAGCACATAGGAATAATAATGGTACCTATTGCAATGATTGTTCTGAGGACTGATAGAGATTTTGCAGGCGGAGACTTAACGTGCGCCTGACCTTGAGTAAGATGTGTTAGCTAATAGTAATAGCTATTATATTCCAAATACTCATATCTCTAGAAATAAGGCAAAAGGCTTTTATAAGCTGATATATTAATAGCTTTATTTTTCACTGCAAATGCTAGTGAATTTGCATATATTGCTTCGATTGCTGTCAGTGATAGATGATATCTTTTGTTAATTTTTCTCCTGGTTAATAGAATTTTGTTTTCAATGAAAACCAAGCCACATTTAGAATAAATTTGCTTAAAATAAATATATCAGTACCTTTACCTTCTAGTTAAGCCAAACTAGAATGCAACAAAAGTAGCAACTCAAGGAAACAGCATACTCAGGAGAAATTCCCCTTTCAACTGAGTTAATAAAGTAACTTGGTATTACAATGCTCTATTGAAATGCAAAATTTTATGCTAACATTATTCTTTTGGGTTATTTTTTCTGGTAATAAAAATAATAATTCATTTCTATTGTAAAAAATTTTAGAAAATAAATAGCAAAGATTTAAGAACATGGGTAATCCCACAATTAAGAGCCAATCTTTTTCAAATACTAGTGAATTTATGACTATCTTTTTTTTTCTAAACCAGTACTGTTCAACAGAACTTTCTGTAATGATGAACATGTTCTCCACCTGTGCTGTCCAATAGGAGAACCACTAGCCACTAGTGGCTATAAAGCATCTGAAATGTAGCTAGAGCAACTAAGGAAATGAAGTTTTCATTGTATTTAATGTTAATTAATTTAAAATTTTTCACCTTTATTGAGATATAATTGACAAATAAAAGTTGCACATATTTAAGGCATATACCATGATGATTTGATATACGTACACACACTGTGAAATGATTACTACAATCAAGTTTATCAACATATCCATCACCTCGCATAGCTACTGTGTGTCTGTGTGCGATGTTATTTACCTTGTGTATCTGAAAGTTTGTACCTTTTGATCAACATCTCCCCATTTCCCCACCACCCAGCCCTGCAACTGCCATTCTGCTCTCTGCTTTTTGAGTTCAACATTTTTAGATCCCACATAGCAAGTGAGCTCAGGCGGTGTTTGACTTCCTGCGTCTCACTCCCTCACTTAGCATGACGTCCTCTGGTTCATCCATGTTGTCACAAATGTCAGGATTTCCTTCTTTTTATGGCTGAATAATATTCCACTCTCTAATAAACACCATTTTTAGTCCATTCATCCATCCACAAATATAATTTAAATTTAAATAGCCACATGTGGCTAATGGCCACCATATTGGACAATGTAGCTCTCGATGGATATTTTTACAATACTGGGAACCTAACATTGCATTGGGAGCATGTCCTTGTATTGTTAAACATCCTGTGAAAACATGAGTTAACATTTCCTTATTTCATTATATGAAGGTATTATTATTAGTTTGAACATCCCTGATTATGAGGCAGTTGGATTTTTTCCATTTTAACTCTCATAAATAAAGCTTTGGTAAACCACTCTGTAAATAAATGCTTGTCTAGAGTCATGACTATTTCCTTAGGATGGATCCACGAAGAGACATGACCAGGTCAAAGGATAAGAACCTCTTTCGGGCTCTAGACACACACTGCGACGTTGCTTTCCTGAAAAGCTGGGCCCATCACGCTCCCACAGCAAGCCCATCAGAGCACCTACCTCCCTGTGCCCTGGTCACCATGGAGCACACCCAGTCCTCTAAAAAAGCCTTTGCTTCATTGATGAATAGAAATGATGCCAAGTGGTTTGGATGTTCCTGCCCTTGACTGGTGGTTGTGGCGGTCACGGAGACAGACCTCGTCGGTTTCCCTCTAAGACCCCCTCAGGGTCTGCCTTAGCTGCAGAGACCTGCCTCACTTACGGTTGTGCCCTTCTGGGGCGGTCCACCCCCAGTGACTCAGTGAGGCAGGGGTATGCAGGCCTGGCCATTGGGGCCCACCTGGCAACCCTGATGGGCGGTGGTCACTCCCCAGCTCGTGGCTGGGCTGGCTGAGGAGCTGTTGGGCCTGCGTCACAAATGGACATGTCCATCTACCCAGTCCTGCCTCCTCCCCACCTCTTTCACAGGTGTGAATCTCTGATAAATTGCACCCCAAGCCCATCTCAGCATCTGCTCCTGGAGGACCTAACTTGCAACAGCAGTGATGGTGGATTTTTTATATTTATTTGCCTTTTTCTGTCATGTTTGTGTTGAGCAGGAAAGAATGCTGATATCACTTAATACTGTGGTCCCCAGCCCCCTGTTAGGGACCGGGCAGCAGTGCTCTGCTGTGCTGCCCCACCCCACGCTGTCTGTGGGAAAATTGTCTTCTGTGAAACTTAGAAAATGGAGGGGGGGAGGGGGAGGGGGCGCACAGCAGGAGGTGAGTGGCTGGTCACCCAGCGAGTGAAGCTTCATCTGTATTTACAACCGCTCCCCATCGCTCACGTCACTGCCTGAGCTCTGCCTCCCCTGACCTTCCATAGAAAAATTGTCTTCTGTGAAACCAGTCCCTGGTACCAGAAATGTTGGGGACCATTGACTTAATACATTTTGATCAAAAAATGTGTCATGTTTGAAGCAATAGAAAAAAATAATAAAGACAAAGACTGACATATTTGTCTTAAAACTTAAAAATTTGTGCATATGAAAAACAGCTCAGATTAAAAAATGTTTTGAAAGGCATGTACTGGAAAAATGACAATAAACAAAAGTTTAATATTTACCTATAAAGAGATTTTATAGGTCAAACTAAGCCAAACAGAGAAAACACTGTACTCTCCTGTCTTAGGTGCATATTCCTTTGGGACATAGAAAACATTCTCACACTGTGCCTTCTCTACACACATTTCCAAAAACCCTTCAGGATTGCTTGGGTTATTCCTCTGCAACATCAGCTGGTCCAAAACGAGGATGGTCTTGAAACAAAGTTCTTTTATTTGCAAAGAATCTCAAAATGAGAATATGACTATGTAGAGCATGTCACAATCTTTCCAACCTTCCTCTTCCAAAAACAGTGAGAGAAGTGAAGAAAACCTAATTTGGGTCCCCTCCAGCAAGGAAGTCTCAGCTAACCTTACGCTCCTCTCTTTTACAGCCTTGATCACTGACGACCTCACCGATGCGATTATTTGTGCCAAGAAAATTGTTAAAGAGACCCAAGGGATGAACTATTGGTAAGAGTCTTTCCCTAGGGGACCTTGGCTGGCAGGGGCAAAAGCTGCAGTGTGTCCATTCATGGCGGCTACAGTGGCCGCTGACAAACTCACCTCCACAGAGTGACCTACGATTTGAACGTGACTTTGTCTACATGCTCCTCCGTCAGTGTGTGGGTGCACGGTGAACTTGTGTTAACAGTAGCAGGGATGAGAAGAGATGGGACTGGGTCAGGGTGATTTTCAATTGCTTTTCACTTGAAGGTGTTCACAGGGAGAAGGGTGGGCAGAGGGCACTTTCCAACGTGAACTGGACAGGGTACAGCGGCCCATACTCCAGAGGGGAGAAAGCTTGCATTTGCTCTGGAATGGATAAGATTGTGAGGGTTCAAGCAACATTTTCTGGGGAATGAGACCAACCAACAGTGAGAGAAACCCACCATGTCTGCTGGGTGACAACTTGGCAGAGCGTGGGGCATTGCTCAGCTGGTGCTCATGGCCGTCTCCGCTCTGCGATTCTAGTGAGCATCGCCACACAGGCCACTCACCTGGGGAGCCCACATTTTCAGAGATGTGGGCATTTAATTAAATGACCCATCTTTACAAAAGTTGTTTACTTGTCGCTGAAGCTGGTAATGATTAGCAGAAAACTGGGAAGAGAAAGGATGGACTCCTTGGATCTCAGATGCAGATGGAGCTTGACCCTGGGCGTGGCTGGTTATTTTGGTTATGCACCTATGGGTTTTGACGCTAGGAAAACTTGGATTGTCATGGTTCTTCCTGTTGTTCCTGCTTCCCCTCCTCAGGCAAGGCTGGAAGAAACACTGTGAGGGCAAAGACCTGTCTGAGTGGAAGAAAGGATGTGAGGTCTCATGACCGGGCACTGGGCCCAGCACGCTTCGCGACGGCCCCACTGGGTTTGTAACGAATGTCACCATGCGTCTGCCATCTCGTCCCCTTTCCTCCCAGTATTCCTTCTCACAGCTAGAGAGGGAAAACTAAGCTACATTTTTAAGGCAATAAATATTTCAATTTAAATGTCTTCACCCTGATTGGTTTCAATGATGTCACAATAGCACAATGTTAAGACATGAAAAACCACCTCCAAAATGTTGTAGCCCCGGAAGGAACAGACTCTCCTTCTTCACTGTAAGGGGCCCTGGCTCTTGGGACCCTGAAATGGCTGCTCATTCAGAAATAAGGCTCCCTGGTGCTCTCCTTGACGTGGGAGTATTACTGCCTACCCCTCCTAGAGCATTAGGGCTGTCCTTCTCCTGGTCAGCAGACACGGCCAGAGAGAACATTCCTGCTTCCTCAGGGGACGCCTGCTGGAAGCCTGATGGGACCAAATAGGTGACATTGCAGCTGTGGCTCCCGACGTCCAGAGAGTTCCCATGTGACTCCAGTACCCATTTAAATTAACCTATCCAGTTCGAAAGCCACACTTACATCCTTATGACAAAGTTGTTTGCTGCCTTAGACCTGCAGATTTTGTTAGTTTGGCCAGGAATCTGGTGATCATGTAAAGCAGCAGTCCCCGACCTTTTTGGCACCAGAGACCGGTTTCAAGGGAGACAATTTTTCCACAGACTTGGGGTGGGGGATGGTTTCAGGATGATTCAAGCGCATTACATTTATCATGCACTTTATTTCTATTATTTTGACATTGTAATATACGGTGAAATAATCATACAATCATCATAATGCAGAATCAGTGGGAGCCCTGAGCTTGTTTTCCTGCAACTAGGCAGTCCCATCTGGGGGTGATGGGAGACAGTGGCTGATATGACAGGAAGTGGAGCTCAGGTGGTGATGCAAGTGACGGGGAGCGGCTGTAAATACAGATGAAGCTTCGCTCACTCACCCACCACTCACCTCCTGCTGTGTGCCCGGTTCCTAACAGGCCATGGACTGGTACCAGTCCTTGGCCTGGGAGTTGGGGACCACAGATCCAAAGAATGTCCAGTTACATGTAGCAGTGGGCTGGATATCTCAGACCCCAAAGAGCTCACGCAGGGATGGCCCCTCTACTGACCCTCAGGCGGGGCAGCTCTGCTCTCCTTGCTGGGTTTCCTCTTGGACATTTTCTGTCCACATGGCTCTGTCCTGCTGGGGTAGAGTTGGTTGAAGCTGCCTTGTTCCAAATTTAGGTGAAAGTAGTAGGCTCAAGTTGAATACAATCTGACCTAGAAAATGCACTAAATTGAGGTTTCTTAAAGAAATGGTTATACCAATAAATAAGTTTCCCACTTAGAAGAAAGTCCCCACTGATCGAACTGTTGGATACCATGACAGTACATATATAACCCTTAAATTCTCCTGTTGTCAACTTTCCAGGCTTTACTACTGGCTCATTTCATGCCCACTGGCTTCACTTACATGCATAAGCTTTAAAAAATCTTAGCTGCTACTTGCCAAAAAAAAAATTTTTTTATACATTTCTAAACAAACACATAATCCTAGGACAATTTAACAGGCGTTATAAACCACATGAAAAAAAGCTTTTGACACCCATGTAAGAATTGCAAAATAATTCTATAAGATGGCTGAGGAAATTTGAAAAATGCAGAATCCATTAAGCTGCACTAAATCAATAACCTGTGCTCATAGAAGTCTACAAATGTGCATTTTTCATTATTGCTGTCCTGCTCTCCGTCTGCCTTGCAGCCCCCATTCTCAGCCAAACTCCTGCTTCATTAAAACCAACGGCACCAATTAATGAGCTAAGTTGGCATGAACCTGGCGCCAGCCACTCAAAACCGAGGGGACAGATTTTAAAAGAACATATAGGAAAAAAAAAAACCCAACTCCAAAAATGAGTGCTTTGAAATTCAAGGTGAAGGGAAGTTGGCTGGCCCGACAATCTCATTGATCTATCTTTTTGTAAAACTCAGAAAATTTCTAAGCCTGCAATTCTACCATTTCCCTACCCAAATGTTTTATTTATTTAGTATTTCTAAAAATAATAATTTAGGATGCAAAAATGCATTTTCCTGGATAATTTTCCATGATTAATGCCTTCAGAAATTTAAGAGGAAATGACTACTTCTATTCTTGGGTTATCTTTATTTAACAAAAGTATATTAAAATAACAACCCATGTTTATATTCCCTTTTACAGTTTCCAAGACACTTTGGAAATAGATTTTCATACTGTTTCATCTGCAGGTTACCAGAGGTATTGAGTAGACAGTTGGCTGTTAGGGTATAAAAATCATCACGTGGATATGGGCTTTCTTTGGGGACACGGCTCTGACCCCACCTTCAAAACTTCTGTCCCTTTGTATCCCAACCTCCTCCCTGTCATTCCTCAACACTCTGGTCTTGTCTGCCATTTTTCCTTGATGCCAGTATGCCATGTCCCTGGGGTGTCCCTGACCTTGGTTTCCCCAGCTTGAAAGACTACGCCACTTCCCTACAGGCCATGCAACACAAAGCTCGCTCCTCTAAGCCCAGAAGATCTTTCCTCTGGACTCGTGGCTGGTGTGTGCCACAGGATTAGGCCATCAGGGACCGGTGCTCCCGCCCAGCCTGCAAGCTCCTTGAGAGCTAAACCAGGGCTTGTACTTCTGTATTCTCCACAATCCCTTTGCAGTGCTAACACCTAATAGTTGACATTCAAAAATATTTGATGCTGACTTTTTGTCCACTAGACACACGTGGAATCCTACAAGGAATGCAAACAAGGTCCTCGCATTTAGGGCATTTTTGTTTTCAAATCAGGTTCACATTCCTTATTTCATACACCATTTACACGGGCTTTGGAGCACAGGGTAACGTAATCTTTGCTTCCTACACGGCTCCTCGGGTGACAGGAATCCAAGAGGACCCTGCTGCCCTCCAGGAATCTTCAGAACTCAGTGAGAGAACGCGTCCCAGTTCCTTTGGGGACAGGGAGCGCCCGAGCCCCTCACCTGTATTCAACACAGCAACTTCCTCCAGTGTCTTGACTACGGCACAAACCCTCGCCAGCCCCTGAAAGACAATTTAATCTCTTCCAGGTGAATTTAAAAAATAAAGATTAGGAGGCCTAGAAAGATTTCCTCTCTGTCCCCAAAATGGAAGGTAAATGTTCTAGATCTGTGGTCCCCAACCCCTGGGCCGTGGCCGGGTACCGGTACCAGTATGGGGCCTGTTGGGTCTGGGCCGCACAGCGGGAGGGAGCGGAGCGAGGCCTGGTCCGTGTTCATGCGGCTCCCGTGCGGGCCTCCCCGCCCCCATCCTTCCGTGGAAAAACTGTCTGCCATGAAACCGGTCCCTGGTGCCACCAAGGTTGGGGACCGCTGCTCTAGATGTCTAAACCTTGAAACTCACAGCAAACATGCATCACTTTTTCCAACTAGACACAAATTGCATTTTTTGATTTAAAAAGTTTAAAACGTGAAAATCGTGTCTTCAAACGCAGGCCCGATGCCCCGCCCCAGGCCCACCCACTGCCCGTGTCCTTGTTCCCGGGATTTCAGGGCTGTTTCCTCTGCGGTGCTCCTGTCGCGCAGGGGGCCCCTCGCTCGGGGACGCGGCATGCTGGACATTGCCAGTCACAGGACGCGGCATGCTGGACATTGCCAGTCACACGTCCGGGCGCAAAGGAGCTGCTGCAGGGGGCAGCCTGGGACCCCACCTGGGAGGAAGCCTGAGTGCCGCGGGAGCATCTGGGCCACACGGGCTCCCTTGGGGACAGGAGGGCGGTCGCGCACGCCGCCTGGGACGGGTGATTCCTTCTCTCATCTGCCGTCTCTCTTGTCCTGTTCCGCAAGCGCAGGGAAACGGGAAAGGGGGACACTGGGAAACTGCCCTAACGCACAGATCCTGCAGCTCCCTCTAAACCGATCCCCAGCAGCAGGGGAGAAGCTAAGAACGGCGAAGCGCGCTTCCTTACCAGGCTGCCACCGGGACGGTTGCTACCACGGGGCGTCCCCGCCACCGCAACCCACGTGACAGGCTGCCGGTCTTCCTGTCCTTCCACCCCCCTCACTGGCGACTCTCTGATTGCTACAACAATCCACGTGCAGCGAAGAACATGTAGAAAATATTTTTCAAAACTATGAATATAAACTCTCGCCACTCAATAATTGCTATTCATATTTTGGTGTTTTTTCCTTCCGGTGTTTTTATATGTTCTGTGAAGTTGGAATTCTAGAGTACTTAATTGTGGAACCTGCTCTTGCCCCTTCGTACGCCACACGACTTTGCCACATTAGTATTTTCCAAAACACGCACAGGAGAGCGCGTGGTGGCCCCGCGGCCGCAGTGGCTTCGGCGGCGCCGTCCCCGGGCCTCGGTCACCTTCCGCAAGGGGCCCCACCTCCTCTCGCTGTTTGTCCCCCTCTGAACCTCACCAGACGTCCTCAAAACACGCTTTTTCGTGGGGCGCATCTTTCCATGGCCTCCCTGACCGCCTTGGAGACGATCTGAGTCGCGACTGGCAGTGTGATATCGGGTCACATTTTCCAGACAATTAGGATTCATTATCTGCCATTCGGTTGGCCCTGAGAGAAAATATTTAAAGTCAGTATTATACTGAAAAATCCAAAACACATGGTTGCCATGGCTGTAGGCCCTGTGTTGCCGGAGAGCAAAGCCAGTGGCCGCGCAGACACACAGAGGGAAGGCGAGGCAGGGTGCGCCCGGGAGCCTGCCCCGACCCGCTGTGTGAGCACGGGCGAGGTACTGACCTCTCTGCTTCACCTCCCGTGAAATGCGAATGAAAACATTTGCCATGCAGAGTGACGGCGAGGCCACCAACCACATCAGAAGCACAAGGCACACGCTAAGTTTTAATATAAACTGGTGATTATGATTCTATTTCTGCATTTTTCTTTCTCTAGTATTTTGTAACAGGTGATTTCTAACAGGTACGGCAGACACTTCGACAGGAAGAAATACGAATACATCATGTGTGACATAATGACACGTTCTAAAGAGAAAGGGGCAGATCGTAAAGGGTGAGAAATCCCACCCAAAAGTGTGGGCGAGTCCGTTTTCCTGGGTCCCTGCAGCTGAGATGTCCAAGCCGCAGGGTGAAAGGTCAAAGTCCCCGCTAGGTTTCCCACTGTCTGCGCCACCACACCCCACTGGCAACGTAATTCTTGGTAGAGGAAGAAAAAAAAAATCTATACTTGCCTTGAAAAACATTCATGCAAAATAAAGCCCAGATTCATAAGCAATCTGACGGCTGCTCCACTGTTCCAAGCGGTATCCTGTTACTAGCTAAAGCAAACAGAGCGGTTTCAACCCCAGGAACTGACAGGCGGTGCAAAAGGGCAGATCGGAAAAGATTAAATATTTGTGCAAAAACCCATACCCCCCTTCACAAAGGGCCGCCTTAGTCTGGAAGAAAAGGGAAGGGGATGTGGGAACGGAGAAGAAAGCCTTATCTTTCCAGAGGAAGGAACGGTTTGGGCAGGAGGCGGTGGAGCAGGAGAGAGGAAGAGCGGAGGGAGGACTCGAGTGGGTGCCCCGTCCTCTGGCCGCCCCGGGCGGCTCCCGTCAGCTCAGGCTGCACTTTTGACCCGGGGAGTGGAGGCCGGCCATGCAGGCGCAGGGGCAGATGGAAACAGGACGGCTGGAGCTTTGAAGCTGCCAAGCCGTGATGGCAGAGGGGCAAGGGCGGCACTGGCAGCACCCTCTCGTCAGCAGCACCGCATCAATTTGCCGGGGGAGGGGACAGAGGGGGGCAGGGCTGGCTGGGGCAAGGCCAGGGAAGCAGGTAACCTGCACATCAGCGACCCAAAGGCCTGCCAGTGGGCGCCAAAGAAGGACTGCAGAGAAGGGAGATTTGGGGAAAATTGGAAAAAAGTAAAATTGCAGTTTTCTACTCTGCTGACAGTCGATCAAAGCTAGTTTCTGCATCCGAGACCCGGTCCTGGCTGCCAGGAACTTTGAACTTAAAAAAGGAAAAAAAAAAAAAAAAAAGAGGAAAGGGGAAAAAACCCACGCAATAGAGCGTCTGTGCAGGCGGGGGAGATTGCTGATAAGATTAGAGTCTTTGAGGAGCTGGGATTTTTCTGTGGACTTCGGAGCTGCTCTAGGGCCCACCAGGAAGGCCTGGCGGGAGCAGAACACCCCCTGCCCCCAGGTCCCTGGAACACAGCTCAAGTTACCCACGCTTGAGGAGGAGGAGGGCCTGTCGAGGGGCAGCCTGCGGTCCTTGGGCTAGTTCAGGGACGGTGCGGGAACGGGGTTCCCAACCCCGGCTGCACATGGCAACCAGCCGGAGACTTCAAAAAATGCAGATGCCAGGCCTGGCTCACTTGAGTTAAATCTGGCCTCCTGAAGGTGCAGCCCTGACGTGAATTTTTTTTAAACCCCCCAATGAATTCTAACGTGCAGCCAGGGTCATGAACTCTCAGCAGGAGACTTAAAGGGGCCCTGCTAGGAACAGACCCTCCCTGGGCCGTGGCACCCCCGTCTCCTGGCCAGGAGAAGAGTGCCAAGTACACTCGCCTTTCAGCTGCCCAGGGAGCCCGACCCTTCGGCAGCTGAGTCAATCCCAGGATCTCAGAGTCGAACCTCGTCATCCGAGCAGACAGTGTGTGGCCCCCGAGCAGACAGTGTGTGGCCCCCGGGCCACTGTCACTTGTCACCAAGGTTGGGAACTCCAAGGGCTGATATTCCAGGCTGTCTCTGTTTGTTTTGTGGCTGCTGTTGGAGAAACTGATAAGGTGGTTTTATAAACTCCTTAACCTTCCCGGGATTCCAGAAAGCTTTGCGAGCCCCCCAAAACATGCAACCCCCCCGCCCACTGTGGAAAAGTGCTCAGGGGACAAACGCACGATTCCGTCCCAGGGGTCCCACAGCCCCCTCTTCCCCCTGGAGAAGCTATTGATTGGTTCTAAGTTTAAAATTCCTGATCTACCTTAAGTAGCCTCCAAAAAATCTTGAGATTCCTCGTGTGTGGCCCCATGGTAAGTGCGGCACAAAGTGACCTGTATGGACCCATTTCTCTCTGGAAACTGGCCAGGACAGAGCCAGCACCAGGTGTCCCTTCCACTGCCACTTCTGAAGGTCCCCTGGCACCTTCAGGGGGACACACCCTGACACTTCAGCAGGTGGCTTCTGGCCCCTCCTGCTGGGGGACTCGCCTGGGGAACTTTTGAAAAATACTCGTGCCTGGGCCCCGCCCTTGGAGACCCCATCAGCTTTATCTTCTGTGCACACTGGCATGCTTTAAACCCTCCCATGCCTCTCTGGGTAGCCGGGGTTGAGAGCCGCTGTCAGGAGGCGGAGACAGCTGCCCCAAGACAGGCCTGCCGCACAGGTGTGATGGCTTGCCAGGGCTTTCCAATCTAATCACTCCCAGCTGGAGGCTAAGCTAAATGGCTGGTTTTATAAGCTGCTTAAAGTTTAATAATCCGAAATATAGAGTGCTTTTAGCAGTGTAGCAGGAAGAGTACCAGCCTGGGAATGAGACACCTCAGGTTCAGGTCCTGGTTGTGCTAACGATTATGTGACCTTGGCCGAGACCCCTGCTCCCTGGGGCCTGCCCCCTGCACTGGTGGTGAAGTGTGCAGTTCCAACCCCAACTCTGCAGTGTGGTGACCATCTTAACCTCTTTTAGGCTCTGCTCGATCATCAGATAGAATAGCAGTGTCACCGCATAGGGTTGTCATGAGTACTGACATGCCTGCATAAAACGTGGCACGTAGCTGGGCGCGGTGGCTCACGCCTGTAATCCCAGCACTCTGGGAGGCCGAAGCTGGAGGATTGCTTGAGGTCAGGAGTTTGAGACCAGCCGGAGCAAGAGCGAGACCCCATCTTTACTAAAAATAGAAAAATTAGCCAGACGTGGTGGTGAGCACTTGTAGTCCCAGCTACTGGGGAGGCTGAGGCAGGAGGAAAGAGAAAAAGAAACAAAAGGGGAAGGGAAAGAACAAGAAAGAAAGAAAAGAAAGACAGAAAACTAGCACATAGTAAGTGCCCAATAAGGTTTTGCTGTTACTACCAGGACTCAGCCCAGCAGACCTTGGAGAGCGCTGGGAGGATGAATGCAGTAATCTACGTGCAGCTCCAGTCGGCTGTAAAGTGCTGTAAGGTAGATGCTGACACAGGACATGAGTTGTCCGATTCCAGAGTCCCTGGGAATAGCCCCGTTCCAGTGACATTGGGACAACTAGCAGTTTCAGTGGTTTACAGCCACTTTCTCACTGGGAGGCCGAATGAAAATGAAGCCCTTGGGGTCTGGGCAAGGTCTAAATACAAGGACAACAGTGATTGCACTGAAGTGGTCCAATTCAAGAAAAACACAAAATCAGGTGAGCACTACCTCATTCGGGATATTTGCAGTGCTCCTGCAGCAGATCCTAGAAGAGATTAGCGGGGTCTGAAATACTGAGGAGGCATCGCTCAGAAACTGCAGACATTTTCAAAATTTTCTTTCTGGTGTCTTTCCTATGGGCACTGCCAAATGCACCCTGAAAAGATCACTGAGCCTCCAAAATGTCTGGCCCTGTAGTGAACAGGGAGTCTGTGAGCACGGAACTCCCCCGATCAGTTATGAAGGAATCTGTCCCTCTGATCGGAAACTGCCTTTGCCTGCTCCGTGAACCTGTGCTCCCTGTAGGGGCAGAGCAGGGCGGACTCACTCACAGACTCAGCCCTCGACCTGTTTGAACAGAGGAAGGGAAAGAAGAAGGGAGAAAAATATCAACTAAATTCTCAAAAATATCCTGCCACGTGGAACACAAAGTACGTGGAGCCGTGGCAAAACGGTCTGCCCACGGAACAATGGGAATGTTCCACGCGCAGCCCGTTCACGGCACGGCGGAGCATCATAACCCACACTCAGCCAGTGTCCCCGTGTGTTGGAAACATAGCTAAGGACTTTTCATTCATTAACTGACCGACTATTCTTCATAATCCTATGAAATGGATCTTACTCCTGTTTTGCAAATGAGAAAATTAAACCCGAGTTTGCTGAATTTGCCCAAGGTCATACAAGGTTAGTTAATTAGTTCAAGCAATTCAGGTCTAGGCCTTTCTGATACGAAGCCCCTACCCTGAACCACTGCACTATCCCACCCGAATACATAGCCCCAAACACAATTCACCCAGAATTTTAGCCTCCCATTCCCAAGAAAATGGTAATAGATTCCAAAGTAGGAAGAATATAGAGTTGTCTTTTCCTCTCTCCTTTCTGGAATTCTCCCCTCCTTGTATCAGAGAACAAGTAACGAAAATACCCAAAGAGCAGGCAACAGAAAGAAAGGACTCGTGAAGAAATCTGAATTCATCAAGAGACAATTGTAAAAGGCATTTTCAACCAAATTCACAGATTTTTCAGAAAGTTTAGAAACTTAAAGTCTCTTTCAATGAGAAAACATTTCTTAGCAAATGTAATGCCGAATGAAGGACATAAATTTCTCAACTGTGTTCCTCACTTCCCTATCTGCTGACATTGCAACTTAAAAAATCTGGTACAGCTGTGGGATATATACGTCAGGTACCAAGTAGGCTTCTTAACTCCTGTCTTCCTGATCAGCCTTGTCATATTTTAAACTACTACAAAAGCCTAAAACTGCGACGTGGAAAGGCAAGCCAGCAGGAGAGGAGAGATAGCAGTTCGGACTCAGTTACCACGTAAGGCCACCAAAAAGAGATATTCTGTATGAGGCCAGGAGAAGCCCGTCTAATGCAGCACTGAAGCTCCTAAAAGTTCCATGAAGAGGGACTCAATTGCATTTGTGCACTTTGCAGAAAAAGCCCAAACTCAGGATCTCCTGCTAGCCAAGAGCAGAGCTGCTCCCTCCCTAGGACTCGGTGCCAAAAGCTGGTTAGAATGTGAGCTACATCCTGCATTTGACTGTCCCATCCACATTTTCCCGTGGGTTCATGATCTGACCCCTCTGGAGGTCTTGCTGTGTGCACTGAAACTGTCTGTGAACTCTCCTGTGGACTGCTGGGCTCGGTATTTAATCTCCAACAGGAATTCCAGAGGTCAGAGTCCCCATCTGCGAAGAATGCCACAGAGTAATGAAACAGAGCAGACAAGTTCACCCTCAAGGAGATGCAGTCTGCAAGCTGGCTGACAAAAGACCCTTAGACTGCAGACACTAGGGGCCTGGGGTGGAGAGAACAGGGAAGAAAATCAGCTCGGGGAGAGAGATTCTTAAATCAGTGGGAAAAAGAAAGAACATGTGATACGAGGAGTTGCCAGCTACTGGGACATTTGGTTTCTATCAACCGTACAAGCACTGTTGTGGTTATTGCTGATGTTGCGGTGCGTGTGCGTGGTGTTTAATGGGCACCCAGAGCCACGGCAGTAATAAAAATGTAGTGGAGCAAGTATGTGAAGGAATTAAAGCTAGAACTTATCAGTGTGTAAAAAAAATAAACCCAAATGTTTACGGGTCCTGGGCTTTCCCAAGCCTGCGGTTTCCCACGCTTGCAGAGAGCACCCCGGGCAGCGTCGGCGTTCTGGTTTCAAAGTCGAAAGCATCCTAAACCAAACACGACCCTCACAGTTGATGCTGCTCTCTGATCTACAGTCACTGTTCCTCTGCCTGTTGGTGGAGCCCAGTCAGCCCTGGCGGCACCTTACAGAGGACGCGGCCAGGGCTGCCCACGGGGGCGCAGGCTGAGACGTCACACTCCGCGCTCTGCATCTGAGGACGGGACATTTCCTTGCACTTTCTCAAACTTCAGTTTTGTGACCTCCATCCCGATATAGTTGTGTAGATAGTCTCCTTCTTTGGGTTAGTAACAGAGGATGCAGCTTATTGGCCGTGGACATACTCAGATGTTCCAACCCCCGGTGACAGAGATGCTGGCCTGGAACATGTCAGTGGGTAAGTGCCTCAATTTCCCCAGTTGCCTTTCCGTAAGGAGAGACCTGAGAGTCCCAAGGCAGTGAGATATTGTGCAGCGACCACCAAACCACTGTTTGGAAAATTTCTAAAATGACGAGGATCTTTTTAAAGAACTAACTATAGCAGGCATTTTTCATACATTATTTCTAATTCTCAGACAACTCGACCTACGTATGAGGAAGCTAAGATCGTAGGTATTCAGGGACCGGAGAAGGTCTGGCAGACAGTAAGGGACAGAACTAGAACTTGCGCCCGTGCACCCACTGGACTTGGAAGCCCCCACCTTTCCTGTGCTGTGCTGCCCCCCAGACGAGCTGGCCTGCACCTGGGCCTCGGGATGCGACAGGGAGCCCATCTCCTACCCTTTCCCTGGGGCCCTTCCACGTTCTTCCTTTTCTTCTTCCTCCTCTGGCAGATCTGATGTGACGTCAAGAGGGGACCGTCCCTGAAAATCAGTAGTTTAGCAGATGTGGAACCTGTGACTCATCTGAGACGAGGTGGCTTGTTTGATGCCAGCATCGGTATGGGAGGACGATTGGGAACACGGGTGATCGTAATATTTCTCAGGGAAGCAGTCAGGACCTAAAACCTTGGCAGCTACCGTCCCACCGATATGCTTTCCAAATATGCAGAGTGAGGCCAAGAACAGAGGAAATTCCTGGGAACGGCCTCCCGCATTCCTGAGTGAGCTGCCGTGAGGATGATCTGCCGTCCACCCCGGCCTGTCTATACGGGACGTCACCAGCGCCTTCCACCTGCTGCCCCCGACGTCACCCACACTTGGGTCTCCCCCGCCCGCCTCCTCCAGGTTTTGCAAACCCCTTGGCTCTCACGACCGAGCCAGTCTTGCCTAGCTGTGTGCGCATCCCTTGAGAGAAAGTTAATTTGGTACTTAATGCGTTCACATTTTTATTTGAAATAGATGTTGGAGGCACTCAGCTTCATAAATTCTCCCCAAGTCAGACAGAGCTCTTCATGAGGCCCCTAAGAACAGCGTTCCCACGATTCCTGCCTTAAAAGACATTGTGTCTGCTCTTACTTAGGTCAAGAGCTGATAAACACATATTTGTCCCTTAATTATATGAATTGTGTCGCTAGTGCTTCTCACAGCACATGGCCTTGAGTAAGTGGTCCACAAGGCTGGTGATTTGTGCACTGATCTATGTGTGAGTGTGTGTGTGAGTGTGTGCATGTGCATGTGTGTGTGCGAGACTGTGAGAGTATGTGTGTGGATGTGTGTGTGTGAGTGTGTGAATGTGTGTGTGTGTGCATGGAGACAGAGGGAATAGGGAGTTGGCAGTGACGACAGACCACAGCTAGCAGAGCACCAGGAATTACACAAGGCATCATCGGTGTTGTTTACCCCCATGAGTAAGGGAGAATACAGTTGCAGGGAAAGCCCTGTATGATTACAAAGAATAACACTGTGCATTCCAGTCATTTTTTCAACAAAACACTCAGACACAACTTACACTCACATTTTCCCCCTAGAAGTGATAAGCCACAAGCAGCGGTTGGACGATTCTGCTGACAACCTTTCCAATGTCAATGTCTTTCAAAAGACCCGCTTCTGTTCACTCCTGCCACCGCTGGCTGAGGCCAAAGGAACGTGGTGTGTGTGTGTCTCTGCCTCCCTGAACTTTTCCATCTTCTTTCTCTCTCTTTCTTTTCCGTGTATTATTATACCATCCAGGTCTCGCCAATTAGAAATTGTACAGATACTACAGAAGGTGCGTCTTTATATAACATAATCCAACGGAGCAAGGAGAAAGCCCTGCATCTTCCTCCTAGTTGATGCCGCGGGTTAGTGGAGTGAACATTGAACTTCAGAGTCAGAGACTGGATTCAAGTTCTGGATTCCTTCACTGGCTCCTTGTGTGATGGAAACATTTGATCTCTCCGTTGGCTCCTCTGTAGAGTCAGATAACGACACCTACTGCACCGTGTTGCTCTCAGGAGGGAATGAACAAATGTACGTACAGCATCTGGCACATACCTGATACTCAATAAGTACTCAGCATATATTTTATTCCTTTTTGGTCTTCCCTGGGGCAGAAAAGATAACACACCAAAACCTCAGCCTGCTGGTCAGTAAGGCCTGGAATTCAGACAAAGAAGGAAAGGCAAGACTCATAACGACTTTCCTTTCAGCCATCGTATTTCCTAGCTCTGTTCTAATGGGTGATACGAATTTCAGGAAAAATTAAGATTTTTCGGAGAGAAGAGGGCATTCCCAGGACATTCAAAGCTGATCTCTCAATGAATGATGGCAACATTTCCTCTACCAACATTATCTGTGCCTGTTTTTCAATGTTTTTCTTAAAGTATTAACAGCAATGAATGTTGCTATGTGTTGACGAGTCGTGGAGCAGGGTGTGTCCAGTCCTTCCACAATTCTCATCATCAAAGGGAATGAGAAGGAAACTTCCCTCCCCTCTCGCGTTAAGTGTGGCTGAGCTTTTGCGTTTGGCGTTCTGGGCTCATTGCCTCATCTGGTCCCTGCGAGGTGGGACCAGCTGGAACATTCTAGAGAAAGAGGGGCATGGCCCACTGTGCGCCCGAACTGAGAGAACCAAAAAGGTTGGTTTTAACCCGTGGGGGAAACACGTCTTCCCTCCGACGGGGCTGGGAGACGACACCATGCCCGGGGACAGAGCAGAGCTGCCCTCGGGAAGGGCGTTGAGCTTCCCAGGAACAGCACCACGGGCCACATCACAGACGGCTTCAATGTCATCGGTTTTCACCAGTGTCCTTTCACTTGTCTGTCTTTCTTTCTTTCTTTCTTTCTTTTTTTTTGTCTCAAGAAAAAAAACTGTGCTGGACAGTCAGGGCAGATAGTGAAGTTTCCATCTGATAAACAGAGAAACTGAGTCTCAGAAGTTATTTGAACAAAGTTCACAGCAGACCTGCACTGAAAATCTCCCTTTCCTGCCCCGACAGCCAGAGTCCCGGCCCTGCCCGCTTAGCTCGACCGCTGAGCCAGCCCCTCACGGTCACCGGGACCAGCCCGTCTACTTGAGTGACCTCTGACCTGTTTCATAAGAAGATTAAGAACTAGAGAAATCTATAAAGGACCTGCAGATTGGGGATACAGGCTTATTAGTAAATAGTAAGGCAAGTTAGTAAATAAGTAAATACTGAAGCAATTTCTGTTTCTGGCGGTCGCACGGCTAGGTAACACGCTGCAAACGTGGTGACCTGTGCACGTGGTGAATCCGGTCACACGGACCCACCCCGACTGGTGCTCAACAGTGGAGTATCCACCGGGCCACGGCCGGTAAATCCGCGTGTTCTGAGAGGCTGCTCCTTGCCCTGGCGGCTCTCGCTTTGAGCAACCTCCTCCCTGTATCCCCGTGTGTCTTAAAATGTTGTCCCTATCTACGGATGCCAGGGAGGGTTTAAAAACATCCATGTGGTTCTGAAGTGAAATTTCCCGAGTGACAATCAACATCCCAAACAGGATACTGTACACACTGGTGACGTTAATGGAGTCATAATTGTCTTCTCATTTTTGCTTTTTTGCTCTTTCCAATCCATAAACCTCTTTTGGGGGGGAGGAAGAAAGAGCATTTCCTTTGGCCAGCTGCTCAAGGTGCCCACGAAATAAGGGGCAGCAAGAGGGGCCCTGACTCCTTTACACCTAAGATCCACTCTCAGATTGTTGCATCTGCTTTTGCATTTCCCAAAATACTACTAGAGCTCTTCATGGGACTACGGAAATGTAAATTCTTGAAGTTCACCCAGGAGCTACAACTTACAATATTATAGCGAGTTGAACTGTGGTCCCAAAAAGATGGGTCCACCCAGAACCTCAGAATGGGATCTTACTTAGAATAAAGATCTTTGCAAATGTAACTAAGGTAAGGATCTCGAGATGAGGTCATCCTGGATTAGGACGGACCCGAAATCTAAAGATGACTGGTTTTACCAGAGACAGAGAAGGAGAAAACACAGAGACACTGAGAGATGAAGGCCGTGTGAGACGGGGCAGGGACCAGAGTGACACAGCCTCACGCCAAGGAACACCAAGGGTTCCCGCAGCCACCAGAAGCTGGAGAAAGGCAAGGAGTGAATTAGTCCTATCAATAAGAGCCTCCAAAGGGACTCAAACCTGCCAATGCCTTGATCTTCAGCCTTCCAGAACTGTGAAACAGTGAATTCCTATTGTTTCAAGCCCCACCAAGTTTGTGGTCATCTGTTACAGCAACTAATGTACTTGCCTTCACAAGAGATCATATATTGACCAGGGCAGATCTCCTGTGACCCAACTCGAGGTTCTTCATAGAAGACTGAACTGTAGCCCACGTGGAAAGGGCATCATCTGAAAACATTTAGGGCCATATGTTAGTAGTTACTCTGGTAAGGAGAGAACCACCTAGAAAAGTTCCCGTAAACAAAGGCTTTCAGGATCTACTCATACCGGCTCCAAACGGTTTTGATTAAGTCATCTGTAAGCGGAAATGCTGTCTCCCACGCCCTGCATTCCACATCATCCAAAGTTTTGGCCACCGATTAGAGAGCGTGGAACTGTATTAGACTGGAGGCTCTAGAAGGTGGGAACTGGGTCTGTCTCCCTGCTGTATCCCTGGCACCTAGCACAGGGTTTGAACACTAATGGTCATGTAAGTGTGCCAGGCCACCCCATCTAGACCTAGCTTGGTGGGAACTGGAGGTGTCCCATGGAAGGTCACCAGCAGGGCTGTTGACAACCCACACAGATGACCCTCCAACCTGTGCCCCATCCACCAGGACCTGCCTTCTCTGCAGGACCCGCCAAGCCAGTGTCACTCAGCCTTTATCACACAGGAAATGGCTGGTGGGTGAACTGGACTTCCTCACTCTGGGGGCCCACTCGTGCCAGGGTGAGGTGCTGTGCTAATCCCAGCCTGCTGACCTGTAAACCCGCCGTCTTCCACCCCAGGCCAGAAATCACACTGCAGCTTGGAATGAGCGTGACATTATTTGGGGAAAACATTGAATCTATTCTGATATTTGTAGCTGAGCGGTTTTTAAGTTTAAGTGCTCTTTTGCTTGTAGGTCTTTTCTTGTAGCAAAACTTGTAACTGACAGGATTCACCAATGAATCTTTTATTTCAAAAATATTAAGGGTGTACAAATGTTTTAGGTCAGTTGTCCCCAACCTTTTTGGCACTAGAGACCGGTTTCATGGAAGAGTTTTTCCATGGACCGGAGCGGGGCGTAGGGGATGGTTTTGGGATGATGCAAGTGCGTTACATTTATTGTGCAGTCAAACCTCTCTGCTGATGAAACTCTGTATTTGCAGCCACTCCCCAGTGCTAGCATCACCACCTCAGCTCCATCTCAGATCATCAAGCATTAGATTCTCATAAGGAGCCACAACCTGGATTTCTTGCAGGTGATGTTTACAGCAGGGTTTGCGCTCCTATGAGAATCTAATGCCCCTGCTGATCTGACAGGAGGTGGAGCTTATGCAGTGATGCGAGTGATGGGGAGTGGCTGTAAATACAGATGAAGCTTCATTTGCTCACCTGCTGCTCATCTGCTGCTGTGCAGCCCTGTACCGGTCCTCAACCCCGGGGGTTGGGGCCTACAGTTTTAGGTTACATTAATCACTTTTGTAATGCTTGAGTCCTGGCTATAGGTGTGCCTGTCACCCAAAGAATGTTCATTGTACCCATTAGGTTTGTTTCTTCCCCTCCCCTCCCCACCTGGTTTCTTTCCACTGAGTTTTACTTCCCTCTGTGCACTTCTGTGCTCATTGGTTAGTTCCATTTTCATAGTGGGCACATGTGGTGTTTGTTTTTCCATTCTTGCCTTACTTCACTTAGAAGAATAGTCTCCAGTTCCATCCAGATTGTTGCAAACGGTATTAATTCATCTTTTTTATGGCAGAGTATCACTCCACGGTGTACATATGCCACATTCTGTTAATCCACTCATGAATTGATGGGCGCTTGGGTTAATCCCACATCTTTGCAATTGTGAATTGTGCTGCAAAAACATTTGAATGCAGCTGTCTTTTTGGTAAAAGAGCTTCTTTTCCTTTGGATAGAATTTCCACCCAGTACTGGAATTGCTGGATCAAATGGTAGGTCTACTTTTAGTTCTCTGAGGAATCTCCATGCTGCTTTCCATAGAGGTTGTACTAGTTTGCAGTCCCACCAGCAGCATGTAAGGGTTCCTCGTACACCTCTGACCTAGACAACAGCTGCCCCCTTCGCCTCCGAGATCAGGGTACCACTTCCAGGACAGAATATCAGCTGCCAGTTCTGCTCTGTGAAGGCTTAGACATTCAGGCCAAGGAAACTGGCCCGGTGGTTTCCTGGGACAGACCCCGGGGAAAGGCCAAAAGAGAAGCCACAGCAGGCACAGCACATGCGGGTCAGGAAACCCCCCCAGGCTGTAACGCTGCAGAGGATGCAGGTGAAACTCCAATGAGACTCCCGTTAAACCAAGTGCAAGTGCGGCACATGTGCACCGTGGAGTACTACTCAGCCAGGAAAAGGAATGGAATAATGTCTTTTGCAGCAACTTGGATGGAACTGGAGACCATTATCCTAAGTGAAGTGTCTCAGGAACAGAAAAATGAACACCACATGTTCTCACTAATAAGTTGGAGCTCAACGGTGGGCAGACACCACCCTGTAGTGGTGCAAAGGACACTGGAAACTAAGAAGGGGGCAGGTGGGAGGGAGGTGATAGAAAAACACTTACCTTTCAGGTGCAATACACACTACTCTGGTGACGGGCACACTAAAAGCCCCGACTTCAGCATTGTACAGTTCACCTATGTGACAAAAACACTTGTCACCCCGTTAATATTTTGAAATTAGAAAATAAAATAAAATAAATGTGTATTTCATATAAATAAATAAATAAGAATTTATTTGCCAAAGAAATTAAATAAATAAACCCAAGTGCTCTGCTGCCGTCTACAGCAGCCAGGAGATCGGGAAACTCAGGTGGAAAAGGTGGCGCTTAAACCTCCAGAACTTGGATTTAGATTCTGCCCAAACGGGAACTACAGCTGATGCGCGCCAGAAGTTAACTGCGTCCTGAAGCGGGAAAAATGACAAATGTCTCTGGGTCAAACGTTTAAATACCTCGTAGAGGCAAAGTGCGGCAGTGCAGGTCTTCGTGAACGTGGCGTTCGTGCCTCGCTGCCTGGTCTAGGGAGCTCTAGAGCGCCGTGGGCACCACCCGCCAAAGGCAGAAATGACCGACAGTGACCCTGGTGCAGAGCACTGAGCAATGAACACATGTGTGTTGACTGCCCACAGCACGAGGAGAGTTTGGGACAGACCTAAGCTGTGGAGTCTGTAATGACAGGCAGTGTCGTCCGGGCTGTCGTCCCCACCCACATCGCATTCCCCTCCCTTTACCTCCAACCACTGACATATGACCCGTCCTTCAAGGTCGTGGAAAGGCAATCTCCTTTGTGAAGGTGCTTTTGATTTCATCCACAGCCCAGCTTCACAAATGGGATTCTTCCTCTATCTGAACCACGAGCATTTAGTTTCTGCCTCTACGATGACACTTATCCCAATCTGTTCTGAGAAGTTATGTTCAGTCTACAGCCATACCACCCTGAACTCGCCCGATCTCGTCTAATCATGGAAGCTAAGCAAGCTTGGGCCTGGTTGATACTTGGATGGGAGAAGTTATGTTCAAAAGAGTCAAATTTTCAACTAGGCTGTAAACTCCTTGAAAGCAACTTCGTGGTTAGTAGTATCACCTGGCAACGTTCACACAGCGCCTCGCACAGAGCAGGTATTAAACTCACTTGTTAGTAACTGAACATTATTAATATTTGAAGGTTAAGGATGACGAAGAAAAGCACCTCCATAGTTCTTCCCTTCCTGCAGTGTTTTCTAAAGAAGGGACAAACACACACACATACCCCGCTAAGACAAAGCAGAAACGAAAAGAGAAGTTACAGTGACACAGTATGGAAACACAATAATACAAAGGCTCTCCAAACTGAAATTACAGTTTTACTGTTATCAGAATGTTTCTCTTATTTATATCGCAGGTAAAAGTTACTGTGCAATTGTATCGTCCAAGAAGCAGCGCAAGTCCTGGACTAAGAATTGGGAAGACCGAGCTCTAATCCTGGATTTTTCCACCAACTAGTCACATGACTCTGAAAAGTGTGCAACCTCTAAGGGCCCAAATTTCTATAAAGTTAAGGAATTTGACTAAATTATCTCTATGGTTTTATAATTTTGTGATTTTGTAAAAACATTTCATTTGTACCACATCCTCTCAATTAAGACGGCCCTCAGGTCCTCGTAAGAATACCAAAAAGCAAAGCTCTCTGCTCAGCAAGAAAAAAAAAGTATATTTTTTTCTTTTCCTTTGTCCTCTGAGATTTTTCTCACCAACTTTTCATATTCTAAATTAGGATGCCAAATGCCTACGTTGTATATCAAAGAGAAATAATAACTGCCTGAAAGTTAAAAAAAAATAATAAAATAGATTTAGAGGAATACCTTACTAGAAAAAAAATTTTAAACAAATTAAATTAATTTAATAGTACAATATCTTAACCTGTAGAAAAAAATTTCATGTCTATCAACATTGGATCAATATTTTTCCCCATCCCTACCACTTTAAGAATAAATACAATAATAAATAAATATAATAAGTAGAATAAATATAGCACTGGTATCCTTGCTTTATGTTTATTGTAATTGTTCAAGCCATAATATCATGGTTTTGTTTCATCATCCATAATTTATTTTTCGTTCAAGTTTGGTGCTAATTAAGCTTTAAGACTAACCACATCACATTCACTTCCAAACAAGTCTATAAGAAGTAATGACCTGAATATCACCCAAGTAATGAAAATGAACAATTTCTGGCTTTAAAGTTAGCCTTTGTATTTGGTAAGTACCCAGGAGGAAAAAAAGAAAAGGGAATTATTTAAAGGCAGAACCTGAACTCTACCTTGCCCTAGAAAACGATCATCTGCACAGCTTTCAATGAAAGGCATGATTTGTGAGCACAGAATTATGTTCAAGAGTAGGAAAAAGAATAAAGGAGATGTTTCATTCAAAACTGGTCTATCGCTGGGTGCAGAGTGGCTCAAGCCTATAATCCTAGCAATTTGGGAGGATCACTTGAGGCCAGGAGTTTGAGAGCAGCCTGGGCAACACAGCAAGACCCTGTCTCTACCAAAAAATAAATAAATAAATAAATAAAGAAGCCTGGCATCGTGGCATGCACCTGTAGTCCCAGCTACTCTACTCAGGAGGCTGAGGTAGGAGGATCACTTGAGCCCAGAAGTTCAAGGTTGAAGTGAGCTACGATCACACCATTGCACTCCAGCCTGGATGACAGAGCAGGACCCTGTCTCTGAAAAAACAAACAAAAAAAGCCACACATTCTCAACACAGTACTATCTACACACAGGTGTCTAGGTGGCCCTGGGTTTGTTCCACTGCTTGCAGGTACCAAGGTCCAGGCAGGACAGCACTCCATTGTCTTGGGCCACACGACCACTTTTGCCTTTCCAAAGCTTTTATTTTCCCCAGTTCCATTCCGCTTTGTAATCTTTGGCCCATTCACAGAGACTTTTTCTACGCAGGCTGTAGAAAAAGTCAATGGATAGTGCCAAGGCTAATTTTCTTCTTCTTCCCAAATGCTCAGTTTCCCACTTAGCAATCAATACCTGGCTCCTAGCTGACTTCCAGAAGTCAATGCCTTGGAGAAATTTGTTCTGAAGTGCAAAGTTAGCCAAGCACACTTCCTGGGAGTCCCCTTTCTTACCTGACTGAACAGGGGAGGTTCCTACCTCCCAGATCCACACTTGCTCATAAAATCTTTCTGATGATTTACTTAGAATTATGCTTAAGCCCAACTTGAAAGAGGGGTGTGTGTGTATGCGTGTTTCAATCTCGCTTCCTGTGGCCTGAAAAATCTGACCGTTTCTGATAATTTGAATTTTATCTTTCTACTTTGGGAGCCACACAGCAGAATTATATTCCTTAGTTAAACAAATGGACTACAGAGGGTTTATTATGTTGCCTCTTGAAAACGGGAAGCTGGGGTTAGTGATGAGAATGGCTGATTTTTCATACTGAGGGAGGCTTGGGCTGCAAACACCATCCCGTGGGTTGGGGGCCAGACCTTGGAAAGCGGCCCATCCCATCGGGATCTGCTCCTTCCAGCCCTGGAATCTTCCTTTGACTTGGACAGCCACACCCCGCTCTCCGGGGAGCAGGGCCCCGCCCCCCACCTGGCACAGGTCCTACTACAGCAGAACTTCTCCCCCTTCCTGCGCCCCCAGAACTGACATGGCCCTGGCACAGGTCCTACTACAGCAGAACTTCTCCCCTCTTCCTGCGCCCCCAGAACTGACATGGCCCTGGCACAGGTCCTACTACAACAGAACTTCTCCCCCCTTCCTGTGCCCCCAGAACTGACATGGCCCTGCAGAGAATTCCAAGCACACCCCCTGCCCCTCTCTCCCCTGCGTGCCTCCAGGGCCAGTTTGCCTCCGGCCCACGTAGGTGGCCTGACCGCAGAGGGAAAGCGCAGTGTCCGCTTACGAATACCACCAAAGGGAGAAGCCAGCGCGTGAGTAATCGGGTGACGAGGGAGTCAGAATGGCAGTGGCCACTTCCCCTTCCCCTCCACGACGCTTCCCTTGCTGGACGCGGCTGCTGCTTCCCTTTGCAAGAGCCTTCCAGAAGGCCACAGGGAGGTCTGCATGTGAAAAACCGACCATTTCCCCTGCCCGGAGCCCTAACCTCCGCCTCCCCCTGCTAACGAGGGCTTGGCTCGCAGCGGCCCGAAAGCGCGGGCTCCTGACGGCCCCCGGGGACCCCCGCGCCGGCTCCTTCGTGAAGCCTTAAAACAATCGCGGGTCTTCGGCGAAAGGCCGTCAGGGGCCACCCACGCCGGACGTGAGTCACTGGGGAGCGTATCCTGCGTGTCCCACCAGCAGTGCCACCCACGGGCTTCCGCGGCCCCCGCGGGCTTTGGAAGAGGGAAGAACAACTCGGGCGGTGGCACGAAGCTACTCATGGCGGTGCTCACGGGAGGGCGCGCGTCCTGCAGGCCAAGACCTCAGACCCGGGCTTCCTTTGAAAGCCCTGCTGGTAACCGACATGGAATTAACCAGCGGGCACTTGGTCTCCTCATGCCCCGCCCCAGACTTCCCAGCCAAAACCCAGGACCCCAGAGAGCAAGAGTCATTACAGAGGGTCCTAGAGTCCACGTTTACACAGGATTTTCCCATCAGAGGCTATATTAAGGGTACAACTTTATAATATGGAATGTGTGCAAATGTTTATGTTTGCTTTTAAAAGGGGTTTCATGTGCTGAGAAAAATGGGAACCTCTGTTCAAAAGTTATCAAGAGAAACCAGAAGAATGTCATTCTTCCCTAAGCAACTTGAATAGCTCAGAAGTACTGGGGTGTCAGCCACCCCACCAAACCCTGTGCCCAAGCAGAAATATATTACTTAATTTGTTTTTATAAAAAGTAATCAGGCAGGAAAATACGTCCAAATTCCAGAAACGCAGACCTCCAGCTATGGGCACAACTGGTTTATTCCATATTCCTTTCCCACCTAAAGAATGTTAAGATAAGCTTAATTTGATTAGAAGGGGACTTATATGCCCAACAAGCATAGTTTCAAAAAGAGATTTGCTTTCAATACTGGGAAATAAACTTTAATCTGGCAGGTGGAAAAAAATGTTCCTCTGAATTAATAATGCAAATAGCACAGCGCTTTCTGGATGTGGCTTTAAAAGAATTTAATTACCTCCCTGTTGTGTCAAGCTGTGGATTAACTTCAATTTTCAAAACAGCCCAGGATGCAAGAGTCAGGGTTTGATCTCCTTCTGAGAAAAATAAATGCTAAACCCTAAACCACCACTGTGTGAGGAATCCTATTGTCCCGGTTGCATAGCGACCAGTCCCAGGAGGGGCACGTCCTACTTTGGACAAAATGAAGTGCCCAGAAACTTAAACAACCTTGAGACCAGTTTATGTAAAAACTGCATAAATATGTAAAATGCTTAGCATCTGATCAAAAACAGACTCCGTGAGATCAGCTCTAATCGCAGGCAGGTGGTACAGTAGCCATTATACTTTAGGGTCCCATTCAGGCAAAATGCAATTGGGGTGCACGTTTTAATTCATAGAATCAGCCACCAGATCACCACTTAGGACCTCCGTCGGCCTGGGTGGGCTGACCAGGAAGCCCGTGTCACTCCCTGCTGCCACGTAGCGCCAGCTCATGTCTCAGAGGCCGTGCGCTGCGTGAGAGCGTGAGAGTCGGGTCGCAGATGGGGAATGCAGCGGGAAGAGGTGTGCAGCGGCCGGGAGAAGGTGTCTCTGGTGATCATTAAGGACACTACAGAACGCAGCTGTGCACAAAGGAGCCGCGTGTGCGTCCTGGGCCACTGTGGAGAGTCTCTTAAACCTAAAAGAACTTGCTTCCAAAAAATAACAATAATGAGACTCATAAGGAAATGTATCTTGGGGGACATCTCCCTTTGGATGTTGACATCCTGACAATACACCCGCATTCCCAGAAGGCAAATGCCCACCCCTTGATGGGAGTTCCCAAAGGCTCCTGCTAGGAGGTAATGAACTTGCCTGGATGGTTTTCACGGTGGAAACTGTGGGACTGATTTTGAACATAATGGGCCTGTCTGTGCTTCTGCCAGTGCCCTGCCACTAATCATCTGCCCCCAGACAGCCCCACGAGGTGGGGAAGCTCTAGAACCCGCCTTCTCTATTCCAGAAGGAAATGATCGCATCCTGGCAGCCTGTTAGTAAGCTGCACCGCTCCCCTTCCTAAGGGCGGGAATAAAACCGGAAAAAAATGAAACTGAAGGATGTGGGGAGACTGGGAGTGATGTGAAGGAAAGGGACTTGGTTTGCAAAGTGTGACGAAGGTGAAGGTGAGACCCCTCCTCTGGGATCGCCCCATAACTGCCACGATCCCAGCGCTGACCGCACTGACACGCGTGTTTATGCGTGCATCCCCCGCAGGACAAGCTCCCAGAGGGCAGGGACCTTGCCTTCCACATCCTGTTCCCAGCGCCTTGGTCATGCCTGGACACACTCAGAGCAGGGCAAGTGCTCCTGAATGAGCAGGAGTAGATCGAACATAGAAGATGTTAAAAGAAAGGTGCTGCTCACCTGTATGTCCACAGAACAGGACTCAAGTTAGGATAAATGTGAAGGCAGAATTTCTGGGGAAAGGCCTTGCAGACAAAGGAGGTAGGATTCTAGGTTGTTCCAGCAATTTCTTCAACAATCTTTTCAAAGGTAAACTACGATCTTAGCTTACCAGGGCAAAGATGTCCTTTCTTAGAGGCGAGAGCTTGGGGCTGGGCTTGCTGGCGACCTTCTCACCCAGCTGAGGAGAAAGTCAACAGGACAGCGGAGGCTGCAGCCAAGCACCTCCCTGAACTCGCCACCGTGGGCCAGGGGCGTTCTCCCAAACACATTGTCACCCTGAACGGAAGAGGCGGAAGCACAAAATATACTTTAACAAGTTTACTGGGGCCTAAGTGAGGACAGCCGCCCTGGAGACTCAGACCCAAGTAACCTTGGACTTGAGCTCCATTTGGCCTTTGTTATAAGCAGGTTTTTAAAGGCAAAATAGGGGACAGTGATACCAGGTTGTTTGGAGTTCTCGTTGGTTCACAGAAATGACATGGATTAGTGATTGGCAATACACCCTAAAGCTATAGGGTGTGGGTTATAGTGTCCAGTGTGGTGTTATTAGGTTAATTTGTAGCTATTTGTGACAATAGCAAGCAGTTTCAAGAGATAAATATGTAGCTTAAAGGGCGGTGTAGGATGCAACTGCTATCTCATTTTAATATCTCTCTGGACTGGATAATTTAGAAGGACTCGCATTGTTCAGATAAAAGTTCTTTTTCTTTGCTCTCTATATAAATCTTTATAAATGTGTTTATATATTCAGATAAAAGTTCTTTTCTTTGCTCTCTATATAAATCTTTATAAATGTGTTTATATATCACCAATATATTGATTGTTTATATCATTTATATATTACATATACTATATATTTGAATATATATTTTAATACATATATATTTAACTTCAAGATTTGCCCTGTGAAAAGCCATTTTGCTTTCCTTTTTGTTAAAAAAAAAAGTTTTCCAGGGCCAGGTGTGGTGGCTCGTGCCTATAATCCCAGCTACTCAAGAGGCCGAGGATTGCTTGAGGCCAGGAGTTCAAGACCAGCCTGCTCAATATAGTGAGAGACTCTGTCTCAAAAAACTAAATAAACAAAATGAAAATAAAAATTTAAAAAGATTTTTCCAAAGGAAATTTAATTTCATAGATGTTTTGTTTCTAAATGGAAAGCTGGACCCCATTTCAGAAGATATTCTTTTTAATAACTAGCTTTTGTTCTAGCAGTTAAAATGCTTAGGGGAATTTTTTGTTTTTATTTTTGACAGAACGGCTCAAATAGGAGTTTATCCTGAATTCCAGCAATCTTGCTGATAACAGTTTTGGTTCATAATGTAACACTGTGGTTCTCAGAGACCAAATGAGTTTACAGCTATGATGTAGGAGAGTTCTGGGAGGTTTCTGTGACAATTGTCAAGGTAGGCATGATAGATAGGTTAAAACAAAGAAAGAACATATACTCTACCTAACTTCTCCAGCTCACCCTGCCCACACTGCTATCCTGCCAACCCCCTGAAATACGAGATCACTGCAGCAGTTCCAACAGCGAGTCACTGGGGTCCCATTTTCATAAAACCTTTGCTGATATGTCTGTATTTTTTATCACTTCATCCTAGTGTCTTCTCAGCTGACACTGGTTCCCTTGGGTTCTCTAGTTGCAGAAAATTTTCCACAAGAGCTCGAATGTCACCCGTCAAGTCCTTCTTTGTCCCACGGCTCTTACTCGTAGCAAAGCTTCCTTTCTATCTGCTCCTTACTTGAGCGCCATGGTCATTCATTTGTTCACTCATTTCTTCCTTCCATGGCGGTTGCTGAGTGACTGCGACAGACGAGGAAGAACCGAGCAATAAGCCAGACATTAATTATCAGGAAGCTCTTCGGGGTTCACCACAAGATGAAGAGAAAGTAATTTAATCGATCCCAGAAGAAAATATATCCCCTTACAAGTAAATGATATAAAGTGTAGGAGAAAAGGCGGGGCCTTGTGCCAACTACGAGAGTGTCAGAGGTGTGATCCCCGCGAGTCAGGAAATGTGACACTTTCCAATCCATAGGCCATTCCTGGTCCTCAGAGAAGGCTCATGCTGACGTGTAAGAAATGTGACACTTTCCAATCCGTAGGCCATTCCTGGTCCTCAGAGAAGGCTCACGCTGACGTGTCTCCTGTGCTCCGATCGCAGGCCCTCGAGGTGACATCCTCCCAGCCAAGAAGCTGTTTGTGACTGAGGAATCTACTTACTTCAAATAAAGGCGGAGAAGCTCAGCACAGGAGGTTTCCGGATGGAAGGGGCCAGACCCAGTCTGTCGGCCCCAAGACGTCTTTGCCGGCAGCCTTCACTTCCCTCCCCGGACCCCAGCCTGATGCCGCGGGCCCTCGGGCAGAAGCTGGCTTGCCTTTTGTCCTTGGCCGGGATGTTGACGGGTTCCACCAACAGCCAATGGGAAGAAGGCAGGAGTGCGTGTGGAATCACTGCTTTAACATGCGGTCTACACTGCAGTAGCGCCAGCCGCGGTGACACCACCAGTCCTGGTTGTCTGACACGTTGGAATCCTCAAGAGACAAGTCTCAGCATCCACAGATTTAATATTTACGGCCACTGCTCACAAGCTGTTCCGGTGGGCTGTGATGCCCAGTGCTGGGCTCTGGATGAGGCACAGATCCGGATGCCATTATGCTCCTCATAAGGACGAGCGCCAGCAGCTAGTAAGAGACCCGGGGTCAATCGACCTCACCGTTTTAATGGTCACACCGTGACAATGTAACAGTGTCCCTTCAGTAGGCTTCATGAGCTGCAAACGTTGTTTCTTTGTTTAAAAACAGCCCACATCTTGAAAGAAAAAATCGCTGGAACACTTACCCTACCAGATAGCAACGCCGTATTCAAGGCAAGAGTAATTATGGCAGTGTGCTGTCGCTACGGGAACAGACAAACCTGGCAGCTTCGTGGTTTAGAAACCCACCAGCTCATAACATGATTACCTGATTCGCTACAAAGATGATACTGCAATGTAATCGTTTAAAAAAATCATCTTTTAAGTAAATGATGTTGCATCAATTGGATATTCTTGTGGGAAAATAATGTATCTTGACTTTACACCCTACATGAAAAATGAATTCCAGATGGATTAGAGATTTAACAGTGAAAGGTCAAATAATAAAACTTTTAGAGAACAACAGAAGAAAATATCTTTATGACCTCGGCATTGACAAAGACATAAAAACACTACCCATAAAAGAAAAACATGATAAACTAGAGTATACTAAAACTAAAAAATTCTGTTCATTAAAAGACAGCGTTAAGAAAATCAAAAGGGCAGCTCACATATGGGAAAAAGTATTAATGATACATAATCTGACAAATGACTTGTATCACATACATGAAAAACTCCTACAAACCACCTTTGTGAAAGTCAGCCTAGTAGAAAATGGGCAAATACTTGAAAAGCCACTTCATAAGTGAGAACAGTATTCAAGTGACTAATAAATACTTAAAATGTTCAACTTTATTAGTCATCAATGAAATACAAACTGAAATCATAAAGAGATGCATTACACCCCACCAAAATGGCTAAAATTTAAATTTAAAATGCCAAATATTGGCAAGAATGTGGAACAACTTGAACACTCTTACACTACTTATCAGAGTATTAATGGGTACCACCACTTAGAAAAACTGCTTGGCATTATCTGCTAAAGCTGACATATGACCTATCCATTCCACTCTAGATTTATGCCCAATAGAAAAGTGTTCACCAAAGGATATTTCTCCAAATTTTCACAGAAGTGCTATTCATTAGAGCTAAAAACTGAACTACCCAAGTGCTTAACAATGATAGAATGGATGAGTACATACACAATGGAATTCAGGTGGAGTATCCCTTATCCAAAATGCTTGGGACCTGCCTGAAGAGTTTCAGATTTCAAATTTGTTCTGATTTTGGAATATTTGCATGATGCTTACTGGTGGATCATCCCAAATCCTGAAATCCAAAATCCAAAATGCTGCAATGAGCATTTTCATTCAGCATCATGTCGGCACTCAAGAAGTTTGGGATTTTGCAGCATTTGGAATTTCATATTTTCAGATTTGGGATGTTCAACCTGTACTATACAACAGTGAGAAAGAACAGTGCACTCACAACAATGTGGATGAATCTCACAGCCATACTAGTGAGCAAAAGAACAAAAGACGCCAGGCATAAAAGAGTACATATACACTGTATGATTTTGTTTATATAAAGCATACTAACAGGCAGGGTAAGTGTTACCCTTTTGGGAGTAGTGCCTGGGAGGAAACCCACAGGTACGTTATATTTCTTGCTCTGGGTTCTGGTTTCATAGGTGTGTTCAATTTGTGAAAATTCATTGAGCTTATAATGCATGCACTTTTTTGTATGTATAGAAAGTACTTCAATAAAAAGTAACATACAGTGCTGTACTTCAGTTACAAGTACCGCTGTTGCTTCTGTTCTGGTAGATACTCTCCACAGTAAAAGCACATGTCTCAACTCTGCAGAGTCATGACACCCAATTACAGACAGAAGGTGCACTTTAAACCTGCCATTTATGTAGTTTGTATAATAATGTAAGAATCAAAGAGATACTCCACCTAGCAGCTCTGGCGGGTCTGAGTGTGTGTGCATACACGGGAGGACAGCATACGGTTTGCACTACCAGTGCACTGATAAAGCATAATAGAAAAAATATGATTCCCGGGAGAAACCCGACTCCTACTGCTGCTGTGAAACTAACCCAGAACTGAGAAAAGCTAAGAAATGGTACCAGGAAACAGGAAGTTCATGGCAGAGAGTATGTGCTAAGGTTTTATTCTTGAATGAGGGAATCTGCTGCAGTTTTTAGTTAAGGGTCTACTGCACTGCATTGCAGCGTTAATTTTTTTCAAAATAGGTGTAGCTCTGATCTCCCCAACCAGACTATAAGCTCATTAAGAACAGGGGCTTGTTCTGTATCCTCCTTGGATGATAGGCACACAATGTAGCTTTTGGTTCTCGATAGTTTAACATGTTTACAGAGACAGCTTCAGTTTAAAGATCGGAGGCAATGCACCTGAGGCTGTGGCAGAAATTGTTGGCCAGGTGGTGGGTGGGAAAGCATGGAGGTGAGTGAACTGATAAATTGGCTCCTTGGGCATCTTTTGTCCTTTCGGGAGGAACGACTGATTAGAGGTGAAAGTGGAGACCCCGACTCCTGTTTGCAGGTGTGAATCAAAGGGGGCTGAGGGAGCAACGTAAGGTGCCTGAGCCAACCTTGGAAGCCCACTGAAAAATGGTTCACAAAGTGTGGTGCCTGAGCCAACCTTGGAAGCCCACTGAAAAATGGTTCACAAAGTGTGGTCCACGTATCTTCAACCTCTTATTGTATCTGGAACCTCAGTGTTCAGAGTTCATTCCATGTCCCAGTGTTATGGGCTGAATCGTGTCCTTCCCAAATTCACAGGTTAAAGCTCTGGCCCCCAGCACCTCAGACTGTGACCTTACTTGGAAATAGGGTTGTTGCAGATGTTTTAGTTAAGATGAGGTCATATTTGCATATGATAGGTCCCTAATCTGACTGGTGTCCTTATAAAAAGGGGAAATTGGAACACAGACACACACACACACACACACACAGAGTACCACTGGAGTGATGCTTCTTCAAGCCAAGGAACATCAGTGATTTCCAGCAAAACACAGAAGACAGGCAAGAGGTGTGGAATAGAAGCTCTCACAGCCCTCTGAGGGAAACGGCCCTACTGACACCTTGAGCTCAGACTTCCAGCCTCTAGAACTGCGAGACAATAAAATCTGTGGTCTAAGCCACCGCGTTGGTGGTACCTTGTTACAGCAGCCCCAGAAAACTAATACACCAAGTGTCAAGATTTCAATTACCGATTACAAACCACAGACGTTCTCATCTTACAGTGACACACGCCGGCATGGTAGCAACATTTGTAATGGCATTGAGCCTATGTGTGTCTGAATGACGAAATTTCAGAAAACATTATTTCATCTTTGAAAATAAACCAAGTACCTCACCAGTTCTCTTTCAAAGAGTCTTCAAAGTTAGTGGAACCTTAGAGATTGCCTCATTGTAAAGATGAAGGCATTGAGGACCAGAGGTGTGAAGTGACTTGTCCAAGGTCAGCTAGCTTGCTGGAGACAGAATGACAGCCCTGACTTCCAGCTCTCCAGTTAGAGAATATTCCATTAGATTGTACTCCATCCTGTGGAAAGTTTATGCAGACAGACAAAGAAAATGTACACTCTTCCTTTGAGATGTGGTTATAAGAAAAGTGGCAGGAATCTACCCAAACCCTGGAGGAACTAGTACATTGTAAAGATAAAAAAAAGTCATAAAATACTTTCATGTTCCCAGTCCCATATAATCCTCTATGGCCAAAGAGGCCAAAATCTAATTATGTCTCTGAATCTTTGGTTAATCCAACAGGCTGTTTGGCATTCCTATTTCAACACTTTTGGGGATTCCAACATGAAACTAAATACATTGGGTACACTTAATTTCAGACTTGTAACAAATCAGTTGTGCCAAACCACACAACTCCACCTCTAGATAATTTTCCCCATTGGGAGAAAACATAACACAGCGGCAGCCAACATACGTACATTAGCTGACAACGCCCACGTTGCTATCCAAGTCTCATGCCACTGCTGTCTCCGTCTCTGTACTCCCTCCTCCCACCCCCTCCCTCTCTGAACCCTTCCGAGCTCTGCGATTCTACCAGGAAAAGAAAAGAGCCGATGATCGGTCAAGTGACCTTGAAACCCAGTTCAGTTAATTCATGACTACGAGTGAGTAACCTTGAATAGTAGAAACAGCTGCTTAAAAAAAAAAAAATGCTTTTCATACTAAAGCATAGAAAAACAACAATAATAGTAAGGGTCAGCTTTTCAGTTGGCTGAAATGTGTCCCCCCAGAATTGACATGTTGAAACCTAATCTGCAATGCGGTTGTATTGAGAGAGGCTTTGGGGGAGTGATTAGGGAACGAGGGTGGAGCCTGGTGAATGACATCAGTGTCCTCGTAAAAGAAGCCCAGGGGAACTTGTTAGCCCTGTGTCCTCTCTGCACACGAGGACACACAGAAGCAAATCCAGGAGAAACGAGGCTTCACCAGACACCCAATCTCCTGGCGCCTTAATCGTGGATTCCCAGCCTCCAGAACTGTGAACAATAAATTCTGTTGTTTATAAAACTCAGTTTGAGCTATTTTATTTTAGCAGCCCAAATGGACTAACACATAGTTTGTACAGCCTTGATAGGACTTTTTAGTCTAGAAACTTGCATTTTGGATAACATGTCCCAACTGTTTAGCACTCTGTGATAGCTAATGCACATGGTTCATTATATGGCTGAGAAATAATTAATATTAACCATTCTAGAAGCCACAATGAGATGCACAGAAAAAAATAAATGCTGTCTTGATACAAAGGGAACGAAGGCCACTTTTAAAAACATAGCAGATTGGAAGAGAACGGAGAGGGTAGATTTTAAAAGCTGTTAACATATCCAATCTATACAGCATCTACGTGATATTTTGTATGAATCATAATAAATTATATCCAAAATGATTATTTATTCAACTATGATCCAGGGAACTTAGAATGATAGTTTATATCAATATTTTACTAATAATTTCACATTTTTCATTTTGCCTGTCTTTTTCTTTTCCTTTGAAATGAAATAGTAGACTGGCATAAATTATCACATATTTGAAATATACCAGGCAAAGCTTGTCTAACTGTCCAGGTCAACTCATCTCGCTAATGCAGTCAACCTTTCATATCCGTGGATTCTACATCTGTGACTTGACCAACCATGGGTTGAAAATATTTGAAAAAAAAAATTGCATCTGTACTGAACATTTGCTAAACAATACAGCATAACAACTCTGCACACAGCATCTACATTGTGTTAAGTATTACAAGTAATCTAGAGATGACTGGAAGTTGTGGGAAGGTGTGCACAGGTTATATGCAAATACTACGCCATTTTATATCAGGGACTTGAGCGTCTGTACATTTTGGTATCCAGGAAAGGTCTTGGAACCAGCACTCCCATGGATATAGAGGGACGACTGCACTTCCACGTCACTGAGACCAAAGTGAGGGAGGGGATTCTCACCCACTTCCTTTCGTCCTTGGACCAAACCAGCACCTGCCCTGGTTCTGAATCACAGTTGGGGTAACAGATGCAAAATATGTAATCATTCAACAAATAGTCATTAATAGTCATTGCATATATAACATGTGAAAGTTTGATAAAAAAATGCATTTTCAAATGAAATTGGCGGGGGAAGCTTCCCATGCCCACCAAACCTGAATATTCACTAAATCTAAGCTCTCAAAACCTATACCTTTCAAAAGACAGGCTTCTTTGGAGGAATGCAGGGGAAAGAGTTTCCACCCACTGCCTGTGGTACGGTAGCTCCTCAGAGCAAGACTCTGCGAACTGGTGTGTGCAGCCTTCGGCCGGCACGAAGGCAGTTGAAAGGAATCTGTTTCCAGATTCTCAACGTCCACATAGACTTTTACCTAGAACGCCTGCATTTTCCTGGTTCTCCTTTCATCTCTGCAAAAAGTAATGCTTCCCTTTCCCCATTCCAAATATTACCAGGTGTGCATTGCCCTAGATGTAAAAACGCAGCACGTCGAACCAAGTGTGGTTTGAAACAGCGGGTGGCGAAGCCCTTGGGAATCCAAGTCCACATTCGCTCCCTTCCCAGTCGTCTTGGTAGGCGACGATGTTCTACTAAATGTTTACTTTAAGTTTAATAATTATTTATAAAAATGAGGAACTTATTTATGCCATTTTCATAGACTGCATACTAGTTATAACTGTATTGATTAGGTATTGAATAAAGGAAACGAAATGATTTCTAAGCTTTCATTTCAGATTATACATTTGTTGTAGAGAAGTATGACACAGTTACCAATAAAAAACTTTGTAACAAAAAATATACTAGGATGATATTTGGGGAAAAAATGGAATAAAAATATGATTTCAAATAATATTTCTAACTTGACTAAGACTTGTTCATGTATTTGTTAATGGATGTTAATAATAGTAACAACTATAATAATCAGATTATAGTAGATATATTTAAAGTCAACTATAACAGATTTATTTTCTGATGTCAATATTTATAATAAGCTGAGTTTACATCTTTTGTAACTACTTATGTTTATGATGAAAAATTTTAGATGTCAACTCATAAGTAAGCCAGTCGATATAAACTCTTTCAAAATTATTTTTAGGGGTCACTGAACCAAAAGCTGGAAGACCACTGCTTTGAAGACAGGAAGCTGGTTAGCAGGGAAAGCAGGAAAGAGAAACAAATCGTTGCAAATGTGGAGATGAGCAGTTCGCTGAGGCTCAATCAGTAACAGGAGGAAAAAGGGTCTTAAAGTTTGATGCACTTGAGAAACAGCAGTGAGCTACAGCAGGTCACTAAGGTTTGAAGCTAGCAGGAGGGTCTATCAAATACAGTAATCAGACAATAATCGCTGCAGGTTTAAAGGAGCCTGTATGTTTCCAGGTGTTCTGAATGTTACATAGCCCCTTCCATTCAGAGCAAAGAGGTGGTTTTACACTCGATCTTAGCCAAAAGGCCGAGAAGCAATTAAAAAGATTGTTTTAAAACCCCATATTAAAATACAGGATTAGAAATAAGAAACGAGGTGATTATTCACTTGCATAAAAATTTATAACAGGGTTGTTTCAAATGGAAGCTTAACATTAACTCCAATATTTATAATCTTCCTCTTAAAAGCTAAAATAAAAATCTCAGATTAGTGAGAGTGTTCAGAGCGTAGCCCCGGGCATGTTTCATGTAATTGTCACGGCCTGGAAAAGAAAACATTTTCTCACAATGGCCAGTGTTCACAAGTGCCTTAAAAGCCACTGACTGGCAAAAACGACAAGCACTTTATTTCGTTTTTCCAGCTTTTGGATTTAGAAGAAAATAATAACTGATCTTTAAGATTCATCAGAAAGACAAGTTCTCTTAATAAAACCAAAGTATTTGTAGAATAGGGTTTCTTCAAGCAGATTTAAGGAGGGTCCAGGAGGCACTTGGTTTATAAAAAGAACAGAGCTGTCCGTCCCAGGCAGCACCCATGGGGCAGGGACTCTAGGCAAAGCTGAGCTGTTCTCCTTGGGGGCTTCTCCCCACCCTTTGCTGCTACAACAGGTCTTCGGGGATCCCTCCAGCTGGACAACTCAGCCCTAGGGAAAGGAGGGGCTTCTTTCCCCTCTGGGACCCCTCCCCAGGGCCTGCTGTCCACAAGCCTTGAAGAGGGGGAATGTGGCTGGACAACACTCTCACGACCCACCACCCTCTTAGTTTAGGACAAGTGGGAGTTCCCTGAAAAGGCCAATAAGAGCCATGTGTCCCCCGCCACCGCCCTGCCTGCTGGGTGGAGAGTGTGAAGCGGAGGGGACAGACCACGGAAAGGACCGCAATGCTAACCAAGGTGCTACCCCTCTTGGGCACGGAACGTAAACACTAAGTGCGTGTCCAGAGAGGCCAGCATGCAGGGACGGGAGATTATACATGATATCACCAGTGACAAAGCAAAGCACATATTACAAGGTTGAAAACCCCACTCTTCTTTTATTTTAAGATGTGCATATATTCCAGATTTTAACATGAATATCAAAAATGCTTACTATGATTTCACATAGGATTTGTGCTCCATTAGAACACTAGGGACAAATATCACCTGAGTATTAAGAAAAACATGAAATATGAAATAACTGAGAAATAAAATGTATGAACATTAATCCCACTACGGGTTTTGCTATTGTAGCACATTCACCATGATTGGAAGGTGATTCTGCCACGATGACGTGACCTCAAACCTGGTTCATCTGGCTTGCTGGCACTGGAGCAGCTGGTCACTACGTTCACGTTTGGTGGTTACTGGGTGACAAGATCGCTGAGGGCAATGGAAACCCGTTTGATCTTTTACAGACATTTGCAGAACATGCAGGCGTCCGTCCTTCTGTCACCGGGCACCTGGGCATTGTCCCCTGGGAGGACGCTGTTCTTTATCCCTCAGCACCCCTCTCCCTGTGAGAAGGGTGGGTGCACTCAGCTGCCACATTGTCCCCACCCAGCAAGGGTGTGGCTGCCCCATCTCTCCAACCTGCTCGGACTCCAGATTTGCTTTGGGGGTTCATAGTCCACTCCCTTCTATTCTCCAAAAATAATTTCATTCGTGCAGCTGTGTCCCTGTGTCCTCCCCCAGGAATCCTTAATCTGGAACCTCCACAAGGTGAAAACAGCAGCTGCTCCAAATGCTCACGGCTATTCACAGTCATAAGGTGTGAGAGAAAGTGTTCCAGCCATGTCCTTCCAGAAGAACCCTCTGCACTGTGATTAATCGACCTCCCCACGGTAAATACAGTGTGCTCGTTTTGAGCTGGAACTCAAGATCTTCTCTTTTTGAAAAAATTTTGATAAGTTAATTCTAAAAATCTTCATCACCTAAAAGCTATGCATATGTTTTTTCAGACTCAAAAGAGGTGGAGCCCTGAGTTTCCACCGGGGGAAGATGTTTCCTTTGTTCCCGTGTTCCCAGGCTGCCCTCAGTTTTATGAGCCTGTAAGGATCTTCTTGCTTTGGGAGTGAGGGGAGAAACTGGATTGGTTTGTCTGACACTAGAGTGTTGCTTGTCCCTGTGGAGTTTAAGGAGACTGAGGAGCTGAGGCCGCAGGGCCTGGAGCAGCAGCGTCACCTCTGCCCTCCCGGGGCGGCCGCGACAGTGCGCGGCTCCATCGCTGATGCGCACCTGTCTGTTGCCTGAGACTCGACAGCGAGAATGAAATCCTGGCGGAGTTCTGTTCCGGAGCAATTGTCCCGTGGAGGCCGAAGAGGTGACGATCCCGCTGTCATCGCCCCAAGGAGCCACAGTCCTGGCACGGGGAGTTACGTTTGGGAAGCAGACTTTCAACCCCGTCCCTGTCCCTGGGCCTGGCTCCCAAGGGGCAGAAGAGCTGTGGCAGGTCACCCTGCACCACCCCCGAGCCCGCTCCGAATGGAGACTTGCGGACAGGCCGTCTGCAGCGAAGGGCCGTCCGACCAGCTCCTCGAGGGCATGCAGGGGGCACGCAGGGGGCACGCAGGGAGCCCGACTGGGCCGACTCCGGGCACCGCGGGGAGGCTCACCCATCCTACGCCCTGCCCTGGCGTTGGGGCGCCCTTCAGAGCTGCCCCAACTTGTCGAGAGGGGACCGGGCCTCACACCCTGCGTGGCGCAGGCACCGGCTGTGGCAGCCCCGGGGAGGACAGCACCCTGGGCGGCAGTCCTCTTCGCCAGGCCGGACTGTGGTCCCTGCAGCAGCAGCACCTGGAAACTTGCTGGAAAGGTAGACACTGTGCGCCACCCAGACCCTCGGAGTCAGACACCGTGGGGGGCCACCGTGGTTTAACAAGCTTCCAGGTAATCGCGAGGCACAGTTCACTCGGAGCAGCTCTGCCCCAGGCAAGGCCCAGAGAACTCCAGAGAGCGGCTGGCAGCCAATCCCCCAGCAGCTGGGGAGGGGATGCTGGTCCCCAGGCATCGTGACGCCTGCTCAGGGCAGCTCAGGGCTCTCCGTGGTGGGTGTGGTGTGGCCACGGCCCCAGGGAAGAGACCGGAAGCCAGGCAGGGGGTGCCCCGCAGAGACAGTCTGCATGCTGAGGGCAGAGACGGCAGCAGCAGTGACTCCCCGTCTCAGTTGTGTTTCCCTTACGTTATCCCCAAACTGACAATGCAATTGTCACAACTTGCATCCTCGTCTCTCAGTTTTATGTGGAATTAAGAAGCGCCTGTCTCACGTCGTGTAAAGGGAAGATCAGCCTCTCCGCCACCTCCGCTGGGACCAGAGCAGGTGGCAACAGTGGACATGAGCAGGTGTCAGCTGTGTGGGGTGGCCCCCCTGTGTCCCAAAGGCCAGCGGCTACTGAGGCAGCAGCCAGGGACAAAGAAGGATGGGGGACTCCTTCCAGAGCACACACAAACAGCACCAGGGGTGACCTTCTAGAATAATCAGAGGCTCCCTAAGGGACTTGCATTCCCAGAGCCCTAAGTCCGTTGTAACTTGGGTGTTTATACGACCTATGACATCATTTCTTATTAACAAGCTGCTCTGCCCCAGACACACCAGTCATAGCAGTATCTCTGGGGCATTTGTTCCTTGGGAAGCCACATGAAGGCTGTTTTCATCGCACTGACAACTCTTTGGCATTACTGGCATTTAATTCTAGCCCAGGTCGACCTTGTGGCAAATATGGGACCTGGGACTTCAGGGGGAAAGAGAGTGGTCAGGCTGACGTGGTCGCCTTAGTGTGATTAAAATTCACCATTTTTAACAGGGCAAATGGTGAATGAAGATTCCACCACTAGTGGGTTTTTCCAGGTCAACTTAATGACTGTCAAATCAATCGTCCCATAATGTAATGTCCATGTAAAATTCTTCCAGTCCTCTCTCATTGTCCTGCAAGTCAACCTAAGTCAATCTTCATAATTACAGCCAGGCACTGTGCAATGACGTTTCGGCCAACACGGATCGCATATATGATGGTGGTCCCGTAAGATTATAATGGTGCTGAAAAATTCCTGTCACCTAGTGATGTCATAACCATGGTAACATCGTAGCTCAGTCACTTTATTTTTTAATAAATTCAGTGTGGCCTAAGTGGAGAGCATTTGTAAAGTCCACAGCAGGGTACAGGATGTCCGAGGCCTTGGTCTTCACTCACCACTCGCTCACTACCTCACCCAGAGCAACTTCCAGTCCTGCAAGCTCCATTCATAGTGAGTGCCCTATACACTTGATCTCTTATATCGTATTGTCACTGTACCCTTTCTATGTTTAGATACATTTAGATACACAAATGCTTGCTATTGTGTTCCAATTGCCTGCAATGGTTAGTGCAGTAACCTGCTGTACAGGTGTGTAGCCTCAGAGCAGCAGACTGTACTATACAGCTTGGGTGTGTAGTGGCTAAGCCATCCGGGTTTGTCTCAGTACACTCTTTGGCTATTTCATTTAAGCAACAATGAAATCACCTAGCGAACCCTCTGCTCCAACTCTCTGTCAGTTCCTGCCAAAAAAATAGATTCTGAGGACTCAGATAAACTGGTCTCACAGAGAAAAGAGAAGAATAAAGAACTCCCTGACATCTCACAGCTGCTTCTGTTATCAGTCTGCTGAAGCAGAGGAAAAATAAAGCCATTTTTACCCCTTAAAAGCACCAAGCGACTTTCCTCAGCTGCCTGGCATTTTCACTCCTTCCTCTGGGTGCTGCCCCCCTGCCCCCCTGCCCCGTCATTCTTTCTCAGGAAAATAAGTAAACTTTTACTTCTGTGTATCCTAATCACATGTGAGAATTCTTTCTCCAGCCCGCCGTGAGCACCTAGCACGTTCCCCCTGAACAGTGTCCTTCTTTGTCATTTAATGTCTCTTGTAAACCTTTCTCTATACTCACGCCTCTCTCCCCAAAAAATGAAGAAAAACAAAACTGAAAAAGAAACCTAACTGTAAGTGGAAGAACCTTTCTGCAAACACCACATCCTTGCTCTTGCTTCATATCCTTCCCCTCTCTTCATCTACCTTCTTTTGCCATTTTGCTTTTTGTGTATATCCTTTCCCCAGATGGCAAGAAAAAAGGAAGAACACCAAATTCAATCTTGTCATTTTTTACTATTTATTAGCAGCTTTAATTAAAATAAAGAAAGACATACTAGAGATGAACTTGAAACTCTTGGACATTTTTATTTCCCTTGGTGTTCACATCTGTCACTACTCAGTTATTGGTTACTATCATCTGTGCCCACGCTCTGCTCTGTTTCGTGTGATGGGCCAGGTTAGTGAGACACCCTCACTCGCCTCAGTGGTCTTGTAATAATGTGTCTCCCAACACAAACAATTGAAAAGACACATTATCAATTCAAACGAGAAAAAAACAGTTCAGTATAACAAAGCAAAGGATAACAAGTCAGAATATTAAATAGAGTTGGAGGACGTTTTAACACATTGACTGCTACACTAGAAAAAAATTTTTTTCCTTGGAGCCACAGTGTTTTATTATGAAAATAGGATAAAGACTTCAAAAACAAAACCTTTCTAATTTAGTGAAAATTTTGTTATTTTTTATTGTTTTCTGTGCATGAGTTATATGCAATTTGAAAAATAGTTCTCATGGCTCCCAAGGTACAGAGACCTGTGAGTTACATACACTTCATGAGGCCCCGGGCTCAAAACTAGTGTGAGTTAAATACAACTCACGTGGCAGTTAATGTGTTAAGAAATTAACAAAACCTCTTCCATGGAGAGGTGAGGGGAAAGAGGGAGAGGCTGTGCCTTGCTGCTCTGTGCTACCCTTGACCTTGGGAAAGTGATTTAAAATATCTACACTCCAGTGTCGTAATCCATGCAATGAAGCTAATACTAACACCTGCCTCTTAGGGCTGCCGTGTAAATGAATATGCTAATCCCTGCGAGGTGCTTAAATAGCGCTGAGCATTCAATTACTGTTAGCTGTAATGAAAACATCATTATCATTATCACTATCATGCCCACGTCACTGAGCACGTTGGTGGCTAGCCAGGGGTAGAGGCTAAATGTCCTTGTTCCCAATCATGTGTTTTAGGAACAGGATAGCTTGTCCTCTCATGAATGACTCAACAAATGAGGGATGCCCACGTCAATTCTGTGGGACGTTTGAGCTCACAGCAGGAGCCAGAGTGAGCGGGCTCCCAGAAAAACTTGGCCTCTTTCCAGCCCTATGACCGTGGGCAAGGTATTTCACCTCTGAAAGCCTCAGTTTCCCCTCCTTTAATGAAGGAAACGATGGCATGCCTTATTGGACGGTGGCAAGGCTTAAGTGATGTCACACAGGCAAGTAGGAGATCTCTGGGCGCAGTGAGACACAGCAAGGAGACAGAGAAGGTGAGTATTTCTATTTTCCACGGGGCTGCCAAGTTTAGATTCTCTCATTCCCTGGGTAACCCCTGAAATCCACCCTTTTATTTTTCAGAAATTGTGTTTTAAATTGCGGCAAGGAGATATGCAACTCCTGTCCGAGAAACTCGCTGGCTCAGTCGTGGAGAAGGAGCTACCAGAAAGAACACTTATCCAAAAGGACATTTCCCCGTGAAACCAGATCAGACCAAGGATTTACACCTCTTCTGAAAGAGCAAAAACATTTGCTTTCCACGTCATCTGCGTGTTTGCGGCTTTGATGCCAAACCCAACACGCCGAGCGGGGCGGGCGAGCCCGGCTCCAGAGCGGGCTGTGGGTGGTGCAGCGAAGTCAGGAGCCCCGTCCGCATAAATCAGAGCAGCTCCACACTTCGTGCAGGAAATTAGCTCAGAGAAACGCCAAGTGCGATAAAAAATGAAGCAGATTGACATTCCAATAAAATAAGCTCTTCTGCCCTCTGTACACCCCCTGGGTCCCTGGAGATGTATATATTCCAGAAATAGCATTACATTCGCATTACAGTATATTCTCGGTTCAAACTAACACACCAGGGCTCTGCCTCTCCAGGCTGCCAGAGGACAGCTCTGACTGATGTCCAGATCACTTCCTGTCATCGACGTTACAGGTTATTATTACTAACGATGACAGATCGTTACCAGGGGAGTGTTTTCACGGAACATGCACATTGGAAACACAAAGAGAGACAAACATCTTAAAGGGTTATGAAAGCACTGGGCTCAGGCAGCAGAAGGTGACATGGCCCCTATTTGGCACAGGAGTGGAGGGCAAGGACGGGGAACAGAGGAGGTTTTTACCGGCCATTAGGAGATCTGAGCTCTACCCCTTTTTAATGCCAACTTGCTCCCTGGCTTGGGGTTAATTGCTGTGTAGCTCTACTCAAGTCTCCGTCAAGCTCTAAGGGTGAATGAGCTAATTTTCCTGGGATTTTTGCAGATAAAAATTGGGAGAGGCACACAGGACACTCTCTGGGTTTCTGAAAGAATTTGGTTGTTTTGTTTGTTTGTTTTTTGAGACAGAGTCTCATTCTGTTGCCCTGGGTAGAGCGTAGCCACGTCATCATAGCTCACTGCAGCCTCAGACTCCTGGGTTCAAGGGATCCTCCTGCCTCAGCCTCCCAAGTAGCTAGGACTACAGACACACACCACGACATCCAGTTAATTTTTCTATTTTTAGTAGAGACGGGTTCTCACTCTTGCTCAGGCTGGTCTCGAACTCGGAGCTCGAGCAATCTTCCTGCCTCGGCCTCCCAGAGTGCTAAGATTACAGGCATGAGCCACTGCACCCGGCCAAGAATTGTTAATGTTTGGAAAGTTGCAGAAAGTCTCCTAACAGGACAAAGGATGTCATGCTTTCCGTGCCCTGCCCATGGCACTCAGAGTAAAGGACATTGTGTTCTTTTCTTCCTGCCCCTGTAGTTAATTAGCCAAGTCAGGGAGTTAGGGAGAAACAAGGGAACCACATATTCAAACAACTTTACACTCTTCTGATTTGTAGACAAATAATTGGAAGAGAGGGTCACAATCCGATAAGAGATTTCAGGATGTAGGATTTATACCTCCTTAAACTACAGGTCCAGAAAAGGGGAGTTTGGAAAATTCCCTTTGATGGATGTTGGGAGAAAAGAGACAGGAGTGAGAACCAGAGAAACCTTTCTGACTTATGTGAACCAGAGCATGCTTGCCGATGAAAGATAACCAATTGTGGGGCAGATCTTTAATTTATGCCTCTCCCTGGAATTCCCGCTTCACTGCCATCGAGTCGAATGCCGCCCCTTCCTTTTGAAAGTTGTTCATTTACATTATTTTACAAAAGTAAGGCATGCTCACTTTAAAAGATAGAAGCAATGTGATATAGGGAATAAAACTGAAGATCTCATGTCACATGCTCCCATCTTAAGCCCCCACCCCACCACAGCCAGAGTTGAATGGCACATTGGTGCAATCAGGAATGTTGGTGAAGGCCGGGCGTGGTGGCTCACGCCTGTAATCCTAGCACTCTGGGAGGCCGAGGCGGGTGGATCGCTCGAGGTCAGGAGTTCGAGGAATGTTGGTGTGTTTAAGGGCATGCCCATAGTAGCGGGGTTTTTTAAAAAACTATTATTGGGATCATATTATATACATACTATTCTGTGACTTACCTCTTTCCCTTAACGGTATATGATAGACAACGTTCCATCCCACTATCGACCTTTATTTCTTTTCTTTTTCTTTTTTTTTTTTTTTTTTTTTTGAGACAGGGTCTCTCTCTGTCACCCAGGCTGGAGTGCAGTGGTGCCATCATAGCTCACAGCTCAAACTCCTGGGCTCAGGTGATCCTCCTGTCTCAGCCTCCAGAGTAGCTGGGCCTACAGATACGTGCCATCATGCCTGGCTAATTTATTTTTTATAGAAATAGGGTCTTGCTATGTTGCCCAGGCTGCTCTCGAACTCCTGGCCTCAAGAAATCCTCCTGCCTCACCCTCCGAAGTGCTGGAATTACAGGTGTGAGCCCTTTATTTCTTTAGAAATAAAGATCAAGCCCCACCTACTCCAAGAAAGAGTTTCTGCCAACTCCAACCGGCCCAGGAGAGGCAGTGCTGACGGTATTGCATCCACCTGCGTTCTTGCTGTGCTCTTTGTAGTTACTGTCCTGAATCTTCTCAACCACCTTGCAATGCGGGTGTTATGATCCCCGTTTTGAGGAGGAGATTGAAGCTAAACTAAATTTATTACCCGGCCCGTGGTCAGGCAACTCCTAACTCCATGGAAGGACCAGAACTTGACCCAGGCATCGCCAGCTTCCAAACCCACGTCCTTTGCTTCCCTCCACCGTGCATTCAGCAAAGTGGTTTGGTGTCTCCTCTGCCACTGTGCTTTATCCGGGTGCTGGAGACCCAGTGGCAGCAAAGGCAGGTTTTCTGCCCTGGTGTCGCTTGCCCATTCCCCGCAGTATGACATGTCCAGCCCTACTGAGAGAGCACAAGTTGCCACGAGCACGGGTGTGACAGAGGGTTTCCACCCAGCAAACTGAGACTCAGCGGAAACGCAAGGCGTTTGCCTTACTTACCGTGAGAAACACGGTGGAAAAATATTGCGCTATTTTTCAAAAACCCAAAATGTTATTTTTAACTCATGTGTTTAAAAATCACTGAAAAAACCAATTAATAATAATATTCCTTTTAATTTGATCTTAATCACATTTGTCTTCATCACTAGTCTGCTGGGGCTGCTATTACAAAATACCACAGAAGTGGGTGGATTAAACAACAGACATTTGTTTCTCCCAGTTGTGGAGGGTGGAAGTCCAAGATCACAGCCATGGCTGGTTCAGTTCCCAGGAAGGACCCAAGTCCAAGATCACAGCCATGGCTGGTTCAGTTCCCAGGAGGGACCCAAGTCCAAGATCACAGCCATGGCTGGTTCAGTTCCCAGGAAGAACCCAAGTCCAAGATCACAGCCATGGCTAGTTCAGTTCCCAGGAGGGACCCGCTCTCTTCCTGCCTTGTGGACGGCCACCTTCTCACTGTGTCCTAACATGGTGGAAAGAGAGAGAGAGATCTCCTTCCTCCTTTGCTTACAAAGCCACTAGTTTTATCCTGGGCGCTCCACCCTCATGACCTCATCTAACCCTAATTATCTCCCAAAGGCCCCAACTCCAAACAGCCACATCGAGGGTTAGGACTTCAACACAATGGAGTTTTGGAGGGATACAATTCAGCCCATAGCAATAGTCTTCCCTTATCTAATTCTTATGATAAGGAATATTTACTATTAACAAACCAGACCCCACTTGTGCTTTAAACTCCTATCCCTCTAAGTATTTCTGTCTGTATCATTCATATATCTTCTTCAGGTAATTACAAAAAATCTTCACCTGGTTAGGCAAGTAACAGACAAAAACATTTTTGTGTATTCCCCGGCGCTCTTTCCAATCCAAACGCTCTGCAGGGACACACGTTCCAGAGGTAGCTTGTCAGCTCAGGCAGGCTATGGAAAGCGAGATGGGCATAATCCGGTAAACTGATTTCATTTAGAAAATGCAAATTAATCAACACAGAGAAATTTAAATCATGTATAAATATTGGCTCCATGGAAATCGCATCTGGGCGTAACTACTAGGAAAAACAAATATAAAATATGCGTAGTATAAACCTCTTTAAGTTAGGGAGGTTGAGGTGGGAGGGAATTAGACCTTTTTAGGTCACCCAATGTACGAATGAAACCATTGAAGCATCAGCTTTTTAAAATTTTTTTCATCTAAAACGTTAAACTTTGTACCTAAAGTTTTGTTTTGCTGTACCACGTGTTGACTAAACATCTAGGGGTGTCCCCTTCATTTGCGATCTTTCACCATTGACCCTGTTATAAAGGAAAACTTCCACCAAAGATGCTCTTTCTTTTTTAGGTTATCCCTCCATATGGAGTTTTGAAAATGTGGGCAGCCGGGTAAAGCTGTCTTGCTTTCTAGCTAAATATAAGAGCAAATCTAAGCATGATGGAAAAGAATCATCCAGAAATGGCAAGGGAGGCATTGCTGGCTTATAGCCATGTGCTCTGAGGAGCCACACAAGCTCTTTGTGCCAAACCCAAGCCGTACAGGGTTATTGGCACAGATGTCGAATCTGGGCCATTGGTCGTGTGCCAAATAATCCAACAGAAGGACTGAGCCCATACTGCCCCCAAAACATAGGCCTCAGTTCAGTGGCTGAGACAGAGGCCAAGTAGGGGTGTGGCACGTGCCTGTGTTCAACATAAAAAGACAAATGGCCACTGTGGGCAGGTGCAAGGACATCCCCAGGTACTGGAAAGTGTGTTTGTGCAGCCCATCATCAACGTGAATCATGTCTTGGGATGAAGGCATTTTGTCTCCAGAAAGTTCTTAATAAAGGGGAAATAAGCTATTTGGGGTGATGGACACATTAAGCTGTCATCCCTCAATATCACCTTAACACAGGCCATTCATTCAGCAAATGGTCTCTGACATTCTGCTGCTGGAAAGGCATCATATCAGGCACTAAGGAGGGTGGATTAGACATGGACCAAGCGTTTAAGGCTCTTTTGTCCTGGAAATCACATAAGTGAACGTGTGTCAAGATACATTTGACCCTTCGAGAGACCTCCTGCCGTGGCATGTTCTGGTCGGGTTAAGAGCAGACTGCCTGGTTGTAGCTGGTGTCCTTGGGGAGCAAAACGGGGACAATAGTAATATCTCGTGATGGAGCAGTTGTGGGAACTAAATGAGGTGATGTCTGAGAAGCACTATGACAGTGTCTGGACGTGGCCTGAGCTCTGTTGTTGGTGTTCTTTCTAATACAGTTGCTGTAACAAATTTTTGCAAGGACAATGTCTCCTACATAGCCTAGGAGCCCTATAAATTGACTACTCATGTTCTTTAACACATGAACTAAAATATAAATGCTAAATTAAACAAATAGAACAAAAATGCACAGTTTTTACAGCAGAGTGATGAAGGCTTAGTGTTGGAGACGGTTGTGTGGACTGAGGTGAGATCCTCAAACTTTCTAAGGTTTGGTCTACCAACCTGTAAAATGGGAGAATATAATAATACCTACCTTATTGTGGAGATGAGATGAGATAATGGATATAAAATTAGTAGGTTTGACAGGTACTATCATAATGCAAATCTTTAACCGAGTTACCATACATAAAGAACTAAAAGCAGAAGGCACGCTGGCTGACTCGGATGACCACTAGGTGGTGCTAGAGAACAATGCCTGACAACCAAGCACCGCTTTTCCGAAGAACTGGCATTTTACTAGCGTGCACCAGGAGGCTCAGTGTCTGATACACACTCCAACCTACATTCCTTACATTATCTGGGGGCTTCTAGCTACCCCTATAGTTCTCAAACATCTCTGCCTAGCCCTGCCTTCCAAGGAAGAGTCTGACTGAGTGCCTACTGTATGTTAGGCTCCGGATAAACAAAGATGAATGAGGCACGGTGCCTGTGAGTTCCACTTTGGATGTGTAGATTTTGAGGTTCCTGTAGTACTTTCGGGTGGAGATGTCTAGCAAACAATCGCATATTCAGATGTGAAGCTCACCAGTGACATCCACATTGCAGATTTCAATCGGGGAGACATCACACCTAGTTTGTAGTTGACGGTGAGAATGGAAAGCCTGGCCTGGGACCGTGCATAGAGTGGGAAGGGCCGTGAGCAGGAACAGAATCCCAAGGAATGCTGGGCGGTCGGTGTGCCAGCAGGAACAAAGGCCCTGGGGTGGGGGGTGGAGGAAGGAGAGTTCAGGGAATCGTGGGCAGAAGCAGGACAGGGTGCTATCAAAGCAACCAGAGTCTTGAAGGGACAAAGCAGGAGTGTCATTGAGCAGACAGAAGAATGCCCACTGGATTTGGAACAGGAAGAGGCTGTTCCAGTAGCTTGGGGACACAGCAGGAGTAGTGCTTGTTAAGACAGCTCAGCATTAGCTGCCCTTAAACAGTGTGGGTGAGAAGGAGAGGAAAGTTAGGGAAGTTTCTAGAGGAGCACAGAAGGCAAAGTAGGGGCGTCCGGTTTGGAGGGAGGTTTGGTGTTTGCTGTGTATTTACATGTTTGCACTGGGAGAGAGAGATTTGACCATATTCACAGAGGGAGGGGAAGGAGCCAGCAGGGAGGGACAGGTTGACAATAGTACAAGTAAGAAGGACTGACATCCCCCCCACCCCTGTTCTTTGCCTCAAGCCAGCTGTGTGCCCTTGGGCAACTTTCTGATGCTCAGATATCTGGCCCACAAAAGTGTGCAGAGTAAAATGATGAACCACGTGTAAGGTCTCTCTTAGTGCTGAAAAATTTCCATTTCCCAATTTCAATCTTTCAGTTACCTGAATAGCAAGGGGAAGAACTACACAGGTTAAGTGTGTTTAAATAACTGTCTTCGAAATAGAAGCCAACCGTAGGATATCTCACATCACTAAATAAATACATGACATAAAATGCAAAGCAGCCCTTTCAAAATGGTCATCAGCTAGCAGCTGACTGTGCAAATGGCACATGTCTTCCTTCTGCACGTGAATTAACCGCCCTTTAGAGTCAATATCCATGCATTATGCTGCGGGTAAGTCTTCAAACAGGGTCCGTCGATAGCTGCATTCTTGAACACTGGGTAATGTGGTCCTGGCATCGTCCTGTGCCAAACACATGGTTAACACTTGGACTTATAAATCGTTTCTAATTGGCCTTTTTGGGCCAATTATAATAGAGAATTTGTATGCATGTGAAGATATTCAGGCATGCAGAAAATTAAATAAACAGTCTATACACACGTTGAAATACATCTTGCAAATTACAGGAAACGTAGTCAGATTACTTTTATTAAGGCCCAGGCCATGTTTAATAGGCCCTTTCCACTAAGGAATGTTTTGACTATGATCCTCCCAAGATACATACTACAGCACTCAACAGAAAGACACGATTTTCTTATTCATGAATGTCACAAACTTACACCCATGAAGGCCTTGGCGTGCTTGTTCTGTACCCCAGCAGTGGAAGGTGAACAGTAACCTCATGCATTCCCTGGATGCAAAGCTATCTTGAATATCCTATATACTCTTCCGGAACCTGCCACTCTCCATCTGGGAGATTAGCTGTTCTTAGTTCCACTGGCACTGGATTGAGCAAACTCCGTTTCCCTCCCATGACCTGGCATGTGGCCAGGAGGCTGGCTCTTCCTGGCTCATCCCAAGCTTAATAGCATGGAGTGGTCCACCCATTAGAGAGGGTCGGAGCCCCAAAAGAAGACTCTCCCAAAAAGACAAAATTTGGTGGCCGTGTTCCTCCATCCCAAACACCATTGACACCTCCATTCTTGGGACAATACTAAAGTTTCTCAATTAGTAGTGATAATTGGCTGGTTTAAACATTATTTAGAGCCACCCCCCTACACACACGCTCCATTTTCCTATTTTCTCCCTCTCTTTTGGGCAGCGTTTTGGTACCAAAAGAGAAAGTACTGAAATTTTGTTTTATTTCCGTGCTGAGTCTTTCCGGCTGAGAGTTTTGCTGGTAGGAGAGTCAGGGGTGTTTGGCTAGATGGAAAAGGTGCATTGTTGCTGTTTTTCTCTCTCTTCTGTTCCCCGTCCCCTGTTACTGCTGAAGATGGGGAGCTGGCTGAGAAGGGGGGACTTTCAGGATCTGTGGCTACTTCCTGCCCGACTTTCTGCCGCCAGCGATGTGCAGCTTGCACGCAATGTGTTCAAACACTCGATGATTTTAATTCACTGATTGCTGTTCCACGAACGAACATCAAATACTCCTGTGATCTTTCATGGTGAAGCAGAAACCGCTGGGTAGCGGGACAGGAAACAGCCCTGCCCCCCAACTCCTGCTGGCTACACCGAGCTGGGGCCAGAAACACCCCATAAACTCTCGGGCAGTCATTTATTAGAAATAATGTCATTGACATGGAAGTTGCCATGGTACAGTGGCCTCCAGCTGAGCCCAGGCTACTGGGGAGAGAAATTGCGTCCCAGCTCAGGCTGATTATAGGTCACCTTCGTTCTCAGGACGCAGATAAAAAGCACAGCACAGGGAAGTCAGTGACTCTTTTATTAAAAAGGTGACTCCAGTGAGGTTTCTTTTAAACTCAGTTAAATAAATGTTGCAAAAATGTTGGGGTCAGAGAAGTCAGCTCAGAAGGTGGAACAAAGTAACTTAATCGTTTTGCCACATGCGCTGGTACTTAAAAAGGAAGGCGCAAGGGGAAAGATCGCATCACTGCGATTTGAAATTCTTGGTTGCTGCAGGCAAACACAGCAACAAACTCGGACAGAAATTCTGCCCACGTGGATATAAATGGGATACTGGCTTCCACTGCAGACGGTAGAGGCACGAACTGGGGAGGGCAGCTTGTGAATTCCTTTTGCCTGATGTCGTTTTAAAGAGACGGACAGCCAAGCATTCCAATGCCAAGTGTGTGGTTTTGTTTCTAAGCTGTTCTGGAGGGCCTGTTACCTAGTGACCTGGCCTCTGTTCCCTGCAGAGGGGCCTCCTCCCCTGCCCTGACCTGTCACCTTGGAGATACGTAAATGTGGGCCTGCTCTTCAGCTTCACTTGGCCTGTGGGGCCCAGCGAGGGTGAAGCCCTGCTCTGCCGCCGACGGCCTCATGCAAGTCAGTGTCCGTGAACTTCAGTTTTGTCATCTCTAAGATTCAGTGAACAATAATAATAATTATACTGACTGTATTTGTTTCTATTGCTGCCTCACAAATCACTTAAAACTTAGCAGTTTAAAACACAGACATGTATGTTATCACATAGTTTCTGAGGGCCGGGACCGGCCGTGAGGCAGCCGTCACGGTGCCGGCTGAGTCTGGAGTCACCCGAATGCTCGGCCAGGGCTGGAGGCCCTGTTTCCAAGGTGGCCACTCTTGGGGCTGTGGACAGTAGGCCTCCGTTCCTCGTCTCGTGGGCTTCTCTGCTTCTCCACGGGCCACTTTTTTTTTTTTTTTTTTGGAGACAGAGTCTCACTCTCTTGCCTGGGCTACAGTGCCATGGCGTAAGCCTAGCTCACAGCAACCTCACAATCCTGGGCTCAGGCAATCCTCCTGCCTCAGCCTCCTGAGTAGCTGGGACTACAAGCATGCACTACTACGCCTGGCTAATTTTTTCTATTTTTAGTTGCCAGGCTAATTTTTTTTTTCTATTTTTTGTAGAGACGGGGGTCTTTCTCTTGCTCAGGCTAGTCTCGAACTCCTGACCTCAAGCAATCCTGCCACCTCGGCCTCCCAGAGTGCTGGGATTACAGGCATGAGCCACTGCGCCCAGCCCTGCAGGTCACTTGACTGTCCCCATGATGTGGAAACTGGCTTCCTCCCCCAGCGTGAGTGACCCAGGAGAAAGCAGGCAGTTAAACCACACCCTTTGCAGCATAGCCTTGGGAGTGACATATCATCAGTCCTGCAGTATTGTCAGCCACACAGACCAGCTCTGAGGACTTCGGGAAAGGACTACACAAACACGAGCACCCGGGAGGCTGCCAACCACACCTCCCTCGAAGGGTGTAGAGGGAGATGAGCTTATATATACCACGTGGAGTAATCGGGTGACACCTGGTAGAGAATCAACAAAATAAATCGAAGTTATCATGATTTATTGCAGCCATACAAAGCATCCCAATTTAAAACATGAAGCAGAGAGAGAACCGAGAGATAAACATACATAAAGGGCCAAATGAGAGACATTCATCCATTCAACAGATATTTACTCATAGTGTGCCTATTGTGCGCTAGACGCTATTCCAGCTACTTGGATCATATTAATAAACAGAACCCAGAGCCCTGCCCTCACGCAGCTCACATTCCAGGAGAGGGACACAGACAATTAAAACAGACATAATAAGTTAGTAGATTGTATAGCACATTCGAAGGCAGGAAGTGCTGCACTAAAGATAGGAAAGGAAGGGCCAGTTCAGTGGCGTTAGGAACGCAGGTGTTGGGCTGCAGATGGAAATACTCAACACAGGGTCAGCGCAGCCTCGCCCAGAAGCCACAGGGGCAGAGCACAGGGGCTCGGAGGCAGCCTCCCCCTGAGACCACACGGTGGCCCGACTGTCCTCCCGTCTCCCCTGCACTGGGGGTCTGATAGCTTCACAACCTGCCCCCCTCTCTCCTGATGTTTTCTCACTGGTGTTTCTTGGCCTTCTCTGCTTCTCCTGTGAAATAAGGGGCTTGGCCAACAGACTCTCACGCTGTCCGGGTGCTGGAACCCCGACATGTCACTGTGTGTGTAACAGTGTTACCTACTCACAACACTGTGGATTTCTGCTAAATTTAATTTCGCCGTAAGAAATAAAAAGGATTTTTTCCAGCAAAAAAAAGAAAAAGGAAAGGAAAAGACAGGCCTCATCTCTATAGTGTAACACTAAGCAATGGACGTGGGTCATAGAAGGGGGCAGGGCAGCTACTGGCCCCACCTAAGAGTCACTGTTGTCTCGTTAGGGCCGGGCAGTGGGCACACCGACCTAAGAAAACTGCTGGGAAGAAAACATTCAGAATCGAGGAAATCTTCTCATTAACTTTTTTCCCTGCGACTTGGGGGGAGACTGGCCATTAACTGGCCGTGATTCTAGAGCCCCCTGGCCAGAGCAAGCCCGTTTCCAAGGACGGGATCGTCGCCGGATGACCCGCAAGGCCCCGCCAGCTCAGCCGCACGGCTGCCTCCTCCGGGCCGCGGCCGCCGGGAACCTGCAGCACGCGCTCCGAGGCTGGGCGGCCGCCCAGAGCGGAATGGTTCAGTGCAGTTTTTATTAATTTTATTAATTATTTTATGACGTAAGTCAAGTCCCTGAGCAGTGGCTTCAGACAGACGGGCGGCGACACTGCCGGCTGCGCTCCGCTAAAGAAGCGAGGGCAGCCACAGGAGAGCGTGCAAGCACATTCCGACCTGGCAACCCCAGCATCCGGGTATTTGTGCGGCGGGAGCCGGCCGCGCCGCCTCAGGCCGCAGGGCGGGGAGGCGCGGTGGGGTCCGCCCCGCCCACCTTCTGGAAGGCTCCGCGCCCGGGAGTGCCCGGTCGGCCGCGAGAGGGCAGTCGGGGAGGGAGCCGCTCTTGACAGCCAGGAACGCAGGTGTCTTGTTTAAACGCGCGGCATCCTGAGGGTAACTGGGTAAAACGTGAAGAAAACGGAAACGGAGTTCTTGCCTATAAAC